>OY744483.1:327082837-327579861 GCA_963556165.1 Tipula helvola | reverse complement strand
TTTCTATACGTTTCGTGGAAAATTCATTTTTTTGAAAATCAACTGAACTATAGCCCACAAATTCAGAGCCACAAAATTTGAAAATCTGCAAATGTGCTCCGATTTCGATGATTGATACCTCTATCAATAGGCGTTGAGACCTGTAATTGTCATACAAACGACCATTTGGATCGGTCGTATATTTCTATACGTTCCGTGGAAAATTCAATTTTTTTGAAAATCAACTGAACTATAGCCCACAAATTCAGAGCCACAAAATTCGAAAATCTGCAAATGTGCTCCGATTTCGATGATTGATACCTCTATCAATAGACGTTAAGACCTGTAATTGTCATACAAACGACCATTTGGATCGGTCGTATATTTCTACACGCCTCGTGGAAAATTCAATTTTTTGAAAATCAACTGAACTATAGCCCACAAATTCAGAGCCACAAAATTCGAAAATCTGCAAATGTGTTCCGATTTCGATGATTGATACCTCTATCAATAGGCGTTGAGACCTGTAATTGTCATACAAACGGCCATTTGGATCGGTCGAATATTTCTACACGCCTCGTGGAAAATTCAATTTTTTTGAAAATCAACTGAACTATAGCCCACAAATTCAGAGCCACAAAATTCGAAAATCTGCAAATGTGCTCCGATTTCGATGATTGATACCTCTATCAATAGGCGTTGATACCTGTAATTTTCATACAAACGACCATTTGGATCGGTCGTATATTTCTATACGTTCCGTGGAAAATTCAATTTTTTTGAAAATCAACTGAACTATAGCCCACAAATTCAGAGCCACAAAATTCGAAAATCTGCAAATGTGCTCCGATTTCGATGATTGATACCTCTATCAATAGGCGTTGAGACCTGTAATTTTCATACAAACGACCATTTGGATCGGTCGTATATTTCTATACGTTCCGTGGAAAATTCAATTTGTTTGAAAATCAACTGAACTATAGCCCACAAATTCAGAGCCACAAAATTCGAAAATCTGCAAATGTGCTCCGATTTCGATGATTGATACCTCTATCAATAGACGTTAAGACCTGTAATTGTCATACAAACGGCCATTTGGATCGGTCGAATATTTCTACACGCCTCGTGGAAAATTCAATTTTTTTGAAAATCAACTGAACTATAGCCCACAAATTCAGAGCCACAAAATTCGAAAATCTGCAAATGTGCTCCGATTTCGATGATTGATACCTCTATCAATAGGCGTTGAGACCTGTAATTGTCATACAAACGACCATTTGGATCGGTCGAATATTTCTACACGTTTCGTGGAAAATTCATTTTTTTGAAAATCAACTGAACTATAGCCCACAAATTCAGAGCCACAAAATTCGAAAATCTGCAAATGTGCTCCGATTTCGATGATTGATACCTCTATCAATAGACGTTAAGACCTGTAATTGTCATACAAACGGCCATTTGGATCGGTCGAATATTTCTACACGTTTCGTGGAAAATTCATTTTTTTGAAAATCAACTGAACTATAGCCCACAAATTCAGAGCCACAAAATTCGAAAATCTGCAAATGTGCTCCGATTTCGATGATTGATACCTCTATCAATAGACGTTAAGACCTGTAATTGTCATACAAACGACCATTTGGATCGGTCGTATATTTCTATACGTTCCGTGGAAAATTCAATTTTTTTGAAAATCAACTGAACTATAGCCCACAAATTCAGAGCCACAAAATTCGAAAATCTGCAAATGTGCTCCGATTTCGATGATTGATACCTCTATCAATAGGCGTTGAGACCTGTAATTTTCATACAAACGACCATTTGGATCGGTCGTATATTTCTATACGTTCCGTGGAAAATTCAATTTTTTTGAAAATCAACTGAACTATAGCCCACAAATTCAGAGCCACAAAATTCGAAACTCTGCAAATGTGCTCCGATTTCGATGATTGATACCTCTATCAATAGGCGTTGAGACCTGTAATTGTCATACAAACGACCATTTGGATCGGTCGTATATTTCTATACGTTCCGTGGAAAATTCAATTTTTTTGAAAATCAACTGAACTATAGCCCACAAATTCAGAGCCACAAAATTCGAAAATCTGCAAATGTGCTCCGATTTCGATGATTGATACCTCTATCAATAGGCGTTGAGACCTGTAATTGTCATACAAACGACCATTTGGATCGGTCGAATATTTCTACACGTTTCGTGGAAAATTCATTTTTTTGAAAATCAACTGAACTATAGCCCACAAATTCAGAGCCACAAAATTCGAAAATCTGCAAATGTGCTCCGATTTCGATGATTGATACCTCTATCAATAGACGTTAAGACCTGTAATTGTCATACAAACGGCCATTTGGATCGGTCGAATATTTCTACACGTTTCGTGGAAAATTCATTTTTTTGAAAATCAACTGAACTATAGCCCACAAATTCAGAGCCACAAAATTCGAAAATCTGCAAATGTGCTCCGATTTCGATGATTGATACCTCTATCAATAGGCGTTGATACCTGTAATTTTCATACAAACGACCATCTGGATCGGTCGTATATTTCTATACGTTCCGTGGAAAATTCAATTTTTTTGAAAATCAACTGAACTATAGCCCACAAATTCAGAGCCACAAAATTCGAAAATCTGCAAATGTGCTCCGATTTCGATGATTGATACCTCTATCAATAGGCGTTGAGACCTGTAATTGTCATACAAACGACCATTTGGATCGGTCGTATATTTCTATACGTTCCGTGGAAAATTCAATTTTTTTGAAAATCAACTGAACTATAGCCCACAAATTCAGAGCCACAAAATTCGAAAATCTGCAAATGTGCTCCGATTTCGATGATTGATACCTCTATCAATAGACGTTAAGACCTGTAATTGTCATACAAACGGCCATTTGGATCGATCGAATATTTCTACACGCCTCGTGGAAAATTCAATTTTTTTGAAAATCAACTGAACTATAGCCCACAAATTCAGAGCCACAAAATTCGAAAATCTGCAAATGTGCTCCGATTTCGATGATTGATACCTCTATCAATAGGTGTTGAGACCTGTAATTGTCATACAAACGACCATTTGGATCGGTCGAATATTTCTACACGTTTCGTGGAAAATTCATTTTTTTGAAAATCAACTGAACTATAGCCCACAAATTCAGAGCCACAAAATTCGAAAATCTGCAAATGTGCTCCGATTTCGATGATTGATACCTCTATCAATAGACGTTAAGACCTGTAATTGTCATACAAACGGCCATTTGGATCGGTCGAATATTTCTACACGTTTCGTGGAAAATTCATTTTTTTGAAAATCAACTGAACTATAGCCCACAAATTCAGAGCCACAAAATTCGAAAATCTGCAAATGTGCTCCGATTTCGATGATTGATACCTCTATCAATAGGCGTTGATACCTGTAATTTTCATACAAACGACCATTTGGATCGGTCGTATATTTCTATACGTTCCGTGGAAAATTCAATTTTTTTGAAAATCAACTGAACTATAGCCCACAAATTCAGAGCCACAAAATTCGAAAATCTGCAAATGTGCTCCGATTTCGATGATTGATACCTCTATCAATAGGCGTTGAGACCTGTAATTGTCATACAAACGACCATTTGGATCGGTCGTATATTTCTATACGTTCCGTGGAAAATTCAATTTTTTTGAAAATCAACTGAACTATAGCCCACAAATTCAGAGCCACAAAATTCGAAAATCTGCAAATGTGCTCCGATTTCGATGATTGATACCTCTATCAATAGGCGTTGAGACCTGTAATTGTCATACAAACGACCATTTGGATCGGTCGAATATTTCTACACGTTTCGTGGAAAATTCATTTTTTTGAAAATCAACTGAACTATAGCCCACAAATTCAGAGCCACAAAATTCGAAAATCTGCAAATGTGCTCCGATTTCGATGATTGACACCTCTATCAATAGACGTTAAGACCTGTAATTGTCATACAAACGGCCATTTGGATCGGTCGAATATTTCTACACGTTTCGTGGAAAATTCATTTTTTTGAAAATCAACTGAACTATAGCCCACAAATTCAGAGCCACAAAATTCGAAAATCTGCAAATGTGCTCCGATTTCGATGATTGATACCTCTATCAATAGGCGTTGATACCTGTAATTTTCATACAAACGACCATTTGGATCGGTCGTATATTTCTATACGTTCCGTGGAAAATTCAATTTTTTTGAAAATCAACTGAACTATAGCCCACAAATTCAGAGCCACAAAATTCGAAAATCTGCAAATGTGCTCCGATTTCGATGATTGATACCTCTATCAATAGGCGTTGAGACCTGTAATTGTCATACAAACGACCATTTGGATCGGTCGAATATTTCTACACGTTTCGTGGAAAATTCATTTTTTTGAAAATCAACTGAACTATAGCCCACAAATTCAGAGCCACAAAATTCGAAAATCTGCAAATGTGCTCCGATTTCGATGATTGACACCTCTATCAATAGACGTTAAGACCTGTAATTGTCATACAAACGGCCATTTGGATCGGTCGAATATTTCTACACGCCTCGTGGAAAATTCAATTTTTTTGAAAATCAACTGAACTATAGCCCACAAATTCAGAGCCACAAAATTCGAAAATCTGCAAATGTGCTCCGATTTCGATGATTGATACCTCTATCAATAGGCGTTGAGACCTGTAATTGTCATACAAACGACCATTTGGATCGGTCGAATATTTCTACACGTTTCGTGGAAAATTCATTTTTTTGAAAATCAACTGAACTATAGCCCACAAATTCAGAGCCACAAAATTCGAAAATCTGCAAATGTGCTCCGATTTCGATGATTGACACCTCTATCAATAGACGTTAAGACCTGTAATTGTCATACAAACGGCCATTTGGATCGGTCGAATATTTCTACACGTTTCGTGGAAAATTCATTTTTTTGAAAATCAACTGAACTATAGCCCACAAATTCAGAGCCACAAAATTCGAAAATCTGCAAATGTGCTCCGATTTCGATGATTGATACCTCTATCAATAGGCGTTGATACCTGTAATTTTCATACAAACGACCATTTGGATCGGTCGTATATTTCTATACGTTCCGTGGAAAATTCAATTTTTTTGAAAATCAACTGAACTATAGCCCACAAATTCAGAGCCACAAAATTCGAAAATCTGCAAATGTGCTCCGATTTCGATGATTGATACCTCTATCAATAGACGTTAAGACCTGTAATTGTCATACAAACGGCCATTTGGATCGGTCGAATATTTCTACACGCCTCGTGGAAAATTCAATTTTTTTGAAAATCAACTGAACTATAGCCCACAAATTCAGAGCCACAAAATTCGAAAATCTGCAAATGTGCTCCGATTTCGATGATTGATACCTCTATCAATAGGCGTTGATACCTGTAATTGTCATACAAACGACCATTTGGATCGGTCGTATATTTCTATACGTTCCGTGGAAAATTCAATTTTTTTGAAAATCAACTGAACTATAGCCCACAAATTCAGAGCCACAAAATTCGAAAATCTGCAAATGTGCTCCGATTTCGATGATTGATACCTCTATCAATAGGCGTTGATACCTGTAATTTTCATACAAACGACCATTTGGATCGGTCGTATATTTCTATACGTTCCGTGGAAAATTCAATTTTTTTGAAAATCAACTGAACTATAGCCCACAAATTCAGAGCCACAAAATTCGAAAATCTGCAAATGTGCTCCGATTTCGATGATTGATACCTCTATCAATAGGCGTTGAGACCTGTAATTGTCATACAAACGACCATTTGGATCGGTCGTATATTTCTATACGTTCCGTGGAAAATTCAATTTTTTTGAAAATCAACTGAACTATAGCCCACAAATTCAGAGCCACAAAATTCGAAAATCTGCAAATGTGCTCCGATTTCGATGATTGATACCTCTATCAATAGACGTTAAGACCTGTAATTGTCATACAAACGGCCATTTGGATCGGTCGAATATTTCTACACGCCTCGTGGAAAATTCAATTTTTTTGAAAATCAACTGAACTATAGCCCACAAATTCAGAGCCACAAAATTCGAAAATCTGCAAATGTGCTCCGATTTCGATGATTGATACCTCTATCAATAGGCGTTGAGACCTGTAATTGTCATACAAACGACCATTTGGATCGGTCGAATATTTCTACACGTTTCGTGGAAAATTCATTTTTTTGAAAATCAACTGAACTATAGCCCACAAATTCAGAGCCACAAAATTCGAAAATCTGCAAATGTGCTCCGATTTCGATGATTAATACCTCTATCAATAGACGTTAAGACCTGTAATTGTCATACAAACGGCCATTTGGATCGGTCGAATATTTCTACACGCCTCGTGGAAAATTCAATTTTTTTGAAAATCAACTGAACTATAGCCCACAAATTCAGAGCCACAAAATTCGAAAATCTGCAAATGTGCTCCGATTTCGATGATTGATACCTCTATCAATAGGCGTTGATACCTGTAATTTTCATACAAACGACCATTTGGATCGGTCGTATATTTCTATACGTTCCGTGGAAAATTCAATTTTTTTGAAAATCAACTGAACTATAGCCCACAAATTCAGAGCCACAAAATTCGAAAATCTGCAAATGTGCTCCGATTTCGATGATTGATACCTCTATCAATAGGCGTTGAGACCTGTAATTTTCATACAAACGACCATTTGGATCGGTCGTATATTTCTATACGTTCCGTGGAAAATTCAATTTTTTTGAAAATCAACTGAACTATAGCCCACAAATTCAGAGCCACAAAATTCGAAAATCTGCAAATGTGCTCCGATTTCGATGATTGATACCTCTATCAATAGGCGTTGATACCTGTAATTTTCATACAAACGACCATTTGGATCGGTCGTATATTTCTATACGTTCCGTGGAAAATTCAATTTTTTTGAAAATCAACTGAACTATAGCCCACAAATTCAGAGCCACAAAATTCGAAAATCTGCAAATGTGCTCCGATTTCGATGATTGATACCTCTATCAATAGGCGTTGAGACCTGTAATTGTCATACAAACGACCATTTGGATCGGTCGTATATTTCTATACGTTCCGTGGAAAATTCAATTTTTTTGAAAATCAACTGAACTATAGCCCACAAATTCAGAGCCACAAAATTCGAAAATCTGCAAATGTGCTCCGATTTCGATGATTGATACCTCTATCAATAGACGTTAAGACCTGTAATTGTCATACAAACGGCCATTTGGATCGGTCGAATATTTCTACACGCCTCGTGGAAAATTCAATTTTTTTGAAAATCAACTGAACTATAGCCCACAAATTCAGAGCCACAAAATTCGAAAATCTGCAAATGTGCTCCGATTTCGATGATTGATACCTCTATCAATAGGCGTTGAGACCTGTAATTGTCATACAAACGACCATTTGGATCGGTCGAATATTTCTACACGTTTCGTGGAAAATTCATTTTTTTGAAAATCAACTGAACTATAGCCCACAAATTCAGAGCCACAAAATTCGAAAATCTGCAAATGTGCTCCGATTTCGATGATTAATACCTCTATCAATAGACGTTAAGACCTGTAATTGTCATACAAACGGCCATTTGGATCGGTCGAATATTTCTACACGCCTCGTGGAAAATTCAATTTTTTTGAAAATCAACTGAACTATAGCCCACAAATTCAGAGCCACAAAATTCGAAAATCTGCAAATGTGCTCCGATTTCGATGATTGATACCTCTATCAATAGGCGTTGATACCTGTAATTTTCATACAAACGACCATTTGGATCGGTCGTATATTTCTATACGTTCCGTGGAAAATTCAATTTTTTTGAAAATCAACTGAACTATAGCCCACAAATTCAGAGCCACAAAATTCGAAAATCTGCAAATGTGCTCCGATTTCGATGATTGATACCTCTATCAATAGGCGTTGAGACCTGTAATTTTCATACAAACGACCATTTGGATCGGTCGTATATTTCTATACGTTCCGTGGAAAATTCAATTTTTTTGAAAATCAACTGAACTATAGCCCACAAATTCAGAGCCACAAAATTCGAAAATCTGCAAATGTGCTCCGATTTCGATGATTGATACCTCTATCAATAGGCGTTGATACCTGTAATTTTCATACAAACGACCATTTGGATCGGTCGTATATTTCTATACGTTCCGTGGAAAATTCAATTTTTTTGAAAATCAACTGAACTATAGCCCACAAATTCAGAGCCACAAAATTCGAAAATCTGCAAATGTGCTCCGATTTCGATGATTGATACCTCTATCAATAGGCGTTGAGACCTGTAATTGTCATACAAACGACCATTTGGATCGGTCGTATATTTCTATACGTTCCGTGGAAAATTCAATTTTTTTGAAAATCAACTGAACTATAGCCCACAAATTCAGAGCCACAAAATTCGAAAATCTGCAAATGTGCTCCGATTTCGATGATTGATACCTCTATCAATAGACGTTAAGACCTGTAATTGTCATACAAACGGCCATTTGGATCGGTCGAATATTTCTACACGCCTCGTGGAAAATTCAATTTTTTTGAAAATCAACTGAACTATAGCCCACAAATTCAGAGCCACAAAATTCGAAAATCTGCAAATGTGCTCCGATTTCGATGATTGATACCTCTATCAATAGGCGTTGAGACCTGTAATTGTCATACAAACGACCATTTGGATCGGTCGAATATTTCTACACGTTTCGTGGAAAATTCATTTTTTTGAAAATCAACTGAACTATAGCCCACAAATTCAGAGCCACAAAATTCGAAAATCTGCAAATGTGCTCCGATTTCGATGATTGATACCTCTATCAATAGACGTTAAGACCTGTAATTGTCATACAAACGGCCATTTGGATCGGTCGAATATTTCTACACGCCTCGTGGAAAATTCAATTTTTTTGAAAATCAACTGAACTATAGCCCACAAATTCAGAGCCACAAAATTCGAAAATCTGCAAATGTGCTCCGATTTCGATGATTGATACCTCTATCAATAGGCGTTGAGACCTGTAATTGTCATACAAACGACCATTTGGATCGGTCGAATATTTCTACACGTTTCGTGGAAAATTCATTTTTTTGAAAATCAACTGAACTATAGCCCACAAATTCAGAGCCACAAAATTCGAAAATCTGCAAATGTGCTCCGATTTCGATGATTGATACCTCTATCAATAGACGTTAAGACCTGTAATTGTCATACAAACGGCCATTTGGATCGGTCGAATATTTCTACACGTTTCGTGGAAAATTCATTTTTTTGAAAATCAACTGAACTATAGCCCACAAATTCAGAGCCACAAAATTCGAAAATCTGCAAATGTGCTCCGATTTCGATGATTGATACCTCTATCAATAGGCGTTGATACCTGTAATTGTCATACAAACGACCATTTGGATCGGTCGTATATTTCTATACGTTCCGTGGAAAATTCAATTTTTTTGAAAATCAACTGAACTATAGCCCACAAATTCAGAGCCACAAAATTCGAAAATCTGCAAATGTGCTCCGATTTCGATGATTGATACCTCTATCAATAGACGTTAAGACCTGTAATTGTCATACAAACGGCCATTTGGATCGGTCGAATATTTCTACACGCCTCGTGGAAAATTCAATTTTTTTGAAAATCAACTGAACTATAGCCCACAAATTCAGAGCCACAAAATTCGAAAATCTGCAAATGTGCTCCGATTTCGATGATTGATACCTCTATCAATAGGCGTTGAGACCTGTAATTGTCATACAAACGACCATTTGGATCGGTCGAATATTTCTACACGTTTCGTGGAAAATTCATTTGTTTGAAAATCAACTGAACTATAGCCCACAAATTCAGAGCCACAAAATTCGAAAATCTGCAAATGTGCTCCGATTTCGATGATTGATACCTCTATCAATAGGCGTTGAGACCTGTAATTGTCATACAAACGACCATTTGGATCGGTCGAATATTTCTACACGTTCCGTGGAAAATTCAATTTTTTTGAAAATCAACTGAACTATAGCCCACAAATTCAGAGCCACAAAATTCGAAAATCTGCAAATGTGCTCCGATTTCGATGATTGATACCTCTATCAATAGACGTTAAGACCTGTAATTGTTATACAAACGGCCATTTGGATCGGTCGAATATTTCTACACGTTCCGTGGAAAATTCAATTTTTTTGAAAATCAACTGAACTATAGCCCACAAATTCAGAGCCACAAAATTCGAAAATCTGCAAATGTGCTCCGATTTCGATGATTGATACCTCTATCAATAGACGTTAAGACCTGTAATTGTTATACAAACGGCCATTTGGATCGGTCGAATATTTCTACACGTTCCGTGGAAAATTCAATTTTTTTGAAAATCAACTGAACTATAGCCCACAAATTCAGAGCCACAAAATTCGAAAATCTGCAAATGTGCTCCGATTTCGATGATTGATACCTCTATCAATAGACGTTAAGACCTGTAATTGTCATACAAACGACCATTTGGATCGGTCGAATATTTCTACACGTTCCGTGGAAAATTCAATTTTTTTGAAAATCAACTGAACTATAGCCCACAAATTCAGAGCCACAAAATTCGAAAATCTGCAAATGTGCTCCGATTTCGATGATTGATACCTCTATCAATAGACGTTAAGACCTGTAATTGTTATACAAACGGCCATTTGGATCGGTCGAATATTTCTACACGTTCCGTGGAAAATTCAATTTTTTTGAAAATCAACTGAACTATAGCCCACAAATTCAGAGCCACAAAATTCGAAAATCTGCAAATGTGCTCCGATTTCGATGATTGATACCTCTATCAATAGGCGTTGATACCTGTAATTTTCATACAAACGACCATTTGGATCGGTCGTATATTTCTATACGTTCCGTGGAAAATTCAATTTTTTTGAAAATCAACTGAACTATAGCCCACAAATTCAGAGCCACAAAATTCGAAAATCTGCAAATGTGCTCCGATTTCGATGATTGATACCTCTATCAATAGACGTTAAGACCTGTAATTGTCATACAAACGGCCATTTGGATCGGTCGAATATTTCTACACGTTTCGTGGAAAATTCATTTTTTTGAAAATCAACTGAACTATAGCCCACAAATTCAGAGCCACAAAATTCGAAAATCTGCAAATGTGCTCCGATTTCGATGATTGATACCTCTATCAATAGGCGTTGAGACCTGTAATTGTCATACAAACGACCATTTGGATCGGTCGAATATTTCTACACGTTCCGTGGAAAATTCAATTTTTTTGAAAATCAACTGAACTATAGCCCACAAATTCAGAGCCACAAAATTCGAAAATCTGCAAATGTGCTCCGATTTCGATGATTGATACCTCTATCAATAGACGTTAAGACCTGTAATTGTTATACAAACGGCCATTTGGATCGGTCGAATATTTCTACACGCCTCGTGGAAAATTCATTTTTTTGAAAATCAACTGAACTATAGCCCACAAATTCAGAGCCACAAAATTCGAAAATCTGCAAATGTGCTCCGATTTCGATGATTGATACCTCTATCAATAGACGTTAAGACCTGTAATTGTCATACAAACGGCCATTTGGATCGGTCGAATATTTCTACACGTTTCGTGGAAAATTCATTTTTTTGAAAATCAACTGAACTATAGCCCACAAATTCAGAGCCACAAAATTCGAAAATCTGCAAATGTGCTCCGATTTCGATGATTGATACCTCTATCAATAGGCGTTGAGACCTGTAATTGTCATACAAACGACCATTTGGATCGGTCGAATATTTCTACACGTTCCGTGGAAAATTCAATTTTTTGAAAATCAACTGAACTATAGCCCACAAATTCAGAGCCACAAAATTCGAAAATCTGCAAATGTGCTCCGATTTCGATGATTGATACCTCTATCAATAGGCGTTGAGACCTGTAATTGTCATACAAACGACCATTTGGATCGGTCGAATATTTCTACACGTTCCGTGGAAAATTCAATTTTTTTGAAAATCAACTGAACTATAGCCCACAAATTCAGAGCCACAAAATTCGAAAATCTGCAAATGTGCTCCGATTTCGATGATTGATACCTCTATCAATAGACGTTAAGACCTGTAATTGTTATACAAACGGCCATTTGGATCGGTCGAATATTTCTACACGCCTCGTGGAAAATTCATTTTTTTGAAAATCAACTGAACTATAGCCCACAAATTCAGAGCCACAAAATTCGAAAATCTGCAAATGTGCTCCGATTTCGATGATTGATACCTCTATCAATAGACGTTAAGACCTGTAATTGTCATACAAACGGCCATTTGGATCGGTCGAATATTTCTACACGTTTCGTGGAAAATTCATTTTTTTGAAAATCAACTGAACTATAGCCCACAAATTCAGAGCCACAAAATTCGAAAATCTGCAAATGTGCTCCGATTTCGATGATTGATACCTCTATCAATAGACGTTAAGACCTGTAATTGTCATACAAACGGCCATTTGGATCGGTCGAATATTTCTACACGTTTCGTGGAAAATTCATTTTTTTGAAAATCAACTGAACTATAGCCCACAAATTCAGAGCCACAAAATTCGAAAATCTGCAAATGTGCTCCGATTTCGATGATTGATACCTCTATCAATAGACGTTAAGACCTGTAATTGTCATACAAACGGCCATTTGGATCGGTCGAATATTTCTACACGTTTCGTGGAAAATTCATTTTTTTGAAAATCAACTGAACTATAGCCCACAAATTCAGAGCCACAAAATTCGAAAATCTGCAAATGTGCTCCGATTTCGATGATTGATACATCTATCAATAGACGTTAAGACCTGTAATTGTCATACAAACGACCATTTGGATCG
This sequence comes from Tipula helvola, assembly GCA_963556165.1. NCBI lineage: Eukaryota > Metazoa > Arthropoda > Insecta > Diptera > Tipulidae > Tipula > Tipula helvola. Next base: position 327,566,974 of record OY744483.1, on the reverse strand, counting down.
GTCGAATATTTCTACACGTTTCGTGGAAAATTCATTTTTTTGAAAATCAACTGAACTATAGCCCACAAATTCAGAGCCACAAAATTCGAAAATCTGCAAATGTGCTCCGATTTCGATGATTGATACCTCTATCAATAGACGTTAAGACCTGTAATTGTCATACAAACGGCCATTTGGATCGGTCGAATATTTCTACACGCCTCGTGGAAAATTCAATTTTTTTGAAAATCAACTGAACTATAGCCCACAAATTCAGAGCCACAAAATTCGAAAATCTGCAAATGTGCTCCGATTTCGATGATTGATACCTCTATCAATAGGCGTTGAGACCTGTAATTGTCATACAAACGACCATTTGGATCGGTCGAATATTTCTACACGTTTCGTGGAAAATTCATTTTTTTGAAAATCAACTGAACTATAGCCCACAAATTCAGAGCCACAAAATTCAAAAATCTGCAAATGTGCTCCGATTTCGATGATTGATACCTATATCAATAGGCGTTGAGACCTGTTATTGTCATACAAACGGCCATTTGGATCGGTCGAATATTTCTACACGTTTCGTGGAAAATTCAATTTATTTGAAAATCAACTGAACTATAGCCCACAAATTCAGAGCCACAAAATTCGAAAATCTGCAAATGTGCTCCGATTTCGATGATTGATACCTCTATCAATAGGCGTTGAGACCTGTAATTGTCATACAAACGACCATTTGGATCGGTCGAATATTTCTACACGTTCCGTGGAAAATTCAATTTTTTTGAAAATCAACTGAACTATAGCCCACAAATTCAGAGCCACAAAATTCGAAAATCTGCAAATGTGCTCCGATTTCGATGATTGATACCTCTATCAATAGACGTTAAGACCTGTAATTGTTATACAAACGGCCATTTGGATCGGTCGAATATTTCTACACGTTCCGTGGAAAATTCAATTTTTTTGAAAATCAACTGAACTATAGCCCACAAATTCAGAGCCACAAAATTCGAAAATCTGCAAATGTGCTCCGATTTCGATGATTGATACCTCTATCAATAGACGTTAAGACCTGTAATTGTCATACAAACGACCATTTGGATCGGTCGAATATTTCTACACGTTCCGTGGAAAATTCAATTTTTTTGAAAATCAACTGAACTATAGCCCACAAATTCAGAGCCACAAAATTCGAAAATCTGCAAATGTGCTCCGATTTCGATGATTGATACCTCTATCAATAGACGTTAAGACCTGTAATTGTTATACAAACGGCCATTTGGATCGGTCGAATATTTCTACACGTTCCGTGGAAAATTCAATTTTTTTGAAAATCAACTGAACTATAGCCCACAAATTCAGAGCCACAAAATTCGAAAATCTGCAAATGTGCTCCGATTTCGATGATTGATACCTCTATCAATAGGCGTTGAGACCTGTAATTGTCATACAAACGACCATTTGGATCGGTCGAATATTTCTACACGTTCCGTGGAAAATTCAATTTTTTTGAAAATCAACTGAACTATAGCCCACAAATTCAGAGCCACAAAATTCGAAAATCTGCAAATGTGCTCCGATTTCGATGATTGATACCTCTATCAATAGACGTTAAGACCTGTAATTGTTATACAAACGGCCATTTGGATCGGTCGAATATTTCTACACGCCTCGTGGAAAATTCATTTTTTTGAAAATCAACTGAACTATAGCCCACAAATTCAGAGCCACAAAATTCGAAAATCTGCAAATGTGCTCCGATTTCGATGATTGATACCTCTATCAATAGGCGTTGAGACCTGTAATTGTCATACAAACGACCATTTGGATCGGTCGAATATTTCTACACGTTCCGTGGAAAATTCAATTTTTTTGAAAATCAACTGAACTATAGCCCACAAATTCAGAGCCACAAAATTCGAAAATCGCCAAATGTGCTCCGATTTCGATGATTGATACCTCTATCAATAGACGTTAAGACCTGTAATTGTCATACAAACGGCCATTTGGATCGGTCGAATATTTCTACACGTTTCGTGGAAAATTCATTTTTTTGAAAATCAACTGAACTATAGCCCACAAATTCAGAGCCACAAAATTCGAAAATCTGCAAATGTGCTCCGATTTCGATGATTGATACCTCTATCAATAGACGTTAAGACCTGTAATTGTCATACAAACGGCCATTTGGATCGGTCGAATATTTCTACACGTTTCGTGGAAAATTCATTTTTTTGAAAATCAACTGAACTATAGCCCACAAATTCAGAGCCACAAAATTCGAAAATCTGCAAATGTGCTCCGATTTCGATGATTGATACCTCTATCAATAGACGTTAAGACCTGTAATTGTCATACAAACGGCCATTTGGATCGGTCGAATATTTCTACACGTTTCGTGGAAAATTCATTTTTTTGAAAATCAACTGAACTATAGCCCACAAATTCAGAGCCACAAAATTCGAAAATCTGCAAATGTGCTCCGATTTCGATGATTGATACCTCTATCAATAGGCGTTGAGACCTGTAATTGTCATACAAACGACCATTTGGATCGGTCGAATATTTCTACACGTTTCGTGGAAAATTCATTTTTTTGAAAATCAACTGAACTATAGCCCACAAATTCAGAGCCACAAAATTCGAAAATCTGCAAATGTGCTCCGATTTCGATGATTGATACCTCTATCAAGAGACGTTAAGACCTGTAATTGTTATACAAACGGCCATTTGGATCGGTCGAATATTTCTACACGTTTCGTGGAAAATTCATTTTTTTGAAAATCAACTGAACTATAGCCCACAAATTCAGAGCCACAAAATTCGAAAATCTGCAAATGTGCTCCGATTTCGATGATTGATACCTCTATCAATAGGCGTTGAGACCTGTAATTGTCATACAAACGACCATTTGGATCGGTCGAATATTTCCACACGTTCCGTGGAAAATTCAATTTTTTGAAAATCAACTGAACTATAGCCCACAAATTCAGAGCCACAAAATTCGAAAATCTGCAAATGTGCTCCGATTTCGATGATTGATACCTCTATCAATAGGCGTTGAGACCTGTAATTGTCATACAAACGACCATTTGGATCGGTCGAATATTTCTACACGTTCCGTGGAAAATTCAATTTTTTTGAAAATCAACTGAACTATAGCCCACAAATTCAGAGCCACAAAATTCGAAAATCGCCAAATGTGCTCCGATTTCGATGATTGATACCTCTATCAATAGACGTTAAGACCTGTAATTGTCATACAAACGGCCATTTGGATCGGTCGAATATTTCTACACGTTTCGTGGAAAATTCATTTTTTTGAAAATCAACTGAACTATAGCCCACAAATTCAGAGCCACAAAATTCGAAAATCTGCAAATGTGCTCCGATTTCGATGATTGATACCTCTATCAATAGGCGTTGAGACCTGTAATTGTCATACAAACGACCATTTGGATCGGTCGAATATTTCTACACGTTTCGTGGAAAATTCATTTTTTTGAAAATCAACTGAACTATAGCCCACAAATTCAGAGCCACAAAATTCGAAAATCTGCAAATGTGCTCCGATTTCGATGATTGATACCTCTATCAATAGACGTTAAGACCTGAAATTGTCATACAAACGGCCATTTGGATCGGTCGAATATTTCTACACGTTTCGTGGAAAATTCATTTTTTTGAAAATCAACTGAACTATAGCCCACAAATTCAGAGCCACAAAATTCGAAAATCTGCAAATGTGCTCCGATTTCGATGATTGATACCTCTATCAATAGACGTTAAGACCTGTAATTGTCATACAAACGGCCATTTGGATCGGTCGAATATTTCTACACGTTTCGTGGAAAATTCATTTTTTTGAAAATCAACTGAACTATAGCCCACAAATTCAGAGCCACAAAATTCGAAAATCTGCAAATGTGCTCCGATTTCGATGATTGATACCTCTATCAATAGGCGTTGATACCTGTAATTGTCATACAAACGACCATTTGGATCGGTCGTATATTTCTATACGTTCCGTGGAAAATTCAATTTTTTTGAAAATCAACTGAACTATAGCCCACAAATTCAGAGCCACAAAATTCGAAAATCTGCAAATGTGCTCCGATTTCGATGATTGATACCTCTATCAATAGGCGTTGAGACCTGTAATTGTCATACAAACGACCATTTGGATCGGTCGAATATTTCTACACGTTTCGTGGAAAATTCATTTTTTTGAAAATCAACTGAACTATAGCCCACAAATTCAGAGCCACAAAATTCGAAAATCTGCAAATGTGCTCCGATTTCGATGATTGATACCTCTATCAAGAGACGTTAAGACCTGTAATTGTTATACAAACGGCCATTTGGATCGGTCGAATATTTCTACACGTTTCGTGGAAAATTCATTTTTTTGAAAATCAACTGAACTATAGCCCACAAATTCAGAGCCACAAAATTCGAAAATCTGCAAATGTGCTCCGATTTCGATGATTGATACCTCTATCAATAGGCGTTGAGACCTGTAATTGTCATACAAACGACCATTTGGATCGGTCGAATATTTCCACACGTTCCGTGGAAAATTCAATTTTTTGAAAATCAACTGAACTATAGCCCACAAATTCAGAGCCACAAAATTCGAAAATCTGCAAATGTGCTCCGATTTCGATGATTGATACCTCTATCAATAGGCGTTGAGACCTGTAATTGTCATACAAACGACCATTTGGATCGGTCGAATATTTCTACACGTTCCGTGGAAAATTCAATTTTTTTGAAAATCAACTGAACTATAGCCCACAAATTCAGAGCCACAAAATTCGAAAATCGCCAAATGTGCTCCGATTTCGATGATTGATACCTCTATCAATAGACGTTAAGACCTGTAATTGTCATACAAACGGCCATTTGGATCGGTCGAATATTTCTACACGTTTCGTGGAAAATTCATTTTTTTGAAAATCAACTGAACTATAGCCCACAAATTCAGAGCCACAAAATTCGAAAATCTGCAAATGTGCTCCGATTTCGATGATTGATACCTCTATCAATAGGCGTTGAGACCTGTAATTGTCATACAAACGACCATTTGGATCGGTCGAATATTTCTACACGTTTCGTGGAAAATTCATTTTTTTGAAAATCAACTGAACTATAGCCCACAAATTCAGAGCCACAAAATTCGAAAATCTGCAAATGTGCTCCGATTTCGATGATTGATACCTCTATCAATAGACGTTAAGACCTGTAATTGTCATACAAACGGCCATTTGGATCGGTCGAATATTTCTACACGTTTCGTGGAAAATTCATTTTTTTGAAAATCAACTGAACTATAGCCCACAAATTCAGAGCCACAAAATTCGAAAATCTGCAAATGTGCTCCGATTTCGATGATTGATACCTCTATCAATAGACGTTAAGACCTGTAATTGTCATACAAACGACCATTTGGATCGGTCGAATATTTCTACACGTTTCGTGGAAAATTCATTTTTTTGAAAATCAACTGAACTATAGCCCACAAATTCAGAGCCACAAAATTCGAAAATCTGCAAATGTGCTCCGATTTCGATGATTGATACCTCTATCAAGAGACGTTAAGACCTGTAATTGTTATACAAACGGCCATTTGGATCGGTCGAATATTTCTACACGTTTCGTGGAAAATTCATTTTTTTGAAAATCAACTGAACTATAGCCCACAAATTCAGAGCCACAAAATTCGAAAATCTGCAAATGTGCTCCGATTTCGATGATTGATACCTCTATCAATAGGCGTTGAGACCTGTAATTGTCATACAAACGACCATTTGGATCGGTCGAATATTTCCACACGTTCCGTGGAAAATTCAATTTTTTGAAAATCAACTGAACTATAGCCCACAAATTCAGAGCCACAAAATTCGAAAATCTGCAAATGTGCTCCGATTTCGATGATTGATACCTCTATCAATAGGCGTTGAGACCTGTAATTGTCATACAAACGACCATTTGGATCGGTCGAATATTTCTACACGTTCCGTGGAAAATTCAATTTTTTTGAAAATCAACTGAACTATAGCCCACAAATTCAGAGCCACAAAATTCGAAAATCTGCAAATGTGCTCCGATTTCGATGACTGATACCTCTAGCAGAAAACAAATTATTAAATTTGAGATGGTTTACAATTGAAGACTGGTATGGTGTGCTCTAGCGGACATTAGTGAACTACGAGACTTCTAATAACAAAAATTTGCTATCCGAAGTTATATGGAAATAGTGTCTATTTAATTTGAATTGTTATTTATTAAAATTGTGATGGTTGGAAAACCTAGTTAATCTAGTATGTTGTTCAGAGTTTGTTTTTTGTATATTTGATTCAATTGGAACAGTTTTATCGTTTTAAATGCTCGAAAACCATGCTTAAAAATTGCAGAAATTTAATGTTAAATTCACTATAAATACATCTTTGAGTCACTAAACATTTTTCAAACTAAATTAAAGCATATTTACTACGTTTTAACAGATAATTACAAGCCAAAATTTAATATTTTTAAACAGTTATGCTTTTAGCATCAAGTAGCTTAATATAAAATTTATGCAATATTTAAGCAACATTTTTTGGCATCTAAAATGAAAAAGTGGTACCAAATGAATCAAATATACAAAAATCACACTCTAAACTACATAATAGATTAACTAGGTTTTCCAACCATCGTATAAATAACAATTCAAATTAAATAGACACTATATTTCCATATAACTTCATATAGCAAATTTTTGTTATTAGAAGTCTCATAGTTCACTATTGTCCGCTTAAGGCGCTTTTTCAACTTTACCAGTCGTCCGTCAAGTCAATGCATAAAATAACTATCGCGACTCGTGCATTCCAAGCGACGAATAGAATAAATGTAATATAATAAAACGGTTTGCATTTCCTTTGAACTAAAAAATGAAAAATAAAAATATGTTCTCTAAAATTGACTAGGTCTTGGACATTTGGTGGCGCCCTAATAATGTGGCGCCCTAGGGCTGCAGCCCTTATAGCCCCATGGTAAGGATGGCCTTGTTGAAGGGCCATGTGGGCGTTCAAGCCACCTCATACTGCGATCTCAAAGATCTTTTGTGCTTGAACCCTGCTCAATTAGAGTTTAGTCAATATTCAGGCTCTTGGTGGTATTATAATTAAGCCACAATTAGTTGGACATATATGTTGACCTATAAAATTCCTAGAAAGGTGTTTATTTCAATTTTTTTTTTGTTTATTTTAAATAATTCATAGATTTTGATGACAGTCCAAATTTCCGAGAAGTGAAGCTTCCCCAAACCATTACTGATGTATTGCTATGATCCAATGTTTTCTTTGACATACCGATGGCTAATCTCCTGGTTTGAGAGTCATCTTACATATGGTCTCTCATCACCTCCAACCACGTTGGATTTACTCTCATCGCTTCAAATTATTAAATTCAGCCTCAACTCAGGTTTCCTAAGTTCAAGGCACTCTTTAAACCTGGCTGAAAAAAGAATCCCATACCAGCCTTAGCTCAATGGTGCAAGACCCACGAGCCTTTAAGGTCGATTGGCAAAGGTCACACCGCTGCCATATTAAACTGAGTACATTTTCCATGAGATCAGAAATGACCCAATCAAAGTTGCTCTAATTATGACAGCCATATCTTACGCATAGCCCTGGACATCAAATCCATAGACCAGTGGTCTGTCAATTACCAATGACGTCAATTACTCGTGACCAGACCGCTAAGAGCCATCACAGTGGTTTTACCAGTTTGATAAGCAAACTGGTCCCGATGCACCGGATTTTATACAAGATCTCACTTCTTATTTGATGATCCTGGATTACTTCCATCTTGTGCTGGGTATCCGGATGAGCCCCTCCATTTAGTATAAAGATCACATTTAGAGAATATAGTTGAAAGCATAACTTGCCCGAAATATCTGGGTCAAGCTGGGAAGTATTTCCTCAATACCTTTTTGAATTAAAGCTGGTCCCTCCAGCGGATTTGAAAGGTTTGAAAAGCTATTAGCCCATCTCACCTTGCCATGTGTACACATTTTCCCAGAGAGTCTTCAGATCCTACTGTGAGGTGTATAGGCTACCTCACTTGAAGAGTCAAGTGAATCTTCTTAGGATCCTACCACTATTAAATCCGGAAAGTGGGTATCTAATAATACCTCTAAGATTTCCTTCCGGTTTTCAGTGAAGCTTCCATTTTGCTTCTAAAGAAGTCCTAAATGATTTTTCTAAAGGACTTTCTGCAGAGGGAAATTCATTGATTCCCTCACAGAAATTTCTCCAAGTAGCCCATTTGAACCTTCTTAATTCTAGATTATATTCTGTCAAGGCTATCTAATACTCGCCCCATTTCACAACCTTCTCGATTTTTTTCTCAGCTTACCCAGTATCCGGTTCCACCAGAGAACCATCTTAGTGGACTCTCTTCACTAAACCGAGCAGCTGTTCTTGTAAGCCATTACGTATAGAACTATGTAACTGGTTTGAACAGAACTCCAAACCCTTTGGAGACTCTATGTTCCCCATAATCGAGGGCATTTTTGATTCGATATAAACTCTTTAAGAGTCTCAGTCGGTCAGTTTTGCTATTCCATTATAGCCTCCTATTTCCCTCTTTCCCCCAGAACCTCCACAATCACTGCAACTAAGTCCCTGGAGATGAACTCTGAAATGGGAAAACAATTAATTTGCGAGATAGCCAAAATAGCCGTTCTTAGACTCTCAGTCCCTTCACGATAAACCAACTTACCCACTTGCTTTTGATGACCTCTAATTCGGTTACCTGTCACCCATGGCTCCTGGATTAGGGCCATTCCAATGATTTAGCAGATAAACCTACGACAAAGGACGCCCGATGACGCCTTTGCATGATGCAGGTTTATCTGCAGGCAGCCGATGTATGCCTTCATTTTCCCATGTCTTCTCCACAAGGAACGGAACAGCCTCCTTTATCGCACCACCATCATTCTTCAACTCAGTTTGACTGGCAGATGGCCGGCCAATGTCGTCCACCTCCATACTGCTGCCTCCCGATGCCTGAGAGCCTTTAGGTTTCCCCGTATGACTCCTGACGCTTTCTTTTCTCTTTACCTTCTTCTTACTTGACTCCTGGAGAGAGCCGCCGCCATATTAGTATTGGCTACAAGTGCCGCCACCGTAACATTCACAGGCTTGACCGCTTGGGGCCCCCTTACAGAAGCTGGTTTGGCTCCATCCTGGCCACCTTTTGGAGTGTAGTTGGACAATCCCAAAGTTATAGTTAACTTTAAAGCCAACCCGCTAGAGCTTCTCGACTGAAGAGTGGTTCATGAAGAAGGTGCAAATGGCTGAAGAGCCTTTCGCCTCTCTCATGATCACTATCCAGTCAATCGCCTGCATCTTCTCGTTTTGGCTCTACTTGATAAAACCAAGAAGTTTATCCGTTGGCAATTCAGCACCATGAGGGGATGTACCAAACACAATCTGGGCTCGCGGCAGGTTTCTCGCCTCAACCACGACCAGCTGCGTACCCTCCCATGTATTGAAAGTGCAGATTACTATCAGCCATCCAAGCACCTTGTCTAAGATGCCCTCCTGGGCAGCCTTGCTTAAGCTGCTCTCCAGTGAGGACAAACTCAGGAAAATCAGAGGGCGAGATCCCAATATGATCTCCGACTCTGCAGCCTGCCTTAAGGTAACTCCAGACCGGACTATCTCCTGAGGTGTCCATGCCGGAGTTGAGAACTAAGTTTTCAAGCAAAGTACGGAGCTTTCAATCTGATGACCCACCCATCGAGAGTCCCACAGCGGAAAGAGGGCCGAGGTCTTCAAAATCCACCACGGAACTTTCACTGGTGTGTGACGCTTTAGGAGTGTCACTATCCCCATTTTTATTTTTGAAAGACATATAAATTTGATTCCCACAAGTTGTTGGGAAAGGAAAATCTACTGTGAGACCACGAACAGAATAAATTGCTTCTGAACATTTTCAATCCTTCCGGAATTATGTAAAGTGGTAAGACGCACCTAAACTGGGGATGCATACTCCAAAATAGATCAAACGGAGACATACAGTTATCGGGTCACTAAAATTCCTGCAGTTTCGTTTAACGAAGCCTAACATAATATACGGCTTTGAAATACATAATGGTGTTAACAAGTTGGAAATGTCGGATGCACAAATAACATTAAGATCGGAAATAAACTCGACTCAGTCAACGTATTCATTATACAGCTGATATTGGTGAAAAATAGAAAGAATCTTATATTTGCTCATGTTCAGAGCTAATCTATTGTTAATTGACCATCTGCAAAATCTGTTTAAGTCCTCCTGAAACTTTATAAGCAATCAGACATACCAGCAACCCGGGCGAAAATTTCATGTCGTCTGCGACGAGGAGGCACTTAGCAAACTCAACCAATGGACAAATGTGACTACCTTGAAGCACGCGCGCACGCGTGGGGATCTGGGAAATAACTGCGACGAAGACATAGTAGACAGAAAGCCAGCCACTTTTTTCTTGCTGTTAATGAAATTCCAGAACTCCTTAAGGAACCACTCTAGGCTCTTGAATTACTTGCTACGGGATAGTATTTGCAACAATATGCAATCTGTACAAGGAATGAAACTAATTACGTCGTTTCTCGAGCAACACCAACTCATTATTATACCACGGCTCCCGAAGGCCGATTTTTTTTTAACACGCGGATCGTGCTTTGCGATACCCCACCTGAGAAGATCATTGAACCGTAACACTGTAATTCAAATCTCCAACGCGTTGTAAAAAGTCCCAAAGAGAAGTCGGCCTTTCCGAAATTAAAATAAAAATCATTAGAAACATAAATTTTTATACAATTAGAACGAAACATATTTATCGTAATCGGTATGTGGTAGATGTTCTTACAACCAGTGAACTTTGGCATGCATAACAACATTTGCAAAAAGCAGATCAAGGAGTTTGCCCCGACCGTTGCTAATTCGGTTAAGCAGTGTAGTTTGAGATGCTAGCAAAGTAATTGATGATATCTAATGCCCTCTCAGTATCAGTAGAAGATGAAGAAAATACGCCGTCCAAATCGTCCGATGATAGGAGACGGAAGAGGCAGAATCGCTACGGGAACCTTTAGAACTTCTCCTTCAATTTCTGTTCTTGCCGAAGCAGGGTTTCTCAAATTGTATAACAAACAAAAAGCAAGGCTGGATTCACCATACTACTTACACGCTTCATTTACCACTTTAAACTTTAGAAATAGAGGACCACTCATAGTAGATCAGTATTGTTTATCAACCAATATTCTAGCCACACTACGGCCAATGGGGCCAGAATTGCCTTCTTCGATACGGTATCAGCCCCAAAGAAGGTAAGAACGAGAAATGTCTAGTCAGCAATATCATTGGAGGCCGGTGCCCTGCGCGAGGCTGTCAAGATAGCAAGGCTACATCCTTCTAGCGAGCAATGGGTTTTTACGGACTCACTGTCGACAATGGAGGCATTAACAACCAAACGGATTAAAAATCCAATAGTAAGCGAGATCAGGGATTTATTACTGCGTAGGGCACGTAGAAATGAACCTGGTAACGAAGCATAAAGAAAAGAAGAAAATAAATAGAATAAATCGATGGACGTCAATCAATCCTCTTAACCACTTGGCCGAAATTAAAGATAAACCGATAAAACAAGATTCTTCAAATCTCTCGTCGGCGAGGCTTGATATAACACGCTTAGCACCATCATTTGCTTCACACCATCAGGCCTTCCCGACATCACCAGCGAAAGTGGCACCTTGCGTGAGACCCCTTATCCGATTGATGGACGACGTTAAAAGGGACCTAATCACCCCGAAATTGGGGTGGCCCCGAAATTTGTAGTTACGCCACTTTAAATTATATTCCACAAAACCTCACAAATTATATAATTTACAATCCAGATGTTATGGAATACAAAGAGAAACTTAAACCCGGTCAAAACCGCGAATTTAATTAAAATTGTTGGAAACACATGCTGGTCACAATTACAAACCTTCAGTTCAGCAAATTCTCAGCCAAAAAAAAAAAAATCAAAATCCGCAATTTTGCTCCGATTGTGGTTCTGGATACCTCTAAAGATTGATTTTGGGACCTGTAATTGTTGTGCCAACACGCATTTAGCTTGATTATTTCCATACATTTCATAGAAAATTCGAGATTTTTTAAAATCACCTTACTATAAATCAGGAAATTATGTGCCTAAAAAATCCGAGATCTGCAATTTTCCTCCGATTGCAGTTCGTGATACACCTCTAAAGATTGTAGTTTAATAAAAAATCTAATTTCACAAAATTTGTATTACATTAGATCGTACAAGCCAGCATTTAAACTGGTTTTGGAAAATCGAAAAATTTTGCACAGCAGATAAACTGAATCACTAATTCCCTTAAGTTATGCAATAATAAAGCTGGATAACTTAGGTTCCACAAAATAATATCTCAAACAAACAAATAATTCCCTCCAGAGACACACTATGCTCCGCAAAAGAGATAAACAGTCAAAAAAGAAATACGTTCCACAAATTATAATTTATGTTCCACACTACAAAATTTCATACAACCAAATATTAAAACACAGACGTTTACCCTCTTCACTAATATAAATATTCCACAGTTCTACGAGTCACATGACGGTCTTATAGAATACAACCGTAATTCGAATTCAATTACTATTTTAATTTATTGACATACATTTTATAAACGAGTCCTAAATCTTTAACAATTTATCTATTGTATAATATAACCTAGTTCGCTACCAACAACAATCCACTCAATACAAACATAATACAAACATAGAGTTCTTCGAATTGTTTATCACACGTTTATTTACATTCCGCGCGTGCGATAACAAAAATTTGGCGTACGTCAATAACTCTTTACATAGTGTAGATATACAAAACAATTTACCAAACCTGTTATCAATAATAACTATAACTGGTATATTACATTGTGTTATCAAGTGTAATCATCTATTTTGGAATTAGTTTTTAATTCAATAATGTATATTAGATATTAGATATATACATAGATATTTATCAATATTTTAAGTACATCCAATATTTTTAATGAAGCCCACAAATTATCATACAAAAAAAAAATATAAAACGTTTTTATTGTCCACAAATAATCTGGAGGCTTATCGTTATCGTCTGCAATTGATTTCTTTTGTATTGTTGTATGTTTTATTATATCGGGGATGATGATTGATTAGCTGACACAATGGCACTCTGTACATATAAATTTATCGCGTACCATGCACACCCGGCGATAATATTTTAATTATTTGAATGCCCAGCAATCGGTATAAGGTGATTTCTAAAAACCGGGTATTTTATAATGTGGGATTTATCTGTATATTTGTAATTAAATTTATGTTCCATTACAATGACTCAATTTGTTTAATTAGATAATAATAATATAAGGTTGCCATTGTCTGTATATACATAGAAAACTATACTTGCTTGTCTCGTGTTGTATATTATTGTGTATCTCATTTACAACGCAATTAAATGTATAAAACACGAATCATAAAAAAGTAATTGCGCGCGGTATAATAATTTATTAAACTTTTAATTACTTTTTTGTTGTTATCAAATGCTAGTGTAAACATACTCAACACTTTTTTTTTATAATGCTAATTAACAACTGGATATTCCAGAATCGTTTTTTTCCCCTTCAACTACATAACTGCCAGACTTTTTTATCGAATGCACTTTGATATTTCGACTGAACTTTATCAGCATTGTCACAAAATAAAAATCGATTTGATAATCTCGAGTGGTCTGCTGCACGTAGTAATATCGTCTCACTGAACAAGCGCAACCGTTTCCGAACTTCCAAACAAGAATAAGAGGCAAAAGCTTGTGGAACGCAAAGTCATGTTTTCAAGTTATTGACATAAACCAAATATTTTTGTTATCGTAAACACGGATTATTTAGAGAAAAAAAAATCGTATGATAAACAACATGAACTACTATATATTTTATGGAGTGGATTGTTATTGGTGCTAAATAGGTTGGATAAAAAATAATTATAGACATATTGGCTGCAACTTAATTCTGGTCAAACAGACACAAGCAATTAAAACTTAACTTACTGGTTTGAACTTAATTTACTGGTTTGAGGCATAACTAATATTTCGGTTAATTCATAATGTCATAATTGGTGGAAGTTTATTTATTTACCTGCAATTCATAGGCATTTATCCATTTTACTAACTTAAGTTATCTTTTGTAACCTAATTTTGTAAGTGGATTCTAATTTATTTACATGATATCTAATATTCTGTTAGAAATTAATATTTGTTCAGAGAATCTAATGTTTTACTTACACTTGTATAAGTGGGACACAATTCCATTTTTTTTATTTAGATGCTAAAAGTTGAAGGGCTGATTGGGTATCAGCCTTAACGCTTAATTCTCTTTTCTATTTAATTCTTTGTTAACGGTAAAATGTTCGTTCCTTTAAGAAATATCGAAATAGATGTAGGTATCTACTCGGCTGTGGATCAAATCGAAAAATTTCAGCTTTGTGGAACTTATTTGTTTTCACCTTGCGAAGGTTGCCTTACCTGGTTACTGTATTGAAATATAAATGATAATCAATTTTGACTGTCAAATCTAATTTATTTAATTTGTGGGACCTAATTTATTGATTTTTATACAACTGAATTCTCGGAATTACAACCTCATTAAAACAACGAATTTTTGCCTTACATTGCCAAAAAGTTAGGTAGTTTGTGAAACCTAATTTAATTAAATTTAACTGTGGACAAACCTTGTTCTTCTATTACTTTATGTACATACTTAATAGACAAACTTTTTATGTGGCTTACTGTGTAGTTTTTAAGTCTAATAAACAAGGGCATTGTTTGGAATCTCATATATTTTTGTGGGACTTATTATATGACGGTCCAATTTTGTTGCTGTAGATTGACCTTAAAGAAGCTTTCAGATGTGGAACGTATTTTATTTAGATGTAATTTCTTCTGTTTTATCCTTCATTATATTTTATTTTTGAGAACAAACGTGATTATTTGAATAAGCACTCAACTCTATTGATGTCGAAACCTTGTCCTAGTAGTGTGAAAATCGCGCATTGAATTTTTATTAAAAAATTTTACCGCTCTATAAATATATATATAGATGCGATTATCCACACTAGGTCATTTCACGTAATCAACATATTAATGAAAAACCGACATTTTATCTCTAAATTACCCGAGTAAATCAATAAAATTTTAAATTATTCGCACAAACAACACAGGATATGACTGCTATGTAGTCTGTAATTCAGAGATGAGATAATCTAATCTCATTGCGACTGATTGGTGACTAAGTTTATATTCGATAAATTTGTTTAGAAAATATTCCAAGTATTTTGGAAACAAATACAACACGCGCACAATACAATGGGGTGGTCAATTGAAATTTATTAGACTCACTTAATGTGGTAATAGCTTATTCACATACGAATACAAAAACATTTTTTTGTATTTATTTTAAATCACGAGATACTTGGTCGACAATTAATCTTGCGCGCAAGCTTATCTAATCAATTGTACAATTAGGTATTCGGTACGTACATAAATAGCCAATGAAATATTCGTTTAGAATTTATGAAATATAAGTGTAACACCTACGCTACTAAGTAAACTAATTAAATTGAATCAATCAAAATTTGTAATCAGGCCGTCAAATCATCGATTTTTAATGAGCTTATATGTTTAAGGTAGCACTGTTATACATACATACAATTTGAATGATCGCAAAAAACTTTGATTAAATTCTTATAATGTCTACACTCTTATATTCAGCTATCAATGTCAATTGGTTTGTATGATAAGACGCGAATTTGTATTTGCGCGGTCATAAATTAAAGCATTTCTGAATTAATTAAAAAAAAACTTTGTTGTTGTTTCGATTGGATTAGAGAAGTCAGCTGTAAACACTTATACTTGGTAATAGTGCACTTAATTGTTATGTAGTTGGGGAAGTACTCAGACAGAGTAGTTGGACATTTATAGGTTTAAAGTGCAGTTCAATAAACTGGAAAATTTGTATGATTCGTTGGCTTGCACCCTCAAAAGCTTCAATCAATTGCTTAATCTTAAAACGAAAATTTGTAAAATTCGATTGTACAAAACCACCATATGATCAATCAATGATCGATGCACGTTTCAAATTTGATATCTTGAAGTTTAAAAAGATTTCTATTGTCACGTTGTTGTTTCAATCAAAATTACGAAATAAGGTTTTTTACTTTTTTCGAGTTAAGTTACAAACAATAGTGCCCAAAAACTAGTGTAGGTATCCAATTTGATTCCAGCCAAATCAAATAAAGTGTACAAAAAGGTGGTATTAATAGTACCTTACAATTACAACCACTAAATTACCGACATACAGGTACCTCAACGATATTATGCCATAAATATGGGAATACTGCAAGTGAAATAAAGAAAATGTCACGAAAACATTCTCATTACAAACAACTGAGGCCGCGGCAGTAAGCATACATATCCACAAAAAAAAAATCCAAAATCAGGAAATGTAAAATTCGGAGTAAAATAAACAAAAAAGATAGTCATCTCTTTTTGTTTAGTTTACTCTGTATTTGCCCAAGTTTTTCCAAAATATTTGCAGAATTTTAAATATTCGGAGTGACAACGTTAAAAACGTTGTAGTTTCAGAATAAATTAAATAGAGCTCGTAACTTTTAACTGCGATGATGTTATTACGACTAAGACTTGTGGAAACTTTGAAACCTATCGAAAATAATTCAGAGCAAGGTTTCAAATTATATAAATGAGAAAGATGGATTTAACGAATATTCTTAGTTATTTTGAAGTATTGAGTTAAATGTTTCGGAGTACCTAAATAAGGTTTGAGATTTGAGAATCTAATTTTGATAAGAATTTGGAACAAAAAATTTGAAAGTGTAAAAATTTGGGATAAATTGAGTTAAGTAAGTGGTCGCTGAAAGGTATGCTGAATTGAAAAGTATGTTTCGATTTATGTCTGAATTAGAAGTTTAGAATTTTGCTCGATATACTTTAGTTATTGGATAGTGAGATGGATATCAAACAGAGCAGTTTAGTTCTAAAATATCAAAAAATGAAATAACGCGGATTCAGAGAATTCGGAATCTTAGAATATATCGCGAGTACTAGGACCAGTCAAATTTAAAGAAATATCCGACTTTCTCAAATCCTGTTAAATTATAAAATTTAGCGTTTGAAAATTTTCTAAAATTCGTTGAAACATTGAAAATAGCAAATTTGGTCTGTGATCAATTAAAATCGTAACATCGTACCATCATACATCTAATAATCATACCACCAAACTATCAGGCCAGGATATCACCATACTATCCCACAGTCATACCATTATACCGTCATACCATCATACTATCACACTATCAACCAATCAACTCAATTTTAGAAGTTTTAGAAATTCATCTGTAGTAACTTTGGACCTGATTATTATCTCTCAAGGAGGTGATGGAGTTTTGAGATAAAATTAACAGTGGCCTTTCTTAAGTCTTAAACAATATTTGTGTAAAGTTCGGTTCACATCATTCAATGCGAAAAACTTTTAAGTCCCTTACAAAACTGAAATTTTTCCATGAAAACCTCCCCTTAGTTAAGCTGACACTTTATTAGAGCGGACGCGGACAGACATTTCTGCGATAGAATAAATGCAAAATTTTATAAAAAGATAAATTAAAGTTTTTAAGTTAACAAAATACTTGTAAATTTCATAGAAATTACTAATAAAATTCTTAGAAAATCCACATAAAAGACAAAACTCATGCACAATTTTTCTCAGATTAGCAAAATTGATAGAAAATTCATAAAACAATCATTCAAAATTTAATTAAAATTCATAGTTCAACGAATTCGTTTAGCCTTCATACAAAATTCTTACATATAAGTTTTAAAAAACTCATGAAAACTTTTAATTTAATAGAAAATTCATGAACTAAACCATTACAAAAACCATTTAAAATTCATATCAAATTCAAAAATTCATTCAGAATTCTTAGAAAATTGTAATTTTAAAATTCAAATAAAAATTTTGTAAAGTGCATACAAAATTCCTGCAAAATTGTTGATAAATCCACAAAAACTAATTTTAAAAATTCATAAAATTTTAAATACTTTTTGAAGTGAAACTTCTTTAGCGACGTATCTGTTGAAATTTTTGAGATGACAAATGTAACGCAAATCAAAGTAGCATTTAGTACATTTCCTGGTTGCTTAAACAATTTTAATACAGAAAAAAGTAGAATACTATAATGTATAATAAAATGCACACATAATGCGTCTTGAGTTTGTATCGTAATTTGCCTACTGTTTGAAATTTTTGGTTACACGAAAGGGGAAATAAGAGACAAGCCTTAAATTGCGAGAAATGAAGGGGCAACGATCGAGCAATACTTTATTTCTATGTATCTTAACCGATTTTGATAAAATTCAGCATGTACGATGGAAATCGGATTCTAAAATGATTTTTAGATGAAGTTCTGGAATATGGCCAATTATCGATTTTTGCATTTTATTTACTTACGTTTCGGTAATTATTTCGGTATTTCTTAGAAAATTCACAAAATTCAATGCTAGAAAATTTACGAATTTAATGTGAACTAAATCTATAAATAAGAATTTTGTAATTTTGAAAATTGAATTTTATGCTAAATTTTATGAATTACTTACCAATTTTAGACATTTTTTACATATGATTCAAATAAAAATTTTGTAAAATTCATGTTAATTTCATTTGATGGTACAAAATATATGAAATTTTTATTAAATTTGTGGGTAATTCATAAAATTTATCATACCATTGACTTTCTAAAATTACAAAATTCATTGAAAATTTAAACAAAATTCATTAATTAATAAAAATTCCGAAAATTTAAGTAAAGTTCTTAAGGTGAAAAAATTTACAGAAAACTTATCTTAAATTTTTATAAAATTTATGCAAAATTCACAAAATTCATTTAAAGTTCACAGAGTATTCTTAGAAAATTGACGAAGTTTATATAAATTTTGAAAATTTAATAGTTGAATTTTACGGAAAATTTTATGATTTTCTTGGGAATTTATAAAATTTTATATAAAATACAGAAATTTACAAAATTCTCAAATATCAAGTAGTAACATTCTTATAAAATTGTTGATAAATTCATTAAAAAACGTAAAATTTTTAGAAAATTTATGCAAATTTCAAATAAAACTTACTTTAGGTTGACAAAATACCTGTAGAGTTTATATAAACTTCTACTTAACCTAATTCTAAGTACTAATTTATATGTAAGAGAAAACCTATGTAACATTTTTCTAAAATTGGTAGAAAATTCATAAAATCTTACAAAGTTCAATTAAAGTTTATTTAAATTTTAGTTAAAAATCAAAGTTTATAGAACATTTTCATAAAATTCTTAGAAAATTCATATAGACGATATAACTCATATAATCTTTTAAAATTGTAGAAAATTCATAAAATTTTTGAAAAAGTTGTTTTAAATTTAAAGTTTGTAAAAATTTCAGCTATTTACAACTATCCAATTTTTGGTAAAAATATTTAATAACTAATTAGTTTTTCCTGTTTTCTGTTTTTTTTTTATTAAACCTAACGCACCGCCGGTTGTGTCATTTAGATAGGCTGGAGCTCAATGCTGATTAATCATAAATTTTCATAAACATTGTGATGAATAGGGCCTCGAGGGCACCTCAATCATCTCAAAATTAAAGTCCTTTTCGAAATGCAGAGAAAAACGTTGTTACATACGGCTAGTTCGCTAGTCACAATGCAAAAGTGTGTACCTACTTTTTTAATATTTTTCAGGAAGCCTGAACAACGAACGAATTTGCCATAGCAGAAACAACAAATACTATAATTACATAAAATTCAGTTTAAACTGCTTAAATTAGTTTGAGAAATAGAAATTCGATAATTCCGGAAAATTAATTTTTTCAATTCCAGAATAATCGAAACTAAAATATGGGCTGGTATTCCGGAATACCGGAATTCCAAATTACGGATATCCTATTTACAAATAATTTAAAATACCTTTATGCAATAATTATAGAAAATTCAAAATTTTATTAATGAATTAAACTCACAAAATTTTACATAAAGTTCACAAGTTCACGCGGTACTCTTATAAAATTCACGAATTTTATATGTGCTTATATTCAGCACAATTTTACGAATTTTCTAACAATTTTAGATTCATGTAAATTTCATTTGATTCACGAACAAATTTTTATAAAATTTATAGAAAATTCATTAAATTTTAAATACTCTTTTAAATTACAAAATTTGTCAAAAATTCTTTTGCGGGTAGCGCACGTAATATGGCTCTACGGTATCAAGATGCAATGGTGATAGTTCGGAAATTCGGAAAAACAGACATTTTCTTAACGATAACGTGTAATACGAATTGGCCAGAAATAACTTCAGAGCTGGGTGAAAATGAAAAGCTTGCTGATTGTCCTGACATTGTATCCGGGGTATTTCGGGGGTCCGCTCGGTGAAATACCTTTTTAAATGTACATATATAAAGGCTATGATTCGGCATGTATGAAATTCGTTAGATGCGTCAATGAGGGCTATCAACTAGGATATGATGAAATTGTAACATATGCAAACATCCGATATGTTACCTCACACGAGTGTATTTGGCGTCTTCATGCGAACGAAATACATGACCCATCACATAAAATAGTTCGTTTAGCAGTTCATGATGATGGCTTCCAGAATGTGTATTTTCGAGAAGGGGATGAACAAAATGCACTTGAAGTATGAAATTCAAAGCGCACAACATTAATAGAATGCAAAGTGATTGAAAGAATATACGGGGTCGGGCCAAATGATCATACCTGATTTTATATACGCATGTTACTACTTCATGTAAAAGGGGCTACATATTTTGCTGACTTACGCTCCTATAATGGGGTAACCTTCGAAATTTTGAAAAAGCGGCACTTTCACGAGGTCCACTTAAGGACGATTCCAAGTGGCACAACTGTTTGGAAGAAATGTAGAGCACGCATAAGCCACGACAACTGCGGGAACTGTTTTCTTATATTTGTTGTTTTTGCCAACTAACATCACAAAATCAAATGTGGATGACATTCAAAGCTTCTATGATTGAAGATATAGTTGAAGTTGATAAATCTGCATCTGAAAATCCAGCATTACAGCGATCAAATTCTAAGAGCTAATGATTTAGACTGCGGCGGGTTCGGTCTACCAATACCGAATATGTTACGATCATATTGAGCCTGCATAACCAAATTGAAGAGACTGTTCGAGGTGCTGATATCTAAGATTATTTTAATAATGATCAAAAAAATGTAGTAAATCGGATTCTGAACCAACCTCAGGTCATGCCGAATCAAATTTGTATTCTTGGAAGCTCCTGGCGGATGTGGTAAGACTTCGTTTGTTGATGTATTTTGAGTATCGTTAGTTTCTTCGATAAAACCAACATAAAATAGAGCAACAGCGTTACTTAAAGCGTCAGTTATTTTAATTGATGAGTCATCGATGATGCCAGCAGCAGCAGTGGACCGTATAGATCGCCTACTTCGTGATATTATGAAGTGTAAGGACGCGTTATTAGCTATCGTTCCAATGGGAGGAAAAGTAAAAATTTTCGGTGGAGATTTCAGACAAGTCTTACCAGTGGTGCCAGTGGCAAGTAAAGTTCAAATCCTCGAATCATGCATTCAGACAAGCAGAATTTGGAATTATCTCATCAAACTTTATTTAAGTAAAAATACGCGTGCTGATGCAACTGAACGAGAATTTTTCAAGTTATTGCTTCAATTGGAAAATGGAACACTGCAATGTACTCGTGGACAAAATATGATTGAGATTCCCACCAGTTTTATATGCGAACAAAACTCAATTGTTCACCATATTTTTGGTGATTCTTTGGATCCCCATAATATATACCAGTATTCAGTAAGAGCAATTATTTGCCCGCTAAATGATAATTGCTACCAGATCAAGAAAGAGGTGCTAAATTTAATTGCCGGGAATTCCAAGGAGTATTGCAGTGTCAATTCGATCATCACAATGGATCCTTCAGAAACATTAAACATACAATTAGAGTATATTAATTCTATTACACCTTCTGGAATGCCACCACACAAACTAATCTTGAAAGTTGGTGCAATAGTTATGCTTATCAGGCATACGAATTTAGGATGAGATTTAGGCAATGGTGTCCGAATGGTGGTGATTGAATTATTTGAAAATCTGTAAATCTAGGTAACTCCTACAGGAGTTGGAAAAAGTAATATTGTTTGTATGACAAGAATAAAGCTGATAACTACTGATCCAAATATGCCGTTTACAATATCAAGATTGCAATTGCCATTAAATCTCGCATTTGCTATCACTATAAACAAAGCACAGAGGCAGACGTTTCAAATAATTGGTAACTATAGTATCTACCTTAACCAGTATTTACTCACGGGCAGCTATATGTGGCTTTTAGTCGTGCGAGGGCTCCCACTTCTATCAAGGTAAATAAAACGAGTGAGCAAGGAGAAGATGAAGACGGCGCTATACTTTTATAAAATAATATGTACATATACATATGTATTCTAACAAATAAAATTATACAATTACACAACTAAGGCCTAGGACCGATAGTTAAAGTTTTGCTAGAAGTATTCGTTTTGGTTATACTTTTATAATAAAATATATTAATAAATGAATTATTTAATTGCATAATAGCAGCAAACATTACATATACAAAACCGGTACCATTTAGCAAATTAAATTTGCCATAGATTCGGCCCCATAGGGACCACATGCCACCAGTATATCTATAAATATGAATTTTGTAATTTTCAAAATGTAATTTTATGCAAAATTTTATAAATTTCTTACCAAATTCATGTTAATTTCATTTGATATACAGGTATAAAATTTGTGAGAAATTCATAAAATTTTAACATTGACTTTTTAAAATTACAAAATTCATTGAAAATTTAAATAAAATTCATTAATTAATAAAAATTCCGAAAATTTAAGTAAGGTTCTTAAGGTGAAAAAATTTACAGAAAACTTATCTTAAATTTTTATAAAATTTATGCAAAATTCACAAAATTCATTTAAAGTTCACAGAATTTTGTATTTTTAATAGTTGAATTTTACGGAAATTTTTATGATTTTCTTGGGAATTTATAAAATTTTGTATAAAATTCACTTTTCAAAAATTTACAAAATTTTTATCAAATTGTTGCCATTGAAAAAAGTAAAATTTTCAGAAAATGTATGCAAATTTCATAAAATTTCAAATATAGTTTAATTTAGTTAAAACTTTCTTTAGGTTGACAAAATACCAGTAAAGTTCATAGAAAACTCTACTAAACCTAATTCAAGTACTCATTCACATATAAGAGAAAACTTACGTATAACTTTTTTCTAAAATTGGTAGAAAATTTATAAAATTGTACAAAAATTCCTTTTAAATTTAAAATTTCAAAAAATTTCAATTAAGAATTTCTGACATTTCCACCAGAAATTGATGGTAAGATTTTATTAACGGTACGGATTTTTTTTTTTCAAAGCTCTGTAATCTCTTCGTTGTTCGGTTTTATAAAATTTAATTGTCCACTTTGATCACTGTGACCTATGTGTATATTTTACCATATATGAGAGAGAACTTCGTAATTTTTTCAACGATAGATGTAATTGCAATTCTAAATAAATTTAATTTTTTAATTTTCTACGTTCCTTGTAAAACCGTACACCAGATGTCAAATACTTCATTTTACATTAAAGGCGAATAAAAATGGATTTCATCCGGTGGTTTTCTGTTCACAATCACACATCAAACATGAAAAATAAATTAAAAAAAGTACAGAAAATTAATTAAATTTAATTAAAATAAAAATGCGAAATTTTTTTTTAAACCAAAAGTTTAATAACAAACAGTTAAAAATTAACATTTATGTGGTATGAAATTTCAAAAAAAAAAAAAAATTTTTTGTGCAAGGACCGGTTTCGAGTATTCACTCTTCTGGAGTAGTTAAAAACCAGTTGACAACGAGTAAATATTCGAAACCGGTCCTTAGACAAAAAAAAAATGTTTAAAAATTTTTTTAAATACCATATCGCATAAATGTTAATTTTTAACTGTTTCAATTACAATTATTATAGTCAATGCTGTTCATAATACTAAACGCTGCAGCTCTAAATTATGTTTCACAACTCGTATTGTAAAAATGAAAATTTGGTGAGTTTGCTGCAACAGTTTCGAAGCTGTTGTGAGAATTAATTTTGTCATAAATTTAAAAAATCGAAAATATCACTCTTCGTCCACTACATTAGCGAATCGAGCAAATCTTAAATTTGTAACAAAATTCAATAGTTGTTTATAAATGAAATAGCCTAATTATGTTTTGCATAATAAAGCTAAAGTGGATATTACTATAACTTTCATTTTTTCGTTAGGCTTAATTCGTAATAGAACGAATTACAAATTTTGTCATTTTAAACCAATTATTTTTGTTTTAGTTAAATTCGTTGTGTTAGTAGAGTAGAATGTACGGATATGAAGCAGCAAATATTTGTTAAACTGATATGATTCACTAGATTGGTGTTATTCCCATTCATCAAGTATCTGATTTAATTATACACGCAGGCAGCTGCACTTGATTATATGTATATACAACTTAATTAAATTTCGGTTATCATTTCCTGGGAAAAATTGTCTGATTCCATTATCTATCTCCCACAAATACGCATACACATATTGTTATTTTGGTAATTCCTTAATAATTCACTTGTAATTTGGCTATAAAATTCACAAAATATTTTATTTGCAAAATATTTAATTTAACCTTTACAATTTATTGTATTCTGATTACTTTCGTTTCATGTATGTATATACTTGAGTTTGAGTACACAAGTATGTACGTACGAGTATACTACGATGAGTGAGTGAGAACTTCTATTTTTTTTTTTTTGCGTTTATCATTTTTTATCAGACCTGATAAGTCGTTGTTGTGTGTTAATAGAACCAATTCAAAAAAAAAAATAAAAAATAAAAAAAATTTGTGTTCAATGTGTAATCAAAATTATTTCGACAACTTTAAAATAAAATTAAAATGTACAAGATTTTACTTCAGTCCAATTTTAGACTCGTAATTAAACAGTCGGTTGATTAATAAAAATTATGACATAAAAGTTTTACAGTATAGTGGAAAAGTTTTTATATAGTTAATAGTGCAAAATATAGTTATAAAAAAAAATAAAAAATGAGTGCCAAAGAAAATGATTTAGACGGTGAGAAAATATTTAGAGTTATGGACTGGAATATTTATTTTGTGGATTAATGTGAAGTGCTAGACTAAATTAAACAACAAAAAAAAAAATTCTATGTCAATAGGGCACAACGATGAATGGATCCAATTCAAAATTATTTTATTAAAGCTCATCTTGCGTCTATATCAATGTTTAGATGAATCACTGTGCGCGATTAAAATTAATTTGATTAACTCCCTAGTATTGTTCGATTGAAAGTGCAGCCAAATATGAATTTGTCACGTATAATTTATGAATGTAAATTTAATTTTTGCCGACCTTGTGCGGGCGTGTAAATTTTAATTTATTGATAATTGGAGCGCGCGATTTTATCGCATACACCAAATAAATATAGGCGCAATTATTTAATTTTGAATGTAACGTATATACTCGTAAAACTCGTGCACGCGCTTGAACTTTGAAGTATGAGCTTAAAGTGGTTTTCGGTTAAGTAAGTACGCGTAGTTCGTTTGGCTTATTTCTATTTACAATGCACACTGTATATGTACATTCATGTGATTTTAGAATAACACTACCTAGTAATTGGCGTACAGCTTTTTGATAAGGTAATACACGATCTATTTGTTGTTGTTGTTGGATTTTAATTATACGGTTAATTAATAATTCACAGAAAAATGTACACAGTTGTAATTCAATCTCGTGCGATAAGAAAATTACAGCAAAATTGATATAATCCATAATTTTGGAATATAATAGACAGATAATTTATGTGTGACCGTTAGAGTCAGATAGGTACAGTGTCGTTTTTTTTATATTGTAACGATTTTTACTGAATACCTATCTAATTTTGAAATATTGCAGTATCGCATATTTTCCGTACAAGGCTACATTTCAAAATATCAAAGTGATGTAATTTAATAAAAATTACTTATGTACATACGTTACATTAAAATGATGTAATTTAGTAAACCTATACAGAAAAACTTTGAACTACTGCTAACTAGATCTTTTTAGAGCTTCCACTCATTGCCACCCAGTTCCTGAACTATCACTAGTAAGCTAAATAATGTTTCCTTTGCTCCAGGAATATTGTAAGGTTTATCAGCTCGCTTCCAATTTTCGATATCAAACTTGGTAAAGAAACTAATAAAACATGATAAAAATGTTCCAGAAATTATTATACTTCCAGACCTTTTCACCAAGTTCCATCACCTAGCTTCACAGTTGGGAGAGTAAAGTACACCATGTAATTTACACAATTTTTTACATGTAAAAAACGGGTTAGGATACGCGGGTTCTTGTAGTAAACTTTGTTATTTATTCAAATCAAATCGTACCAAGTTCAAATCAAATCAGTGGCGTGAATAGGTAGCTTGATCGTTTCATTGAAATCAAATCTTAGTCGCAAATTTAACAATTGCCCATAATAAAGGTGGCTTCAATTATGGTTGTTTGATTGCATAAAGCTTCTTTTAAATTAAGTTTTGACCGTTCATAACTATATTTGGTTTAGTTACAAAAAATGTAACCAAAAGAAAATTCACCCCACTTTTCCTTTCATATATTATGATTACATCCAAACCAAATAAATAAGAAAATTGTAGATATTGTAGGTTTTACAGTATAAATTCAACCGTTTAACTAATACAACGCATAGACATAAATACCTAGGGTAATAAATGAATCTCGCGATTCAATCATTTTTGTGATTTGATTGGTTAAGAAGCTCGGAGAAAAAATTCCCTAGGGTAAAAATTCGACCTCGAGAATTACCATCATTGTGCTGATCTTGATTTTCTGATATCGTTTTTTAATTATTGTAATCGTTTTGATTTATTTATGTTTTATTGCCGCCAGATATATTTGTACAAAAATGGTGAGCGGAAATTAATTCCGCTGAAATTTTTTTCAAAATTTTAATTCATATTGGTTTAATAATCCCGAGAAATGCTTTGCAGGATGAGACCCGGTTGTATTGAAAATCTGTTTGGAATTATCAAATTTTATTGTATTTGCCAGGCTTCCTGAGGCCAAAAGTTGGAATAAATTCAAATATACTTGACAAAACGTGGAAACGAGGTCTGTTTATTCCATTATTCAAGCATACAACAAATTTCAACCGTTTCAAGTAGAGCATTCAGTACTGAAACATTTAGAGGGTCGTAAAACCGGTTCTGGAACCGGTGCTAAAAATGCAAATATAAAAAAATAAATTACGGGTTACAAATTGGTTATAAAATCAATTATTATTCAATAATCAGTATTCATGAAAATACTACAATAAATAAATAAAATAAAAATTGAAGTAATCGCCTTTTTCAACTTTCTATTTGCTCTCTGGTGCGACTTCCGTTTTAAAGTGAGATCTTAGAAAACACAAGATGTCCAAACTTTCATATTTTTGCGCAAATTTTTCCAGAACTGGAAAACACCCGTTCTGATTCTACGCTTGAAGGTGGAATTAACTGCAAATTTTCAAAGTGTATCTCGAGATTCTTTCCACGATTACCCTCCAGTTCAAAAATAGCAAACTCATTTTTTATAATGTTGGTTGTATCCTTTATAATTTATTGATGGGATTATCGTAGAATTAACCTCTCTAGTAATGGCACGATTGAGCTGTTCTTCCAGCAACAATTCTTTGGAGTTTTCAAAAACAATCATCATTGTCTGAGTTTGATTTAGATGATTGTGAGCTATAGTTGTCGAGTGGATGTGACAGGCCAATGATGGCAATGATCTTGTTTAAAATCGCCGTCTTTGTTAAACGTTTAAAGTTTAAGACAGAGTTTGGGTGCAATTCCGCATAATCTAGTTTCCCCTTATGTAAGAATTGCAGCAAACTCGACGTTTCTGTTCGTCTTTCATTTATTCGAAAACAAAGCCAGTCCTTCATTTGCAAAGCAAATTCACTGCTTCCCATGTTGTTTACCATAAACGAAATCGTCATGTCGACTGTAAGTAACGTCACATCTCGGCGGCAAAGCGCTTCTGCAGCTAACATTGGTTCACGTGTTGTCACTAAAACATTAATCATATTCCATTCCTCCTCATCGAATGAAATAATTGAATTTAGATCGATTAAAGACTTTAGAATGCTGTATTTTACTTTACGAAATAGTTCGAGCATAAAGGCTATTCCATCTTGTCTTTATATCAATCAGCAATTGCAATTCTTTTCCAAATTCTTCTTTGATCTATTTTTGAAGAATATTGTCCTTCTTAGTTGGTGATTTACAAAATAGCTTCACCGCAGTTCTTACTTTACGGATAAAAGCATCTAGAGTATCTGTCAAATGTAAACTTAGAATAAATTTTGGCGTTTATTTAAATATTCAATTTTTTTACACTTCTGAAACCTTTTAAAAGTGAAATACTATACAGCACAAATTCAATCCCGTATTTTAGTTTCGAAAAAACGACCGGGATTCCCGAGAACCGGGTTTCGGGATACCGGTATTGAATGCTATAGTTTCAAGCTTCACGTTTTATGTTCCAAATCTTGATGAATTTATTTCCAACACTTCATAAAAAGGAAAACTATGGAATAGAGACAAAATCTAAAAAAGCAAACATCCAAGAATTGTTTGCGATACTTCTGACCCGGGTACCAACAAATGATTTCATTCTAAAGCACATTTGGGGTTGCTTCCAAAGATTTTCGCTAACCTATTAATAAATATTTTGCAAAAGTAGGATAACCAACACTCCTGACAAGTTATAAAGCTATTAAAGCATGGCAGTTCCGATTTAAATAATTTATTAATAAATATGATACCTGCAAGACAATCAATATTTTGTTTCAATGACGGAAATAATCTAATTCCAAGGAAATTTCAATCTTGTGAGAAAGTTCTGGAAAAATTCTTCGGAAATTCGAAATTGTGACAATTTTTTTTTAGATAAATACTAAACTCGTGGAACTTAGCAAAAATGTGCTGCTTCCAGGCTAATTAAAATCATTGTTAGACTTAAATGTCACCTTCCAGGTTGCACTTTTAGGTGGTTCTACTAATTTTGAGCAACGTAGTTGGTGTAAGTTTGCCGGATATCACTTTACTGTCGCTTAATGCTTCTAATTCTCCAATGCAAAATATTAAACTTCCAAGAAAATTGTCCAACTTCTAGACATTTCCACAAAATTTCAAAAACATTTAAACCGGATAATCAAAATTTTCAAAACTTCTACTGAAACCGACAAAATTAGTATTTATTTAAACCAAATTGAAGCATTCTAAATTTTTAGATATAATATTTCGCTTCCAAGATTGATGTTACAACTTTAAACTTTATAATATCTTTAACTTTCGAATTACCTTTAACTTTCCTTAACTAATTTTAATACATACTTCAAACAATTTCAAAATTTACCTTTCGCAATTTATATGATTTTTGTTGGTCGAAGTTTTGGCGTAAAAATATCCAAACATCGCCGAGAATAATTCTCGTACGTCTAAGCAATGCTTTGAAATCAATGTAGCAGACAATTTGAACTACAAGCGTAAATTAAGTAAATACTCGTTCTGCTTAAAGACAACGACTTACATTAAATTCGGATTAGCTTCTTGGTTAGAATAAGTAAACTAATACTTCCAAAATTTCTGGCCAATTCTAAGTGAACTCACCAAACTTTGCAGTTTAGATTGGAAATATTATTGTAGCTCAGCGGTGTTTGCTATTTTGCCGGTTTCTTAAACTTATTAGTAAATATGATACTTCCAAGACTTCCAATGTCATATTTTAACATTGGTAAAGAATTTGATTCCTAATGGAAATTCAAACTAAAGTAAAGCTTGCAACATTCGGCCAAAATAACTGTATTGTAATTTGACTCTTTTTTTTACAACTTCCAGGCAAATTCTAAACAACAAATAAATATTCTCAATCAAATATTATGATTTAATTAAATACTTCCAATAAATTGTTGTGTACCAAGTGATGCTGCTTTGAATGTTGATTTACTTATACTTCCAAGAATATTTTCAAACTTCTAGAGCTTTCCACCAACTTTCAAATACAGTATTAATAAAGAAATAATTGAAAATGAAATTATAATTTTTTTTTAATTTACCAGGTTTTCTGAGTTCTGTTAGTATCCAATAGTTGAAAAAAATTCAAAGTTACCTCACCAATCATGTAAACAGGGTCTATTTATTCCATTCTCCAAGTTTGCTGCACTTAGTTGTAAATATAGCTCTTCCCTAACACTTGCAGAAGAAATGTCAGAGTATAGAACAACCTACCATTTCTAGCCAGTATACCATTTCAAGCTTCACGAATTTATTTCCAATATTTTTAAAAACGGGGAAGCATGGAAATTTAATAAATGGGAAAATATGAAAAAATATTATACTTCCAAGATTGGTTTGAGAATTTCCATACTTTTACAACTGTTTCCGGAAACAGTATAAATAAATATGGTTCCCTTTCGATGAATAATTTTAGCTTAAAGTACATTTAGGGTTGCTTTCAACGATTTGTCCTAACCTATTAGGAAACATTTTGCGAAAGTAGGATAAGCTATTACAAGTTAAAGCCATTAAAGCATGGCAGTTTCGATTTAATTAATTTATGTAAATATGATACCAGCAAGACTTCCAATATTTTGATTCAACCACGGCCAATAACCTAATTCCAAGGATACTTCAATCTTGTGAGAAAGATATAAATACTTAAATGTCGTAATGCATGTTGAATTTTGGGAGGTCCAAGGCACATAATATTTCTAAGTGGTTCTATTAATTTTGGATTTTGGAAACCCAGAATATGGCAGCTTTAGAGTTTTAAGTACCTTTAACATTCGAATCATTCTCAATAAATAAATCAATCTTCTAACTTAGTCA
This sequence comes from Tipula helvola, assembly GCA_963556165.1. Taxonomy (NCBI): domain Eukaryota; kingdom Metazoa; phylum Arthropoda; class Insecta; order Diptera; family Tipulidae; genus Tipula; species Tipula helvola. The sequence goes on along the minus strand of OY744483.1, from coordinate 327,535,830 downwards.
ATTTCAATACTCAAGACAATTTAAAAATTTAACTTTCGATAGCTGCTTAAAGACATCGGTTTACGTTAAATTCAGGTTAGCCACTAGAAGCCCAACACTTCTGACCTGTAGTAAGGTAACACACCAAATACTGCAGTTCAGATTGGAAATACTATGCTTAAAGGTGCTTCCCCGGTTCGTTGAACTTATTAATAAATATGATACTTCCAAGACTTCAGAAAATTTTCAAACTCCCTCACATGCCTCGGAATTAAGACTTTTAGATGTTTAGGTCAATCAACTTTAAAGATCTGAAGCCTACCTATAAAGAGCTTTGAATTAAAAAAACACTTTTATGAGATTTCCAGACATCTCCACTCATTTTAAATGTCACGATATGCGTTTCCTGCTTGTTGGATATATTAGAGAAGAGTGTTAAACTTAGTAGTAAATATGACTTTTACTTCCGGGACTTCCAGTCTCTTGAGACAAATAAATCTGAATTCAAGATGAACAACACTTTCAATGTTCTTCAACAATTTTAGCAAAAAGATTAGAAATTTCAACGATAATATCAAGAAAATATTACACTTCCACAATTGTTGTGTTAAATTAGAGAACTCTTTCCCACAAACTTTGGGAAATAGTCTAAATAAATAAATGAAAGGTTTACAAACTATCACTTGAACTCCAAGATTTTTTTTCAACGGTTGAAATAAGTAAGTCATAGCTACATAAATACTTCCAAGCTACCAATAGAAACCTCCAGGTGTCTCTGTTTCTGTATCTCACCTAACAAAATCTGAAACCATGAATTATTGAGGTAAAGAAAGGTAAGCCGAACGGTAAGCTCTGGTGCAGCACATTAGCTAACACTTTACCAAATTGACTTCCAAGATTTGTTAAGTACTTTTAGACTTAACAGTTCCTTACGTAATTTTCAGCTATATCGCACAAGGCTTAGAAGTTGAAATGTACTCCTCGAAAGAAATATCACTTTTCCTTCCAGGACTTCCAGCCTTCTGCCACAAACTCGACAGATAATCTGAATCTAAGACGAAGGACACTGAAACAGCGCGTTCAAGCAATGTTAGCAAAAAAATGTGGAATGTTCAACGAGATTATTAAGAAATCATTTTACTTCCACGATTTGTATGATAAATTTCAGAAGTCTCCGCCACGGTTCGAAAATGATCAAAATAAACAAACTTATGGTTGGCATTAGCTTTATTATATCTTTAGGATTATAGTAAGTAAAAAATCCCTTCCAATTAATACTAAATTACTTCCAAGACTTTTAGATGATTCAATCAAGACAAAGAAACGGAAATCAAAGCGTAATCTTACGAAATATCTTCATGTTTCCCATTGGATCCAGACTTCCATAAAATGCGTAGCAAGAATAATATTCAGTCTTTTAATTAATTTCAGATAATGAGATCCTGCCGACTGAGGACACTGAAAAACAGGTGAAAAAATACAAATTTCCTCGATCCATCGCCTTTATTGTGAGCAATGAATTCTGCGAGCGTTTCACATACTATGGCATGCGAAGTAAGTATATTCATAATTAAAATAGATTACATTCAGGTCTCGTACTTATATATAATTATTCCACAGCCATTCTTTCGCTATACTTCACACAAAAACTTTTGTATGAGGAGGACACAGCCACCTTTGCATATCACACGTTTACCGCCCTTGTATATATCATGTGTGTATTTGGTGCAATGGTGGCCGACAGTTGGTTAGGAAAATATCGCACCATCGTATACCTGTCAATTGTCTATGTGTTTGGTTGTGCCATTTTAGCGATTGGTGCAATTGAACCACTAGATCTGCCAATGGAAGTGTTTACCATAATCGGTTTGCTACTGATTGCTGTCGGTTCGGGTGGTATTAAACCGTGTGTCGCCGCCTTTGGTGGTGATCAATTTAAATTGCCCGAACAGGTGAAACAAGTTGGAATTTATTTTTCGATTTTTTATTTTGCGATTAATTCCGGATCGTTTGTCTCCACTACGATCACACCAATTTTACGTGCCGATGTTAATTGTTTTGAGAAAAAGGATTGTTTCCCGCTTGCGTTTGGTGTACCAGCCGTATTGATGGCCATTTCAATTGTGATATTTATTTGTGGCAAATTTATGTACAAAATTGTGGATCCAGCTGGTAATATGATCCTTAAGTGTGCTCAATGTATTAAGGTGAATTATAATTTGTACATAAGTGCGTTTCATATTATTAATCTCCCACAAAATATTTACAGACCGCACTTTCAATTCGTCGCAAAGAAAAGAAAACCAATCCCAAGGAGCATTGGCTGGATTATGCTGTCCCTATACACGGTGAAAAATTAGTTGACGAGGTTAAAGCTGTGCTCAAGGTGTTGTTCTTGTACATTCCGCTACCAATGTTCTGGGCTCTATTTGACCAACAAGGCTCACGCTGGACATTCCAAGCCACCCGAATGAATGGTGCCATGAGCGATTCATTCACCATTAAACCAGATCAGGTGCAAGTCATTAATCCTATTTTAATTTTAATCTTCATTCCTCTGTATCGCATTGCCTTCTATCCGGTACTCGCTAAAGTTGGTATTCGGCGACCATTACAGAAAATGTGCCTCGGTGGTATACTCGCCGGTGTTGCATTTGTTGTTTCGGCTATTGTTGAACTCGAGTTGGAAACAACTTATCCAGTTTTGCCGGAGGCTGGTGAAAGTCAGCTACGCATTTATAATTCACTTAACTGTGATGTTACGTTAACAAGTTCAAACCTCCCCGTCATCAATGATAGACTGATTAAATCACTAGAACATCTGGAAATTGCAAGTGTTCCGGTTGCAGGGAATACATCCTACCAATATTCAATAAATGCCGGCTCATGTGGATCTCTATCAAGTCAAATCACGTTATATGAAGAGGAACCAGTTGGCTATTTAATTCATAATAATGGAACACAAATCGGAGTCGCAGATTTTATTGATGATCCATCAAAATCGCGTAATGGTTTCCCACACATACGAGTTTTAGCAAATGTGGATCAATCAATAAATGTCTCGTTTAAAGATACGCTCGATGAATATTTTGTAGCGTACGATGAGCGGCTCAATATCTCGCAAATTATAAATATCGAACCATCGAAATATGAAATTAATTTTGATAATAAACGAATAAGTGAAACGATTGTGGAGTTTCAGCTCGGCGGGGTCTACACTTTACTTATAGGGATGGAAGGATCAAACTATAAAATAAACACAATTATTGTGACACCACCAAATTCAGTGCATATGGCTTGGATTATACCACAATACGTGATCATGACACTCGGTGAAGTTATGTACTCGGTAACGGGTCTAGAATTCTCCTATTCACAAGCACCGCCCACAATGAAATCTGTGCTGCAAGGTGGTTGGCAATTAACTGTCGGCGTTGGTAATATTATCGTGGCCATTGTAGCCGAATCCATTCACTTTGGATCACAATCATACGAATTTTTCCTATTCGCACTTCTCATGTTCATCGATATGTTAATCTTTGGCTATCTAGCATATCACTATGTGCCCGTCACTAAACCGTGGGAAGGTGAAGAAGCGGACGATGCTATCCCACCAGCTCAAGCCGTAATTCCTAGCCTAACGGAAAAACAGGGAGTAGATAATAATGGTTTCAATAAAGAAGATTAGCAAGATGATATGAGGGAGCTTAATGAAGAACGAGACGAAAAGTATTTGATGGCATGCCGGTCACAGTCCATCGAAATTATACAAGCAGTAAATTAAATTTATTTTTTTAATTTTAATTAATTTTTGTCATATTGATATTTTTTGTTGTTTTTATTAATTTAACTATGTATAAATAAATGTTATAAATAAATTAATTCACTTAACAAATTTACGGTTTAAAATTTTTTACCGAAAGAGAGCAGCATGCTTTGCAATTTAAATTTATTACATCTATATGTAGTAACCTTTGCCTCAAATGTCATTTTTATTTACGAAACCATTTTGTTGACAATTTCGCCATTATGATAAGAGGTAGGATATATGATGACATATATGATCACATGATAACATTCAATTTTTCCAGCTGAGCCGACATGCGTAAGTATAGAGAAATTAAAATTTAAAATTTAGCCGTGCGGTGCACGCATTCGGTCGAAAAAAATATATAATGTTTATTTCTAGACGTGCCATTATGCACCAGGCGCCATTTTGGTAATGGTTTATGTACTTTTTGAGCGTTACTCATATTGCGGCATTAAAAGTAAATATAAATTATATTTCTAGTTAGAACACCGCAACATAAATATTCTATATTTACTCCACAGCTATATTTGTGCTGTACTTCAAGGATGAGTTGAAATTTAGCGAAGACTCTTCAATTATCCTATTTCACGACTATTGCAGTTATATATTCTTCATCTGCGTCGTCCCCCCATAATAGCCGATAGTTTTCTCGGGAAATACAAAACAATCCTGATTTTACTACTAATTCATGTTTTGAGTGGAATTATGCTGGCCCTCTTTACAATCAGATTTGCCCAGCACCAAGCTCACTATCGCGTTTGGATCATAATCTCGCTGTTTCCAATTGCAACGGGTTCTAGCGGTACAAAGCCCCTAGAAGCTCCCGTTCAGCAGAAACCCAACGTGAAGTTTAGAATTTGTTGGGGTAGGCCCCACGTTGGGCCCCTGCTGAACGGGAGCTTCCAGGGGCTTTATAAAAGATCCTCATTTTCCAAAGGATGTAGAAGCCGGGATCAGAAAATAGTTTGGGAATATAAGACGCTATTACAATGATTTATAATCGTTAAATTGAATTTTATCCATTTTTATTCGCACATTCGCCGGTCTTCTCACATTCGCCGTAACATATACATATACTTGAGTTTGAGTACACAAGTATGTACGTACGAGTATACTACGATGAGTGAGTGAGAACTTCTATTTTTTTTTTTGCGTTTATCATTTTTTATTAGACCTGATAAGTCGTTGTTTGTTGTGTGTTAATAGAACCAATTCAAAAAAAAAAAATTCAAAAAAAATTTGTGTTCAATGTGTGATCAAAATTATTTCGACAACTTTAAAATAAAATTAAGATGTACAAGATTTTACTTCAGTCCAATTTTAGTGTACTATAGTGGAAAAGTTTTTATATTGTTAATAGTGCAAAATATAGTTATAAAAAAAAAATGAGTGCCAAAGAAAATGATTTAGACGGTGATAAAATATTTAGAGTTATGGACTGGAATATTTATTTTGTGGATTAATGTGAAGTGCTAGACTAAATTAAACAACAAAAAAAAAATTCTATGTCAATAGGGCACAACGATGAATGGATCTAATTCAAAATTATTTTATTAAAGCTCATCTTGCGTCTATATCAGTGTTTAGATGAATCACTGTGCGCAATTAAAATTAATTTGATTAACTCCCTAGTATTGTTCGATTGAAAGTGCAGCCAAATATGAATTTGTCACGTATAATTTATGAATGTAAATTTAATTTTTGCTGACCTTGTGCGGGCGTGTAAATTTTAATTTATTGATAAATGGAGCGCGCGATTTTATCATACCAAATAAATATAAGCGCAATTATTTAATTTCGTATGTAACGTATATACTCGTAAAACTCGTGCACGCGCTTGAACTTTGAAGTATGAGCTTAAAGAGATTTTCGGTTAAGTAAGTACGCACACAGGAGAGCGAAATCATTTAAGTTACAATGCACACTGTATACATTCATGTGATGACCGTATTTTAGTAATTGGCGTACCGCCTTTTGATAAGGTAATACATTTGTTGGATTTTAATTATACGGTTAATTAATAATTCATAGAAAAATGTGTAATTCAATCTCGTGCGATAAGAAAATTACAACAAAATTGATATAATCCATAATTTTGGAATATAATAGGCAGATAGTTAATGTGTGACAATGTCGGTTTTTTTTATATTGTAACAATTTTGAATGCATACATCTAATTTCGAAATATGGCAGTATCGCATATTTTTCCGTACAAGGCTACATTTCAAAATATCAAAGTGATGTAATTTAGTAAACCTATACAGAAAAACTAACTACTGCTAACTAAATTTTTTTAGAGCTTCCACTCGTTGCCACACAGTTTCTGAGCTACCACTAGCAAGCCAAATAATGTTTGCTTTGCTCCAGGAAATTGTAAGTTTTATCAGCTCGCTTCCAATTTTCGATATCAAACTTGGGAAAGAAACTAATAAAATATTTCCAAACTTCCAAACCTTTTCACCTAGTTTCATCATCTAGCTTTACAGTTGGGAGAGTAAATTACACCATGTAATTTACACAGTTTTTTACATGTAAAAAACGGGTTAGGATACACTTCTTGCTTAATCAGCAGCAGTTTAACCTCGTTTAATTGTAGTAAAAATTGTTATTTATTCAAATCAAATCGTACCAAGTTCAAATCAAGACAGTGGTGTGAATAGGTAGCTTGATCATTTCATTGAAATCAATGACTTAAATAAAGCTTTTTTTTAAAATCAAGTTATGACCGTTCATAGCTACATTTGGTTTAGTTACAAAAAATCTAAACAAAAAAAAATTCACCCCACTTTTCCTTTCGTATAAGATTTCTTTTACATCCAAACCAGTAAATGAGAAAATTGTAGATATTCTAGGTTTTACAGATAAATTCAACCGTTTAACTAATATGTACGTACATTATTCGCCAAAGATGGATAGTGTCGAAAACTAGTATTTATGACACTTAAAGGTGATTGATTGGCATAGAAATAAATACCTAGGTTTGTAAACTAATCTCGTGATTCAATTATTTTTGTGATTTGATTGGTTAAGAAGCTCGGAAAAAAAATACCCTAGGGTAAAAAATCGGCCTCGAGAATAACCATCATTGTGTGTTGATCTTGATTTTCTGATAACGTTTTGATTTGTTTATGTTTTATTGCCGCCGGGTATTGTGCATATTTAATTTGTCTTAATTAGAAATGGTCCTTTAGGATCTAGCGCAGTTAATCTCGAACAGTTTCAGGTACGATCATACAACTCAATCCATTTTGTAGCAAAAATTAGTAGGACCGAATTAAGTGAGCGGAAATTAATTCCGCCGAAAATTCTTGTATGACGAATGTAAACCGCTGTACGGTAAAACACAACAAAGGTTACCGGTTGAGCCCTGCCATCTATCGAAGTTACGAGAAGTAACAAAAGCGAAGTTGTTTTTGAGTAGTTCTTTTAAAAATATGTGCTTGACCCTAAGTAGTCGATAAAACAAGATTTTAATTTGAAATAAAAAATTAATTTGAAAAAACGTGATTATATCTTAAATGTGTGTTAATCATTCCTAAAAGAAAAATACAGTCCGCAATTAATATCACCTCGACACTCGAACATTTTGGTCCTTCAGAACCACATTTTGTGTAATTGTGAATAATATCGAAATTGCAATATCATCTCGTTATCGTACAACGCAAATCGCAAGCGCTTTATTCCATCACGTTCCAACAGTGCATCATTCTGCATCACCATAGTCTCGAGGAATAAGAAGCGATTTGTAATTAAAAATTAACCAAAAACGAAAAAAACGTGTTAAAATCGGCAGTGCATCGAAAAACCCGAGACTCGAACCATCTACTTTATATCGACGTAATATAACAGTTTTATAACAAAACGTCAAATTCATAAAAATAGCGCTTGGTGGCAAATTTACTAATTGTAAAAATATAAATTAGTATAAATTTAATCGTTAAAAATGAGCGACATTGATCGTATAAACGCGCTCGTATCCAAACGCGGGTATGTAAAACAATGACTAACATAACAAAAAGCTTGGTTAAACGAAAAGCAAGCAAACTCGGATGAATTTTCGACTCGGCTGGAGATCGTATCGGATATCTATGAAAAGTTTATCGATATAAATGCTCAAATTCTTGAATTAACGGATTACAATCCCGAACACGAAGAATATCACGATAGTTTCGAAGCCACATTCATTGAAGTGAAATCGGAATTGCAATCAAAAATAGACGAGTTCAAAAAACCCAACACATCATGGCCAGAGTTATTGAGAACGAGTACATCAGATAGCACAAAAAAGATGCAGATACAGTTACCGTTTATTAAACTACCGACATTTACCGGAAAATATGATGAATGAGTTTCATTTCGAGACATTTTCAAACCGCTGATAAATGAAGAAAGAAGTTTATCGGATATTCAGCGTTTCCACTATCTGGTGGGTAATTTGAGTGGCGATGCTCGTAAGCTCGTGGATAACATCGACTTATCAGAACAGGGGTACAAAACAGGCATGGAGTGCACTTGTTAATCGGTATGATAACGCTCGATTGATCATAGACAAACACGTAAACTCAATTTTAAATCTCAATACCATGAGATCTGAAACATCAGCGGAGCTGCATAAATTGATAGATAATTGTGTTAATCATTTGACAGCGCTCCAAACATTGAAACAATCTGTTGATCATTGGGACATCATTATTGTCAACATAATTTCAGCACGTTTAATAGGAGAAACGAAGACATTGTGGGAAATGTCTATTGAAATAAACGAAATTCCAACGTGGCAAAAAATGCTGAAGTTTTTAAATAATCGTGCTCGAGTATTGGACGCAATTGAATCAAAGTCATCCCAGTCCATAACAGCGCCGAAATCAACATCTACATCGTTACATAAGGAATCGAATAATCCATTCGTTAAAAATTACTCCGGAGGATCCAGCCGAGTGTTCGCAACTGCTACAACACCAACTAATGTATATTGTAGTCTGTGTGAGTCCAAATTACATTACGCGTCGCAGTGCGCGCAGTTTATTCAGCTCAGCGTTTCGGAGCGAATTAAAAAAGTCAACCAGTTAAATTTATGCATCAATTGCCTACGTTCGGGCCATTCCGTAGACACGTGTCGGTCGCGAATGTGCAATGCTTGTCGACAAAGGCATCACACATTGCTTCATTCACACTTCGAAAAAACGTAGTCATATTCTGCGAATTCAAATATTTCTAGTCATGGATCTAATGTCTCGTTACCGGCAGAGTCGTCAGGTCAAACAACGTTAACTGCGCATTTGACTGAGTAAATTACAATCGGAGAAGTCTACGTAGCCTCGGAAGGTGCGGCTCAACCGGAAGGTTACATTTGGTTGTCAACTGCGATAGTGAACATTCAGGATTCTTGCGGAAGAGTACATCGATGCCGAGCTTTGTTAGACGCAGCTGCGCAATCCAATTTTCTTACGCAAGAGATGGTTGACAAACTAAACCTATCGCCTCAGCCTAGCAAAACGAAGATTAAGGGCGTATCAGTGGAATAGCGGCGGTCGTGCAATCAGCTGTGTCCACAACAACAGCCTCACGATTATAACATCATATTCAAAACATATTCAATTTATGGTCGTACCGAACATTACAGGCAAACTTCCACACAAAAGTAACAGTGTGAAGAATTGGTTAATTCCCTCGCATATAAAATTAGCCGATCATCAATTTAATATTCCGCAACAAATCGACGCGCTACTTGGAGCTGAATGCTACTATGAATGTCTGCTTATGGAGCAGGTTCGTTTACACAAAGGATTACCAATACTTCAAAACACGTCATTCGGTTTTATCATTGGAGGAAAAATGGAAGGTATATCGAATGATTCCATTACGCTTAATGTTACGATTGATTCAGCGGATACTGATCTTCAAGAAGAATTGAAACAACTGTGGCAATTCGAACCAACCAGTCACAAATCAAGGCCATTTTACACCCGAAGAAAAAGAATGTGAACATTTTTGTCAACACTTATTCCAGAGATGCATCCACTGGTCGCTACACCGTGGACCTACCATTCAACGAAAATATTTCAAAATTGGGTGACTCAAAACAAGCAGCGATAAAAAGGTTCGTAACGAAGAATTAAGGAATCAGTACATCAAATTCATGGCTGAATATATTAGCTTGGGTCATATGGAACCAGTTTCGGATGATACCGCTGACCAATCGAACAATTTTTATTTACCGCACCACGCCATAATCAAACCAACAAGCTCGACCACCAAATGTCGCGTCGTCTTCGATGCATCGGCAAAAAGCTCATCAGGACTTTCGCTAAACGACGTCTTGCTTACCGGTCCAACTATACAAAACGATTTATTTTCAATTGTGCTACGATTCCGCAAGCATAATGTCGTATTCACGGCGGATATCGAAAAAATGTACCGCCAAGTTTGGGTAAAAAAGGAACATCGAAGGTACCAACGAATATTATGGCGAAACGAACGAAAAAGCCCAATCCAAACATATGAATTACGAACCATAACGTATGGAACATCGGCGGCACCGCATTTAGCACAACGAACGTTGAAACAAATACATATTGACGAATCGGAGAACTATCAGCTACCAGCCAATATCATGGATGACTTCTACATGGATGATGTACTTACAGGTGCATCTACTGAAGAAAAAGCTTACAGAATCGCACAACAACTGTCAGACATGTTAACAAAGGGAGGCATGAAACTAAGAAAGTTTTCATCAAACTCTATTGCATTGCTGCAGCAAATTCCAATCGATGATCGAGAGCAACAATTGAGTTTAGACGAAACTCATACTAACCAAACAATAAAGACCCTCGGTATAAAATGGAACCCCATCGAAGATGTATTCACGTTCAACGTTGATTATCTTGACTCAAATCGAACGGTAACAAAGCGAATTGTGTTATCAGAGGTAGCGAAGGTATTCGACCCGCTGGGATTTCTAGACCCAGTAATCGTAACAGCAAAATTATTTCTACAACGGCTTTGGCAATTTCAAATTGCCTGGGATGACCCACTCCCACAACATGAGGCCGAATTCTGGAAGAATTTCCGACGTGAACTACCAGCAATTCAAACACTTAGGCTTCCGCGCTGCGTCAATACTGATGGTAAGCGTATAGAATTGCATGGTTTTGCTGATGCAAGCAAATCAGCGTATGGTGCTTGCATTTATATAAAATGCATCAATGATAACGATGAGATAACGGTTCAGTTAATATGCTGTAAAAGCCGAGTCGCTCCGCTAAAAAATGTTACCATACCACGTTTGGAATTATGCGCAGCACTGCTGCTATCACGACTCATTAAAAAGACTATGGATGCCTTGAACTTGCGTATCGAAAAGGCAACGCTATGGTCTGATTCAACAATAGTTCTAGCATGGCTTAAAACTCCTACTAACTTATTGAAAACGTTTGTCGCCAGCCGGGTGAGTGAAATACAAGAGCTAATGTCGTCAATCGTATGGAGGCATATTGATGGAAAACTAAATCCAGCGGACATAATATCGAGAGGAATTATGCCCAACGAAATCAACGCATTCAACACCTTGGAAAGTTGGTGGACTGGACCAGCTTTTTTATATGAGCATTCTTGTCAAGCTCTCAACACGGATATCGGCATATTGTCTATCGAATTGCCCGAATTAAGGCCCATTAGCCAAGTGTCATTGCATAGTCACGCGACTCCGGTTGACGATTGGTACCATTTCTTGATCCATCCGGAATCATTCGGGTTGGAGGAAGACTCCGTCAAAGCAACTTAACGTTCGATCGCAAGCACCAAATTCTCATTCCGGACAAACATCACGTCTCTACTATTAAAATGCGTCAACATTACGAAAGGTATTTTCACTGTGGCCCGCAACTCTTGCTGTCGAAAGTGCGTGACACATTCTGGCCAATACATGGTAAAACCCAAGCAAAGGGTATTGTTAATCAATGCGTCAGATGTTTTAAACTAAAACCCAAACCAATGACACAACTCATGGCCGATTTACCCGCAGACCGTGTGACACCCAATCGTGCATTTAACATCGTCGGCGTTGATTACTGCGGACCATTTATGACCCGCAACCAAAACCCTCGTAGCTCAGCGCAATATAAATCGTATATTGCTGTTTTTGTTAGCTTTTGCACAAAGGCGCTTCATCTGGAGGTGGTTAGTGACCTTACCAACAAATGCTTTCTGGCCGCCTTAAGAAAATTCATAGCCAGACGGGGAAAGCCGGCCACCATATACAGTGACAACGGCACCAATTTTGTGGGAGCAAACAACATACTACAAGAGTTCAACACCTTCATCAATGCTAATACCAACGAGATTCTAAGATCTTGCGCTACCGAAGGAATTGTCTGGAAATTCATACCTCCCGGCTCACCTCATCACGGTGGTTTATGGGAAGCTGGAGTTAAATCCATAAAATTCCATATGAAACGGGTAGTAGCTGAACAATTGTTAAACTTCGAAGAACTAACAACGCTTATCATCGAAATTAAAGGTTGTCTCAATTCACGACCGTTAACTCAGCTCTCCGACGACCCTAACGATCTTACACCGCTTACTCCCAGTCATTTTCTTACTGGAACGAATTACATCTATCTAAACGAACCTGATATAACCAGTACCACGATCGGGAGATTGCCAAAATGGAGCAAAATTCAAGCCATGGTTCAGTCTGTTTGGAAGAGATGGTCAAAGGAATATCTGAACACGTTACAACAGCGCTCAAAATGGATTTCGTCTAAACTAGATATTCGTATTGGACAACTAGTATTCGTATGTGATGAACGTTTACCACCTGCATCTTGGCTATTAGGACGAATCGTTGAAGTCCATCCAGGACGCGATGACCGAACAAGAGTTGTATCCGTCAAAATCAAATCTGGTATAATACGACGAGCCATTACAAAACTGTGTCCCCTACCACTCGATGCTTCCCAGGAAGAATCTGGCCTTATCAGCAACTGTCTAATGTTGAAATATATAATGTTTCAACGCGCGGCGGAATGTCAACCGCTGTACGGTAAAACACAACAAAGGTTACCGGTTGAGCCCTGCCATCTATCGAAGTTACGAGAAGTAACGAAAGCGAAGTGAAAAACAATATTACCGCTTTCCTTTTTGTTTTTGAGTAGTTCTTTTAAAAATATGTGCTTGACCCTACATAAGTAGTCGATAAAACAAGATTTTAATTTGAAATAAAAAATTAATTTGAAAAAACGTGATTATATCTTAAATGTGTGTTAATCATTCCTAAAAGAAAAATACAGTCCGCAATTAATATCAGCTCGACACTCGAACAACGAAATTAATTCATTTTCAATATGAATTAAATCCGCGACAGTATTATTATTTTATTTTTTTTGAATTAATAAATTTACGCAGATTTAATTCAGTTTTTAAAAATTTGATATCGCGAATTTAATTCATATTTTAAATGAATTAAATTCGCGCGGAAAAATTCGCTTATTATGAAAAGTACTTACACTTTCACGAAAAGTATCAAAAAATGCTTATTAGATTAAAAAAGCAGCTGATTTAATTCATAATTGAATATAAATTAATTCCGTCTAAATGAATTTGTTCTTAATTAAAAATGAATTAATTTTGCAGAACTAATCCTGTGGACTTAACCCACAAAGCTAAAACTTCTACTGAATCTCAGAATATAGATGTTTTATTAAATAATAAAAAGAGGAAGCATGGAAATTTAATAAATGTTAAAATATGAAAAAAATAATATACTTCCAAGATTGGTTTAAGAATTTCCATACTTTTCCAGCTGTTTCCGAAAACAGTATAAATAAATAGTGGTTCCCTTTCGATGAATAATTTTAGCATTTAACACATTTAGGGCTGCTTCCATCGATTTTTCCTAACGAATTAGGAAACACTTTGCGAAGTAGGATAACAAACATCACTGACAAGTTAAAGCCATTAAAGCATTACAGTCCCGATTTAATTAATTTATTCAACCACGGCCGTAACCTAATTCCAAGGACACTTCAATCTTGTGAGAAAGATAAAAAAATTTAAATGTCGAAATGCAGATTGAATTTTGTGAGGTCCAAGGCACATAATATTTCTAAGTGGTTCTGTTAATTTTGAACCAAATATTTGTTCTAAAAAAGGTTGACGGATTTCAATTTACTGTCGCTTAATATTTTCAACTTCCAAGAAAATTTTCAAACCTTCAAACAACAAAATTGTAAGTCTAAAAATTTACGTAACCTAATTGGTGGGGGATTTTCCTTCCAATCAAGCCTTTCCAGGAAGAGGAATGGGTAAAGTGAAAATTTTCAAAACTGCTACAAAACCCAGAATATGGCAACTTAGAGTTTTAAGTACCTTTAACATTCGAATCATTCTCAATAAATAAATAAATCTTCTGACTTAGTCAATCGAGTATTGAATCGAGACAACTTCAAAATTTAACTTTCGATGGCTGCTTAAAGAGAACGATTTACGAATTCTAGTTAGCCTCGTGGTAAGAGTAAGTAATATAATACTTCCAACACTTCTGACCAGTCCTAAGGTAACTCACCAAATATTGCAGTTCAGATTGTTGACCTTATTAAGACAAATAAGATTCTTTCGAGACTTCTCAAAACTTCTACTGAATGCCAAAAAATGGATGTCTATTTAAATAATAAATTTGACGTACTCTAGAGCCAATAATCCGAATTTGAAAAAAAAAAGTTCACTTCCAAGGTTGCTCTTGCCACTAGGTTTTAAGTAATAAATGAATTTTCTGACTTAACTAATTTCAATACTCCAGACAATTTCAAAATTTACCTGTCGATATTTAATTAATTTTTTTTGGTCGCGATGCTGGCTTAAAAATATCCAAATTTCGTCAAGAATAATTTTCTTATACTTAAAGACAACGATTTATGTTAAATTCTGGTTGGCCACCATAAGCCCCAACACTTCTAACCTATAGTAAGGCAACTCACCAAATATTGCAGTTTAGATTGAAAATACCACGCTCAACGGTGCTTGCTATTTCCCAGGTTTGTTGAACTTATTACTAAATATGATACTTCCAAGACTTCCAGGGCCATGTTTCAATCATGAAAATAACTGTATTGTAATTTAACTCTTGTTTTATAACATTTAAATATCATGATTTCCTTCATTTATTCTTGGATGTAGCAAGTCATAGATGATACTTCCAATAAAGTTTTAGGTAGCTATGCTGCTTTAAACGCTCCAGACAAATTTCAAACTTCCTCACATGCCTCGGAATTAAGGCTTTTAGATGTTTAGGTCAATTAACTCTAAGGAACTGAAGCCAAGACAGAATACCTACCTATAAAGGAGCTTTGAATTAAAAAAACACTTTTATGAGATTTTCAGACACCTCCACTCATTTTAAATGTCACGATATGTATTTCCTACTTGTTGGATATATTACGTAATAAATAGTTCGACCAACAAGTATTCAGAAATACTGATTTAACTTACTGAATTGAAGCCTAAATAAAATACTTCCAAGTCTTACGAAGTTCAATCGAAAATCTAATAATTTTTTTTGAGTTCTTCCAGGTATTGCCACGAAGTTTCAAAAACAGACTAAATAAACCAATGAAGAAATTTCAAGCTATCTCAAAAGATGCTTTTTCACAAGCGTGTTAAACTTAGTAGTAAACACTTTCACTTCCAGTGTCTGGAGACAAACAAATCTAAATTCAAGATAATATTAATATTCAACGATAATATCAAGAAAATGTTACACGTCCACAATTGTTGTGTTAAATTTCAGAACTCTTTTCCACAAAGTTTGGGAAATAGCCTAAATAAATAAATGAATAGTTTGCATAAGGTTTAGAATATTTAAACTATTAGTTTAATTCCAAAATTTTGTTTTTCAACGGTTGGAATAAGCAAGTCGTAGTTCTTAAATACTTCCAAGCTCTGTCTCTGTATCTCACCTAACAAAATCTCAAACCAAGAATTATTTATAAAGTGTCTTTGAATTTAAAAATCATTCCAAGCGTTTTGCTTTTCAAATTATGAGTAAATAAAACAGTTCCAAGAGTTCGAGACCTGCCTATCAATCGAGGTAAAGAAAAGTAAGCCGAATGCACCACACCACTTACGATAACACTTAATCAAATTCACTTCCAAGATTTGTTATGTACTTTTAAACTTAACAGTTCCTTACGTGATTTCAAGCTATATCTATCAGTTCTCTTCGAAAGAAATATCACTTTTTCTTTCAGGACTTCCAGCCTTCTGCGACAAACCCGACAGATAATCTGAATCCAAGACGAAAGGCACTTAAACAGCGTTCAAGCAATCTAAGCAAAAAACTTGGAAAGTTTAACGAGATTATTAAGAAATCATTTCACTTCCAAGAATCTTTATGATAAATTTCAGAAGTCGGTTCGAAAATGGTCAAAATAAACAAACTTATGGTTGACTATTGTAGCTTTAGGATTATAGTAAGTAAAAATCACTTCCAATTAGTACTAAATTACTTCCAAGACTTTTAGATGATTTAATCAAGACAAAGAAACGAAAATCAAAGCGCAATCTTATGAAATATTTTCACGTGTCAAGCACTTCCAGACTTCCATAAAATGTTTAGCGAAATATGCTTTTTAGAAATCATAACACGTAACCTAACTTTCAATCTTTTAATTAATTTCAGATAACGAGATCCTGCCGACTGAGGACACTGAAAAACAGGTGAAAAAATACAAATTTCCGCGATCCATCGCCTTTATTGTGAGCAATGAATTCTGCGAGCGTTTCACATTCTATGGCATGCGAAGTAAGTATATTCATCATTAAAATAGATTACATTCAGGTCTCGTGCTTATATATAATTATTCCACAGCCATTCTTTCGCTATACTTCACACAAAAACTTTTGTATGAGGAGGATACAGCCACTTTTGCATATCACACGTTTAACGCCCTTGTATATACCATGTGTGTATTTGGTGCAATGGTGGCCGACAGTTGGTTAGGAAAATATCGCACCATCGTATACCTGTCAATTCTTTATGTGTTCGGTTGTATAGTTTTAGCGGTTGGTGCAATCGAACCACTAGATCTGCCAATGGAAGTGTTTACCATAATCGGTTTGCTACTGATTGCTGTCGGTTCGGGTGGTATTAAACCGTGTGTCGCCGCCTTTGGTGGTGATCAATTTAAATTTCCCGAACAGGTGAAACAAGTTGGAATTTATTTTTCGATTTTTTATTTTGCGATTAATTCCGGATCGTTTGTCTCCACCACGATCACACCAATTTTACGTGCCGATGTTAATTGTTTTGAGAAAAAGGATTGTTTCCCGCTTGCGTTTGGTGTACCAGCCGTATTGATGGCCGTTTCAATTGTGATATTTATTTGTGGCAAATTTATGTACAAAATTGTGGATCCAGCTGGTAATATGATCCTTAAGTGTGTTCAATGTATTAAGGTGAATTATAATTTGTACATAAGTGCGTTTCATATTATACTAATCTTCTCGAAATATTTACAGACCGCACTCTCAATTCGTCGCAAGGAAAAGAAAACCAATCCCAAGGAACATTGGCTGGATTATGCTGTCCCCATACACGGTGAAAAATTAGTTGACGAGGTTAAAGCTGTGCTCAAGGTGTTGTTCTTGTACATTCCGCTACCGATGTTCTGGGCCCTAAATGGCCAACAAGGCTCACGCTGGACATTCCAAGCCACCCGAATGAATGGTGCCATGAGCGATTCATTCACCATTAAACCAGATCAGGTGCAAGTCATTAGTCCTATTTTAATTTTAATCTTCATTCCTCTGTATCGCATTGCATTCTATCCGCTACTCGCTAAAGTTGGTATTCGGCGACCATTACAGAAAATGTGCCTCGGTGGTATACTCGCCGGTGTTGCATTTGTTGTTTCGGCTATTGTTGAACTCGAGTTGGAAACAACTTATCCAGTTTTTCCGGAGGCCGGTGAAAGTCAGCTACACATTTATAATTCACTTAACTGTGATGTTACGTTAACAAGTTCAAACCTCCCCGTCATCAATGATAGACTGATTAAATCACTAGAACATCTGGAAATTGCAAGTGTTCCGGTTACAGGGAATACATCGTACCAATATTCAATAAATGCCGGCTCATGTGGATCTCTATCAAGTCAAATCACGTTATATGAAGAGGAACCAGTTGGCTATTTAATTCATAATAATGGAACACAAATCGGAGTCGCAGATTTTATTGATGATCCATCAAAATCGCGTAATGGTTTCCCACACATACGAGTTTTAGCAAATGTGGATCAATCAATAAATGTCTCGTTTAAAGATACGCTCGATGAATATTATGTAGCGCACGATGAGCGGCTCAATATCTCGCAAATTATAAATATCGAACCATCGAAATATGAAATTAATTTTGATAATAAACGAATAAGTGAAACGATTGTGGAGTTCCAGCTCGGCGGGGTCTACACTTTACTCATAGGAATGGAAGGATCAAACTATAAAATAAACACAATTATTGTGACACCACCAAATTCAGTGCATATGGCTTGGATTATACCACAATACGTGATCATGACACTCGGTGAAGTTATGTACTCGGTAACGGGTCTAGAATTCTCCTATTCACAAGCACCGCCCACAATGAAATCTGTGCTGCAAGGCTATTAACTTAACTGGCTATTAACTGTGCTATTAACTGTCGGCGTTGGTAATATTATCGTGGCTATTGTAGCCGAATCCATTCACTTTGGATCACAATCATATGAATTTTTCCTGTTCGCACTTCTCATGTTCATCGATATGTTAATCTTTGGCTATCTAGCATATCGCTATGTGCCCGCCACTAAACCGTGGGAAGGTGAAGAAGCGGACGATGCTATCCCACCAGCACAAGCCGTAATTCCTAGCCTAACGGAAAAACAGGGAGTAGATAATAATGGTTTCAATAAAGAAGATTAGCAAGATGATATGAGGGAGCTTAATGAAGAACGAGACGAAAAGTATTTGATGGCATGCCGGTCACAGTCCATCGAAATTATACAAGCAGTAAATTAAATTTATTTTTTTAATTTTAATTAATTTTTGTCATATTGATATTTTTTGTTGTTTTTATTAATTTAACTATGTATAAATAAATGTTATAAATAAATTAATTCACTTAACAAATTTGTGGTTTAAATTTTTTTACCGAAAGAGAGCAGCACGCTTTGCAATTTAAATTTATTACATCTATATGTAGTAAACTTTGCCTCAAATGTCATTTTTATTTACGAAACCATTTTGTTGACAATTTCGCCGTTATGATAAAAGGTAAGATATATGATGACATATATGATCACATCATAACATTCAATTTTTCCAGCTGAGCCGACATGCGTAAGTATAGAGAAATTAAAATTTAAAATTTAGCCGTGCGATGCACGCATTCGGTCGACAAAAATGTATAATGTTTATTTCTAGACGTGCAATTATCCACCAGGCGCCATTTTGGTAATGGTTCATGTACTTTTTGAGCGTTACTCGTATTACGGCATTAAAAGTAACTATAAATTATATTTCTAGTTAGAACACCGCAACATAAATATTCTATATTTACTCCACAGCTATATTTGTGCTGTACTTCAAGGATGAGTTGAAAATTAGCGAAGACTCTTCAATTATCCTATTTCACGCCTATTGCAGTTATATATTCTTCATCTGCGTCGTCCCCCCATAATAGCCGATAGTTTTCTCGGGAAATACAAAACAATCCTGATTTTACTACTAATTCATGTTTTGAGTGGAATTATGCTGGCCATCTTTACAATTAGATTTACCCAGCACCAAGCTCACTATTGCGTTTGGATCATAATCTCGCTGTTTTCAATTGCAACGGGTTCTGGCGGTACAAAGCCCCTAGAAGCTCCCGTTAAGCCCCTAGAAGCTCCCGTTCAGCAGGAACCCAACGTGAAGTTTAGAATTTGTTGGAGTAGGCCCCACGTTGTGCCCCTGCTGAACGGGAGCTTCCAGAGGCTTTATAAAAGATCCTCATTTTTCAAAGGATGTAGAAGCCGGGATCAGAAAATAGTTTGGGAATATAAGACGCTATTACGCTATTACTTATCGCACATTCGCCGGTCTTCTCACATTCGCCGTAACATATATACTTGAGTTTGAGTACACAAGTATGTATGTACCAGTACACTACGATGAGTGAGTGAGAACTTCTATTTTTTTTTGCGTTTATCATTTTTTATCAGACCTGATAAGTCGTTGTTGTGTGTTAATAGAACCAATTCAAAAAAAAAAAAATTCAAAAAAAATTTGTGTTCAATGTGTGATCAAAATTATTTCGACAACTTTAAAATAAAATTAAAATGTACAAGATTTTACTTCAGTCCAATTTTAGTGTACTATAGTGGAAAAGTTTTTATATAGTTAATAGTGCAAAATATAGTTATAAAAAAAAAATGAGTGCCAAAGAAAATGATTTAGACGGTGATAAAATATTTAGAGTTATGGACTGGAATATTTATTTTGTGGATTAATGTGAAGTGCTAGACTAAATTAAACAACAAAAAATACAAAATAAATAAAATTCTATGTCAATAGGGCACAACGATGAATCGATCCAATTCAAAATTATTTTATTAAAGCTCATCTTGCGTCTATATCAGTGTTTAGATGAATCACTGTGCGCGATTTAAATTAATTTGATTAACTCCCTAGTATTGTTCGATTGAAAGTGCAGCCAAATATGAATTTGTCACGTATAATTTATGAATGTAAATTTAATTTTTGCCGACCTTGTGCGGGCGTGTAAATTTTAATTTATTGATAAATGGAGTGCGCGATTTTATCATACCAAATAAATATAGGCGCAATTATTTAATTTCGTATCTAACTTATATACTCGTAAAACTCGTGTACGCGCTTGAACTTTGAAGTATGAGCTTAAAGTGGTTTTCGGTTAAGTAAGTAGTAAATACTCACGAATGGGAGCAAAAACATTTAAGTTCGTTTGGCTTATTGCTATTTACAATGCACACTGTATACATTCATGTTATGACCGTATTTTAGAATAACACTACCAATAATTGGCGTACAGCCTTTTGATAAGGTAATACACGATCTATTTGTTGTTATTGTTGGATTTTAATTATACGGCTAATTAATAATTCATAGAAAAATGTATACTGTGAGAAAGGTATGTGTCTTTAGAGTCGCTCTGAGAACCGTTTGAACTGTAGATAGTAGCACCTTATTGAATTATATAAGAAAAACAGTAGCCTTTTTCTTTTTCTTTGTTTTTCCTTTTTACTAAACTAGAGTTACACAGCATTCACAATGAAAAACTTTTTACTTTTGCCTTCCAGGTTGGTATGAATTTCCAACTTGACGAATAAAAATTTTTGCTCGTTATGTTGGAAATTCATACAAACCTGTAAATCAAAAGTAAAAAGTGTTTGCATTGTGTATGCACTGTTACTCGACCCGTGCATATCTTATTAATGTACCTATTTAATATTATAATTAATATAATTAATAAACTGAAGTTTAACCGAATTAATAAAAAATCTATTAATATTTTTATCAGGTTATGGGCCCAGAGCGCCATAGTCGAGTAACTAAATAAAATTAAGAAATAAATAATCAAACTGTGTAATATAATGAGTTCGTCAAATTTTTCGGTGGTCGCGCCATTATCGTCAGGTGCAAATTTCAATAATTGGAAATTCAGAATTATATCTCAAATGGAGAAAAGCGAAATCGCAGAAGTATTTACTGAACCAGTGCCAATAGGTGAAGATAAGAAAACATATTTGTTGAAAGATGCAAAAGCTAAAGCTTTGATTATTCAATATGTATCCGACAAGCATCTGGACTTAATTAAGGACTCAACAACGGCGAAAGGTATGCTAGATGCTTTAGAGCAAGTTTTTGCCAGAACAAGCACTTTTTCAAAATTAAGTCATTGGAGAAAACTCGTAAATTTGAAATGTGATAAAAACAGTAGCCTGGAAGATGATTCTGATAAAATCTGTCATCTTCTATTAACATTACCCTCAGAATATGATACTGTTATAACAGCAATTGAAACAATCGAAAATGTCAAAATGGAATTTGTGAAATCACGATTGCTAGATGAAGAAATAAAAATACATGGGAAGTTATTGAAATGTATAAAAAAGATGATGCGTCATTTGGAGCAGGCACAAAAACATTAAGTACGTCAGGTTGTTACGAGTGTGGAAATAGATTTCATCTACGGTACAATTGCCCTAAGCTGAGCAAAAATAGAGGCAGAGGTGGTAATAGTTTTAGAAGACCACAAAGAGGAAATAGAAATTTCTATAGGGGTCAAGGCCGTGGTGATCAAAATAAAAATTATGCAAATGAAGCCGAAGTTAATTTTATAGCATGTTTGTCTCTACAAAATGACACTAATAATTTATTTGTTGTAGATTCTGGATGCTCCAGAAATATGATAAAAGGCGAGTTGGAGGATCAAATACATGATTTGGAGGTATTAAATGCTGGTATCAAAATAAGGATGGCAAACGGAACAGAACTGCTAGCAAATAAAAAGGGGAACCTAAAAATTACTGTTCAAGGAATAGTTGTAAATATTGAAGCTCTTGTGGTTCCGGGTCTAAAACAGAATTTGTTATCAGTTTCTCAAATTACAAGTAAAAATAGTAATAAAGTAATTTTTGAAAATAAAAAAATGATCATACAAACGTCAAAAGGAAGTATTGTGTGTAAACAAACACATGGTGTATATGTAATTTATGCGGAACGTGTTTTGTGTAATCAAGTGACTAGTATTTCGGAGTTTTTGTGCCACAAAAGATTGGGGCATGCTATAATAATGAAGTTCTTCGGGCTCTCGAACTACCACAGATAAGTCAGAAATGTACGTATTGTATAGAAGGAAAAGCTAGAGAGAATCTTTTCCACGGAACGAAATGAAAACACACCAAATAGGACAACTTATTTGGACTGATGTATGTGGGCCAGTAAATGTTTCAACTTTGAATGGGGAACGCTACTTTCAAGTTATTCTGGATGATTTTTCGCATTTTGTCATAGTAAAACTACTAAGAAACAAAAATGAAGCCGCACAAAATCTTATTGATTATGTTGCTGAAGTAGAAAACCAATTCGGAAGTACGGTAAAACGGATACGTAGTGACAGGGGTGGAGAATTCTCTTCGTATGAACTTCAAAATTTTGCTAGACAAAAGGGAATAAAGATCGAGTACACAATAAGTCATAACCCACCTATGAATGGTAAAGCAGAGAAAATGAACGATCAACTCAACTTGAACGATCAAGTTAGCCGATTCGGGTGTACCAAAATATTTATGGGGTGAAGCAATTAGAGCATCAGCTTACGAATTAAATAGGACACCTACTTCAACTCTAGAAAAGGAGCAAACCCCGTCTATAATTTGGAATGGAAGAAATGATTTATCAAAGTTGAGAATTTTTGGATGTCGAACTTGGTCTATGAATTTGCCTAAAGGCGGAAAACTCGATCCTAGGTCAGAAAGAGGTGTGATGGTAGGATATTGTGGAGGAGGTTACAAAATTTGGTTTCTTTCTACCGACAGATTAATTAAATCGAGACATGTAACTTTTGATGAAACATTTATGGAATGCAGAGAAGATTTGAATAAATATTCGTTGCCTAATGAAGTATGTGAAGAACCAGAAATTGAGAACAACAATCATAATACCAAAATTGACGAGGCCATTGAACAGTCAACTAAAATGCAGAATGTTCTTATAGAAAAGCCAACAGCTGAAAAGTAAACAACTTCTTCGGGCAGGGTGATAAAGAAACCAGCTTATTTAAATGATTTTGAGTTGTTTACTGCTTATTGTTTACTAACTGCCGATGAAAATGTGCCTGAAAATTTTAAGCAAGCTCAGGAGTCCGATGAATGGAAAGAGGCAATACAAAGCGAGTTAAATTCTCTCGAAAAACAACAAACTTGGAAAGAGTGTGACCTACCTAAAGATGCTAAAGCTATAGATACGAAATGGGTTTTTAAAGTGAAAGAAAATGGAGAGAAGAAGTTGCGAGAGGATTTCAAGAACCAGAAAGGGATAATGACTTTCTGTATTCTCCTGTTTGTAGAATACCTACGGTACGTCTTTTATTTTCTGTTGCACAACAGAATAATTGGCCGTTGGGACAAATCGATGTGCCTACAGCTTTTTTAAATGGATATGCGGACAGTGATATATATATATTAAAAAACCAAAAGGTTTAAGTTGCACCAAGGAAACACTAAAATTAGAAAGGTCTTTATATGGATTGAGATCATCACCCAAATGTTGGAATAATCGAAAAGTTAAGTTTTTATCGTTCTCCTTATGATTTTTGTTTGTACATAGGAGATGGAGTATATTTAATTTTATTTGTGGACGATGCAATCATTACGGGACAAGTGGAGAAAATTGAATTTCTGTTGAAAGCTCTTAAGAAAGAATTTAACATAAAAGATCTGGGTGAAGTATCACGATTTCTGGGTATGGAAATAAAAAGAACACAGAATGAATTGCATATTTCTCAAACAAAAATTATAAATCGTTTGCTAGCAGAATTTGAAATGAATCAGTGTAGATCAACATTCACTCCTATGGAAGTAAATTTCCAAATCACAGAAGGGGAGAAAATCGAGGTACCGTATCGTCATTTGGTTTGTTCTCTGATGTATCTGGCTAGAACAACAAGGCCAGACCTAAGTTATTCGGTGTCTTTCTTAAGCAGATACCTAGATAAGCCAACAATAGATTGTTGGACAGCTGTAAAAAGAGTGACTCGTTACTTAAGTTGCACCAAAAGTTTCGGGCTAAAATATAAAAGGAGTTTCATGAACTCTAAACCTGAACTTTCGTATTCAGATGCTGATTGGGCGGGTGACAGAGAGAACAGAAAAAGTGTGAGTGGTTTTGTGTGTCTTCATGCAAGCAATCCAGTTGCCTGGCACTCCAAGAAGCAAGGGTGTGTGGCATTATCATCAATGGAAGCTGAGTACATTGCTGCAGCTTCAACAGCACAAGAAGCAGTAAATTTGAAGGGTGTTTTGTCAGAGCTTAATAAGTCTTGTGCTGCAGGTATTCATTATAGCAATGGTGAATACTCGGAAGTATCCAACAACAAAACCAGTTGTATGCTAAAAGTAGATAACTTGAGTGCAATTTCTTTGATGAAAACATTTTCAAATACAAAGAGAGGAAAGCATATCGAAATTAAGTACCATTTCATTAAAGATCTTTGCAATAAAAATATAATTAGTATAGAATATGTTTGCACAGAAGAAATTTATCAAGTTTCGAGATGTTCTCCTCTATGATCAAGTTAGTTAATTAGAGATGTGAGCCTTGTCGGTTCGACGTGCAGTTTTTTTAGGTAGAATATATATAAAAGAATGAACGTTGAATCGAGGGGGAGTGAGAAAGGTATGTGTCTTTAGGGTCGCTCTGTGAACCGTTTGAACTGTAGATAGTAGCACCTTTGAATTATATAAGAAAAACAGTAGCCTTTTTCTTTGTTTTTCCTTTTTACTAAACTAGAGTTATTCGACCCGTGCATATCTTATTAATGTACCTATTTAATAAATATTATAATTAATATAATTAATAAACTGAAGTTTAACCGAATTAATAACAAATCTATTAATATTTTTATCACACTGTTGTAATTCAATCTCGTGCGATAAGAAAATTACAACAAAATTGAATAATCCATAATTTTGGAATAGAATAGGCAGATAATTAATGTGTGACCGTTAGAGTCAGATAGGTACAATGTCGGATTTTTTTATATTGTAACGATTTTGAATGCATACCTCTAATTTCGAAATATTGCAGTATCGCATATTTTTCCGTACAAGGCTACATTTCAAAATATCAAAGTGATGTAATTTAATAAAAATTACTCATGTACATACTTTACATTAAAATGATGTAATTTAGTAAACCTATACAGAAAAACTCTGAACTACTGCTAACTAAATTTTTTTAGAGCTTCCACTCGTTGCCACACAGTTTCTGAGCTATCACTAGCAAGCCAAATAATCACCCCTATTATGATTGTCGAGTCGATCGACAATCGACACGACTCTGTATTGCGTTTTCTTTTTTTCATTTGATAAAAACAATACGAAAAAGGAAAAGGCAACACAGAGTCGTGTTGATTGTCGATCGACCCGACAATCATAATAGGGGTGATTGTTTGCTTTGCTCCAGGAATATTGTAAGTTTTATCAGCTCGCTTCCAATTTTCGATATCAAACTTGGTAAAGAAACTAATAAAATATGATAAAAATGTTTCAGAAATTATTATACTTCCAAGAATATTTTCAAACTTCCAAACCTTTTCACCTAGTTTCATCATCTAGCTTTACAGTTGGGAGAGTAAATTACACCATGTAATTTACACAGTTTTTTACATGTAAAAAACGGGTTAGGATACACTTCTTGCTTAATCAGCAGCAGTTTAACCTCGTTTAATTGTAGTAAAAATTGTTATTTATTCAAATCAAATCGTACCAAGACAGTGGCATGAATAGGTAGCTTGATCATTTCATTGAAATCAATGGCTTCAATTTTGATTGTTTGATTGCATAAAGCTTTTTTTTTTTAAATCAAGTTATGTTACATTTGGTTTAGTTACATAAAATCTAAACAAAAAAAAATTCACCCCACTTTTCCTTTCGTATAAGATTTCTTTTACATCCAAACCAGTAAATGAGAAAATTGTAGATATTCTAGGTTTTACAGTATAAATTCAACCGTTTAACTAATATGTACGTAGTACGTACATATATTCGCCAAAGATGGATAGTGTCGAAAACTAGTATTTATGACACTTTAAGGTGATTGATTGGTATAGAAATAAATACATAGGGTAGTAAACTAATCTCGTGATTCAATTATTTTTGTGATTTGATTGGTTAAGAAGCTCGGAGAAAAAATACCCTAGGGTAAAAAATCGGCCTCGAGAATATAATCGAAAAGCCTTTAAATAAATGTGAAAAGGCGATCATAAAATCACCACGACATTAAGTTCATCAAATTCCTCCAAACAGGCAGAAGTGTTTCACGTGGCATTTAAGCCTACCTTAACCATTATACAATCAAAATCCGGAGGTGCGGTTTGCGATCTTGGAGCAACAATTCCAAGTGGCTAATATAACGACGGAAGTGACTAGATACTCACATGCGGTGGGCGCACTGGATTCCCGTTTACACAATCAATTTGCGAGCTTGATAACACGTGATAAAGGGAAGCAGCCATATACGATCTTTAAACAAGAAATCGTCCGGATGTTGGGGGAGTCCGAAAGGACGAAGCTACACAATGTTTTACATGGTTTAACCTTAGGAGACAAAAAACCATCCCAGTTGCTAGAACAGCTGAAAATGATTGCAGGAATCACATTCAATAACGATTTCGCTTAGACTCCTTTGGATGCAGAGGCTACCCCAGCAGATACAATTGGTACTCACGCCATTCGAGCACGATTTAGATTTAAACAAGTTAGCAGAACGAGCCGACGATCTTATAGAAACCATGGCTCAGGCACATAACAGCGCCAAACGAGCTCGTTTCAATGCCAGCCCGGACGGAAGCTATAGCAGCAGTAAACGTAAACGAGGTTCTAGGTAAGTTCAAAGCGGAGATTTTGACGAAAATATTGGCCTTAATCGTCGCGCAAACCAGATCAAATAATACAGACCGGACCTATTCCAACTATAGTAGACCCCGTTCCAAATCAAGAGAGAGAAAACAAGAAAACGATGAATGTTATTATCACAGGCGTTTCGGAGAACGGGCTAACAAATGCGTATCTGGATGTAAGCATCACGGTGCATTTACAGCAAGCGCAAATTTTAACAGTCATCACCCAAAAAACTAGATTGCCATCAGCATTCCACAACGGATGCTGATGGTACAAGCTCAAGTCGTCTGTTAATAAACGATTTATACTCGAACAAGAAATTTTTAGTAGACACAGGGGCGAATGTATCAGTGATTCCCATCAGTTTCGGAAAAATCCCAGAAGGCGCTACAGAATATCATCTGTACGCAGCAAATGGAACAAAAATTAAAGCACTTGGAACACGTACACTCAAATTAAATATAGGTCTCCGTAGAGTATTTACATGGAAATTCATTATAGCAGACGTAACCATGCCTATAATAGGGGCGGATTTTTTAAAAGATACGGGATTGCTGGTAGATAGAAAAAGAGCCGCATAATAGACCCTATAACGACATTATTTTCATTAGGATCGATTACTCAAATACAAAGTTCTGCATTATCGTTGGTAGATAAAACAACGGTTAAAACAGAGATTTTAGAATTAATAACGAAATTCGCGGAAATAACACGCGAAGCATCAAACACAACCCAGTGTAAACACAACGTGACGCATTGCATTGAGACACGTGGACCGCCGGTAATGTGTAAAACACGAAGGCTAGCACCAGACAAACTAAAAATTGCAAGAGAACATTTTGAAGATATGATGTCGCAAGGAGTATGTAGGCCGAGCAAAAGTCCATGGTCTAGCCCATTACATTTGGTGCCTAAAAAGAACGGAGAATGGAGACCTTGCGGCGATTACCGGGCCTTAAACAATATCACCATCCCCGACTGCTATCCAGTACCACATTTACAGGATTTTTCCTTTCAGCTTGCAGGATGCAAAATTTTTACCACATTGGATTTAGTACGGGCGTATCACCAGATACCCATAGAGCCCAGTGACGTCCCAAAAACAGCCATTTCGACACCTTTCGGCTTATTTGAGTTCTGCAAAATGACATTTGGCGTTCGAAATGCGGCACAGTCCTTCCAAAGACTGATGCATTCGGTATTAAGAGGATTACCATTTTGCTTCGTGTACTTAGATGACATCCTGATAGCACCCAGTTCTTGGAAGGAACATGTGTCGCATATCGAAACAGTGTTCCAAAGGTTGGCGAAATCAGGTCTAGTGATAAACGTGGATAAATGCGTGTTCGCGCAAGAAAAAGTTCTCTTTTTGGGTCAGCACGGGTCCAAGTCATCAAGGAATATAAACAACCAAATAACGTACAACAGTTGAAACGGTTTCAGGGAATGATACATTTTTATCGTCGTTTCATTCCAGCAGCAGCACGAGATCAAGCGATATTGAACAATTTTTTAAAAGGCTATAAGAAAAACAGCAAAGCCCCGATTGCATGGACCAATGACTCCATAATAGCATTTGACGAGTGTAGGATGAAACTCAGCAACGCAACATTGTTGGCACATCCATCAATAGCTGCTCGACTAGCCATCATGGTGGATGCATCAGACACAGCAGTAGGAACAGTTATCCAACAATACGTAGCAGACACCTGGCAACCATTAGGCTTTTACTCCGTAAGGTTGACAGATGCACAGAAGAAATATAGTGCCTACGACAGGGAACTATTGGCCGCATACCTGGGCGTCAAACATTTTAAATTTTATTTAGAGGGACGCAATTTCACCTTATTTACGGACCATAAGCCACTAATTTATGCCTTTAAGCAGAATTTGGACAAAGCCTCACCACGACAGAGGAGGCATTTAGACTATGTAGGCCAGTTTACAACAGACCTGCAGCACGTATCCGGTATCGACAACGGGTTGCAGACGCGTTGTCAAGAATAGAGCCAATCAATATGGAAACAAGTACCAATTACGCAAAAATAGCAGAGTCACAGGAAGAAGACGAGGAGTTAATGGATTATATACAGAACGGGAATACCGGGCTAGTCATAGAGCAAATACCGTTAACTTTTAATGGAAGTATAAAAATATATTGCGACACGTCCATGGGGAAACCAAGGCCTCTCATACCAGTTAGTTGGCGGAAAAAAGTTTTCGAAGCATTTCACGGGCTATCACACCCAGGTGTCAAACCAACAGTGAAATTAATTACAGATCAAGTGGTATGGCCGTCAATAAAAAAAGACGTCAAAGTTATGACACAGTCGTGACTGACTTGCCAGAAGTCAAAAGTAGGTAGACATAACCAGACACCCATCGGAAATTTTAAACCTACAGCTGCTCGTTTTACAGAGATACATTTGGATATAATCGGGCCACTGCCCATTTCAAACAACCAGAGATACTGCATAACGCTAATCGATCGATAGACTCGCTGGGCGGAAGCACTTCCAGTAGCAGATATTGCAGCAGCTACGGTTGCATTCGCGGTATATTCATCATGGATAGCACGTTTTGGTGTGCCAAATTTCATCGTAACGGATCAGGGTGCCCAATTTGAGTCCCAACTATTCAAGGAACTATCACAATTATTAGGATTTGAACGAAAACGTACCACCAGTTACAATCCCAAGTGCAACGGCATAATAGAGCGTTGGCATAGAACATTAAAGGCAGCCATCATGTGCCACGAGAGACCAGACTGGACGGAAATTCTACCATCAGTACTTTTAGGGCTTCGTACAACATTTAGTGAGGAGCTACAGGCGAACCCAGCAGAGTTAGTGTACGGGAGCTTAATAAGGATTCCAGGACAATTTTTGGAGAAGCAAGAGGGAGAAATGCCACAGTCGGAATTCGTGAAAAAATTAAAAGAGCACTTCAGCGAGATAAGGCCAGGAACGGCAACTAGACATGCGCAGGATAGAATATTTGTTAGCCAGTCGTTAGAAACATGTTCACATGTTTTCCTGCGCACTGATGCAGTTCGAAGAGCGCTTCAGCAGCCATACACGGGTCCATATGCGGTAATAAACAGAGGAGAGAAATTTTATGAAATAATAATGAATAACAAAAAAGTTAAAATGTCAATAGACAGGTTAAAACCGTGTTTCAAGGAGGACACAGAGGACATTTTTAACGTCCCACAAGTACCAGATAAAGTGACGTCAAGGCCAGAGGTAGAAACAGAGAGCGTTACGTCAACGGCGGTGCCCACAAAAGAAAAGGTTACATTCGCACCTCAACACCAAGAACACAGGGAACATAGCCCAATTGTAACCAGGACAGGACGAGTAACTAGGTTGCCGGCGCGGTACCACGAATAAAAAACCAAAAACCACTCAAAACTTCGTAAAATTTAAAAAAAAAAGGTAAAATTTCACTGGAGGGGTAGTGTGTGGTGTCGGCAAAGCATAAATAATCACCTTTTAGGCATAACTGTAAATAATCCGAAATTAAAACTATATTTAACAGTTGTTATGCTGAACAATTAAATTGTCTAGTATCCTTCTTCTTTCTTGTTTTGTTATTATTAGAAACGTCATTTTTGTCGGTAAAAATGAAAATAAAAAAGGCACGTTTAGAGGATAGCTGGAATGGTATAATTGGTGTATATTCCTGCTCTTAGTACAGTGTACAAATCATAGAGTGCTGAGAGCCGGGATATACACCCAAAAGTATGTATATGTATAAAGAAAAAATTGTTTTTTTTTTCACTGATTTTTGGGACTACGTCCAATAGACCACGGCAAAAACATTATAGCCGGATAGTAAAAAAATCAGAAAACAACTAATCCAAAAGCCTTTAAATAAATGTGAAAAGGCGATCATAAAATTGAAATAAAAAAATAAATAAATATAAATTAATTGTATTGGGATAAAATAAATAATAGATACCATTGTATTAAAAGGGCCAATTTATTTCCAACCGAAACCTAAGTTGTAAGCTAACCTTTCCTAAGGGAAATTCAATCTAAAGTAAAGCTAGCAAAATTCGATCAAAATAAACTGCTGAAAAAATCAGCAATTAAAATAAACAAATAAATATTATCATTCAAATAGGTACCATGATTTACTTAAATACTTCCAATAAACTGTTGAGTAGTAGTTCCAGACAAATTTCAAACTTCCTCATATGCCATGCAATAGAGACTTACTTTTATACTTCCAAGAATATTTTCAAACTTCCAGACCTTACCACCAACTTTCAAATACAGTATTATAAAGAAATAATTGAAAATGAAATTATAAAATTTTCTTTAATTTACCAGGTTTTCTGAGTTCTGTTAGTATCCAATAGTTAAAACAAATTCAAAGCTACCTCACTAATCATGGAAACAGGGTCTATTGATTCCCTCCTACAGGTTTGTTCAACTTACAATTAGTTGTAAATAAATTTTTTCTTCTAACAGTAGCAGTTCACGTTTCTCGTTCCAAATCTTGTTGAATTTATTTCCAATGCTTGAGTCAATTTCACAAAATTGATTTGAAAATTTCCGTACTTTTCCAACTGTTTTCGAAAACAGTATAAATAAACAAATAAATAGTGGTTCCCTTTCGATGAATAATTTTAGCCTAAAGCACATTAAGGGCCACTTCCAATGATCTTCTCTAACCTATTAGAAAACATTTGGCAAAATTAGGATTACCAAGCACTGAGTTATAAAAGCTATCGAAACATGGCAGTACCGATTTAATTAATTTATTAATAAATATGTTACATGCAAGACTCCCAATATTTTGATTCAGCCAAGGCAAATAATCTAATTTCAAGTAAATTTCAAGATTTTGAGAAAGCTCTGGATAAATTTTTGTGAAATTTGAAGCTGTGATAATTTTTTTAAGATGACTAATCATTGCTTGGAAGCTATGATTCATGGAACTAATATAATAAAAAAATATGCTGCTTCCAAGGTATACAGGCTAATTAAAATAATTTTTACACCTAAATGCCGTCATTCAGGTTGAATTTTGCGAGGTATAACATTTCTAAGTGGTTCTGTTAACTTTAAACCAAATACCTGTTCTAAAAAAGTTTGACGGATTTCAATTTACTGTCGCTTAATGCTTCCAACTATTCAACGCAAAATATTCAATTTCCAAAAAAAATTCAAACTTCCAGACCTTTCCACAAAATTTTTAATCTAAAAATGTACGTAACCTAGCTACTGGGAGAAGGGGTTCTTTCCAATCAAGCCTTCCCGGGAAGAATCCGGGACAGTGAAAATTTACAAAACTTCTACTGAATCCCAGAATATAGATGTTTTTTTAAATAATAAACTTGACGCACCCTAGAGCCAATATGTGAAAAAAGCACTTCTAAGGTTGCTGTTACAACTTTAGACTTTTAAGTACCTTTAACTTTTGAATTAATCTCAATAAATAAATGAATCTTTTGACTAAACTAATTTCAATACTCCAGACAATTTGTAAATTTACCTCGTGGGTTTGGCGTAAAAATATTCAAACT
The DNA here is from genome assembly GCA_963556165.1 of Tipula helvola. Classification (NCBI taxonomy): domain Eukaryota; kingdom Metazoa; phylum Arthropoda; class Insecta; order Diptera; family Tipulidae; genus Tipula; species Tipula helvola. The sequence continues at coordinate 327,502,826 of OY744483.1, read as the reverse complement.
TCGTCGAGAATAATTCCCGTACCTCTAAACAACGCTTTGAAACCAATGTAGCAAACAATTTGAACTACAAACATAAATTAAGTAAATATCCGTTCTGCTTAAAGACAACGATTTATGTTAAATTCTGGTTAGCCTCTTTGTTAGAGTAACTAATATAATACTTCCAAAACTTCTGACCAATTCTAAGGAAACTAACCAAATATTGCAGTTCAGATTGGGAATATTATGCTCAACGGTGCTTGCTATTTCCCCGGTTTGTTGACCTTATTAAGACAAATAAGATTCTTTCGAGACTTCTCAAAACTTCTACTGAATGCCAAAAAATGGATGTCTATTTAAATAATAAATTTGACGTACTCTAGAGCCAATAATCCGAATTTGAAAAAAAAGTTCACTTCCAAGGTTGCTCTTGCCACTAGGTTTTAAGTAATAAATGAATTTTCTGACTTGACTAATTTCAATACTCCAGACAATTTCAAAATTTACCTGTCGATATTTAATTAATTTTTTTTGGTCGCGATTTTGGCTTTAAAATATCCAAATTTCGTCAAGAATAATTTTCTTACACTTAAAGACAACGATTTATGTTAAATTCTGGTTAGCCACCAGAAGCCCCAACACTTCTAACCTATAGTAAGGTAACTCACCAAATATTGCAGTTCAGATTGAAAATACCACGCTCAACGGTGCTTGCTATTTCCCAGGTTTGTTGAACTTATTACTAAATATGATACTTCCAAGACTTCCAGGGCCATGTTTCAATCATGAAAATAACTGTATTGTAATTTGACTCTTGTTTTATTACATTTAAATATCATGATTTCCTTCATTTATTCTTGGATGTAGCAAGTCATAGATGATACTTCCAATAAAGTTTTAGGTAGCTATGCTGCTTTAAACGCTCCAGACAAATTTCAAACTTCCTCACATGCCTCGGAATTAAGGCTTTTAGATGTCAATTAACTCTAAGGAACTGAAGCAAAGACAGAATACCTACCTATAAAGGAGCTTTGAATTAAAAAAACACTTTTATGAGATTTCTAGAAACCTCCACTCATTTTAAATGTCACGAAATGTATTTCCTACTTGTTGGATATATTACGTAATAAATAGTTCGACCAATCAAGTATTCAGAAATACTGATTTAACTTACTGAATTGAAGCCTAAATAAAATACTTCCAAGTCTTACGAAGTTCAATCGAAAATCTAATAATTTTTTTTAAGTTCTTCCAGGTATTGCCACGAAGTTTCAAAAACAGACTAAATAAACCAATGAAGAAATTTCAAGCTATCTCAAAAGATGCTTTTTCACAAGCGTGTTAAACTTAGTAGTAAACACTTTTACTTCCAGTGTCTGGAGACAAACAAATCTAAATTCAAGATAATATTAATATTCAACGATAATATCAAGAAAATGTTACACATCCACAATTGTTGTGTTAAATTTCACAACTCTTTTCCACAAAGTTTGGAAAATAGCCTAAATAAATAAATGAATAGTTTGCATAAGGTTTAGAATATTTAAACTATTAGTTTAATTCCAAAATTTTGTTTTTCAACGGTTGGAATAAGCAAGTCGTAGCTACTTAAATACTTCCAAGCTCTGTCTATGTATCTCACCTAACAAAATCTCAAACCAAGAATTATTTATAAAGTGTCTTTGAATTTAAAAATCATTCCAAGCGTTTTGCTTTTCAAATTATGAGTAAATAAAACAGTTCCAAGAGTTCGAGACCTGCCTATCAATCGAGGTAAAGAAAAGTAATCCGAATGCACCACAGCACTTACGATAACACTTAACCAAATTCACTTCCAAGATTTGTTAAGTACTTTTAAACTTAACAGTTCCTTACGTGATTTGAAGCTATATCAGTTCTCCTCGAAAGAAATATCACTTTTTCTTTCAGGACTTCCAGCCTTCTGCGACAAACCCGACAGATAATCTGAATCCAAGACGAAAGGCACTTAAACAGCGTTCAAGCAATCTAAGCAAGAAACTTGCAAAGTTCAACGAGATTATTAAGAAATCATTTCACTTCCAAGAATCTTTATGATAAATTTCAGAAGTCGGTTCGAAAATGGTCAAAATAAACAAACTTATGGTTGACTATTGTAGCTTTAGGATTATAGTAAGTAAAAATCACTTCCAATTAGTACTAAATTACTTCCAAGACTTTTAGATGATTTAATCAAGACAAAGAAACGAAAATCAAAGCGCAATCTTATGAAATATTTTCACGTGTCAAGCACTTCCAGACTTCCATAAAATGTTTAGCGAAATATGCTTTTTAGAAATCATAACACGTAACCTAACATTCAATCTTTTAATTAATTTCAGATAACGAGATCCTGCCGACTGAGGACACTGAAAAACAGGTGAAAAAATACAAATTTCCTCGATCCATCGCCTTTATTGTGAGCAATGAATTCTGCGAGCGTTTCACATTCTATGGCATGCGAAGTAAGTATATTCATCATTAAAATAGATTACATTCATGTTTCGTGCTTATATATAATTATTCCACAGCCATTCTTTCGCTATACTTCACACAAAAACTTTTGTATGAGGAGGATACAGCCACTTTTGCATATCACACGTTTACCGCCCTTGTATATACCATGTGTGTATTTGGTGCAATGGTGGCCGACAGTTGGTTAGGAAAATATCGCACCATCGTATACCTGTCAATTCTTTATGTGTTCGGTTGTATAGTTTTAGCGGTTGGTGCAATCGAACCACTAGATCTGCCAATGGAAGTGTTTACCATAATCGGTTTGCTACTGATTGCTATCGGTTCGGGTGGTATTAAACCGTGTGTCGCCGCCTTTGGTGGTGATCAATTTAAATTGCCCGAACAGGTGAAACAAGTTGAAATTTATTTTTCGGTTTTTTATTTTGCGATTAATTCCGGATCGTTTGTCTCCACCACGATCACACCAATTTTACGTGCCGATGTCAATTGTTTTGAGAAAAAGGATTGTTTCCCGCTTGCGTTTGGTGTACCAGCCGTATTGATGGCCGTTTCAATTGTGATATTTATTTGTGGCAAATTTATGTACAAAATTGTGGATCCAGCTGGTAATATGATCCTTAAGTGTGCTCAATGTATTAAGGTGAATTATAATTTGTACATAAGTGCGTTTCATATTATTAATCTCCCCCAAAATATTTACAGACCGCACTTTCAATTCGTCGCAAAGAAAAGAAAACCAATCCCAAGGAACATTGGCTGGATTATGCTGTCCCTATACACGGTGAAAAATTGGTTGACGAGGTTAAAGCTGTGCTCAAGGTGTTGTTCTTGTACATTCCGCTACCGATGTTCTGGGCCCTATATGACCAACAAGGCTCACGCTGGACATTCCAAGCCACCCGAATGAATGGTGCCATGAACGATTCATTCACCATTAAACCAGATCAGGTGCAAGTCATTAGTCCTATTTTAATTTTAATCTTCATTCCTCTGTATCGCATTGCCTTCTATCCGCTACTCGCTAAAGTTGGTATTCGGCGACCATTACAGAAAATGTGCCTCGGTGGTATACTCGCCGGTGTTGCATTTGTTGTTTCGGCTATTGTTGAACTCGAGTTGGAAACAACTTATCCAGTTTTTCCGGAGGCCGGTGAAAGTCAGCTACACATTTATAATTCACTTAACTGTGATGTTACGTTAACAAGTTCAAACCTCCCCGTCATCAATGATAGACTGATTAAATCACTAGAACATCTGGAAATTGCAAGTGTTCCGGTTACAGGGAATACATCCTACCAATATTCAATAAATGCCGGCTCATGTGGATCTCTATCAAGTCAAATCACGTTATATGAAGAGGAACCAGTTGGCTATTTAATTCATAATAATGGAACACAAATCGGAGTCGCAGATTTTATTGATGATCCATCAAAATCTCGTAATGGTTTCCCACACATACGAGTTTTAGCAAATGTGGATCAATCAATAAATGTCTCGTTTAAAGATACGCTCGATGAATATTATGTAGCGCACGATGAGCGGCTCAATATCTCGCAAATTATAAATATCGAACCATCGAAATATGAAATTTATTTTGATAATAAACGAATAAGTGAAACGATTGTGGAGTTCCAGCTCGGCGGGGTCTACACTTTACTTATAGGGATGGAAGGATCAAACTATAAAATAAACACAATTATTGTGACACCACCAAATTCGGTGCATATGGCTTGGATTATACCACAATACGTGATCATGACACTCGGCGAAGTTATGTACTCGGTAACGGGTCTAGAATTCTCCTATTCACAAGCACCGCCCACAATGAAATCTGTGCTGCAAGGTGGTTGGCTATTAACTGTCGGCGTTGGTAATATTATCGTGGCCATTGTAGCCGAATCCATTCACTTTGGATCACAATCATACGAATTTTTCCTGTTTGCAGTTCTCATGTTCATCGATATGTTAATCTTTGGCTATCTAGCATATCAGTATGTGCCCGTCACTAAACCGTGGGAAGGTGAAGAAGCGGACGATGCTATCCCACCAGCTCAAGCCGTAATTCCTAGCCTAACGGAAAAACAGGGTGTAGATAATAATGGTTTCAATAAAGAAGATTAGCAAGATGATATGAGGGAGCTTAATGAAGAACGAGACGAAAAGTATTTGATGGCATGCCGGTCACAGTCCATCGAAATTATACAAGCAGTAAATTAAATTTATTTTTTTAATTTTAATTAATTTTTGTCATATTGATATTTTTTGTTGTTTTTATTAATTTAACTATGTATAAATAAATGTTATAAATAAATTAATTCACTTAACAAATTTACGGTTTAAAATTTTTTACCGAAAGAGAGCAGCATGCTTTGCAATTTAAATTTATTACATCTACATATGTAGTAACCTTTGCATCAAATGTCATTTTTATTTACGAAACCATTTTGTTGACAATTTCGCCGTTATGATAAAAGGTAGGATATATGATGACATACATATATGATCACGTGATAACATTCAATTTTTCCAGCTGAGCCGACATGCGTAAGTATAGAGAAATTTAAATTTAAAATTCAGCCGTGCGGTGCACGCATTCGGTCGACAAAAATGTATAATGTTTATTTCTAGACGTGCAATTATCCACCAGGCGCCATTTTGGTAATGGTTCATGTACTTTTTGAGCGTTACTCGTATTACGGCATTAAAAGTAACTAAATTATATTTCTAGTCAGAACACCGCAACACAAATATTTTATATTTACTCCACAGCTATATTTGTGCTGTACTTCAAGGATGAGTTGAAATTTAGCGAAGACTCTTCAATCATCCTATTTCACGCATACTGCAGCTATATATTCTTCATCTGCGTCGTCACCGCCATAATAGCCGATAGTTTTCTCGGGAAATACAAAACAATCCTAATTTTACTGTTAATTCATGTTCTAAGTGGAATTATGCTGGCCATCTTTACAATCAGATTTGCCCAGCACCAAGCTCAATATCGCGTTTGGATCATAATCTCGCTGTTTTCAATTGCAACGGGTTCTGGCGGTACAAAACCATGTATGGCCGCGTTCGGGGGAGATCAATTTGATCCGTTAAAACAAATTACCGCAATAACGATATTTTTCTCGCTGGTTTATTTGTCGGTCAAATTGGGAGGACTGCTAGCGGCCATAACTGTACCAATTTTTTGTTATGCCAACGCGTTTACAGCTATTGTATGCAGTAATATTTTGTCGGTGATCATTTTTGTGTCGGGCCACAAAATATACCGGAAGGTACAGCCACGCGATAATATGGTGATAAAAACCGTTAGATGCATTGCAGTAAGTATTTATATTAGAGGTGGCGAACATTTTTTGAAAAAACTTATGATACGTTATCGTATATAGGCCGCCATTTCGAATCGCCGAAGTTCACGTGGCCAAGCAGGCTTCATCCGACAAGGTGAACACTGGTTGGACTATGCCATTCCAGAATATGGATTTCAATTCGTTGACGAAATTCGAGTCCTATTTAATATTCTTATTTTGTATATACCGCTGCCAATGTTTTGGGCGCTTTATGATCAGCAAGCATCGCGTTGGATTTTTCAAGCCAATCGAATGGTTGGACGAATAACAGAAAATATTTCACTAAAACCGGATCAACTACTCTTTATAAATCCAATACTTGTGCTCATTTTAATCCCGCTTTGTGATTATATCGTATACCCATTGTTACATCGATTGAATTTATTTACACGTCCACTACAAAAAATTACAATTGGAGGATTTTTAGCCGGAATAGCATTCCTCGTTGCCGCAATAATCGAACACCAAATCGAATATCGAGCTACTAATAATTTACCTCGTTTACATATGATGTGGCTGGTGCCACAATACTTTCTGATGACACTTGGTGAAGTATTTTTTGGTGTAACGGGTGTTGAATTTTCGTATGCAGAAGCACCGGCCAGTATGAAAACGGTAATACAAGGTGCATGGCTATTGTCCGCCTCATTTGGTAATATACTCGTAATCATTATAACGGAAGTCATTTCGTTCTCATCACAATTCTATGATTTCATATTGTATGCAATTTTAATATTTATCGCAATGTTAGGTTTTATAGTTCTAGCGCATAATTATACATCGGTGAGTGGTGGCCGTCGTTTATCACGTGACAGCAGTGAACTGTCATTTGTATTGTTGCATAAATATGAAAGTTTAGCATCGTTGACCCAACCTTAATATTATACGCATGTAGTATCGAAATTATCGTGTAATTGTATACATTATGCTGGTCGAGGAAGCATAATTATGTTAATAAGCCAAAATAAATTAGTTTCAATTAGACACGAGTGTGTGATTAGAGATTTACAATTTTTTTTTTTTTTTTTTTTCGTCTACTCGCGCTTATATTATTAAGTACACACCAGATAATTGGTCAATTTAAATATTTTTGACGATAATAAACAACTGTGACTTTGATTAATGTCGTATTTAATGTTTTAATTAAATTAACCGTAAATTTTGGTTTTATTTAATTAAATATTTGGTAATGTGTAGAAATATGACAAAAATACTACGTAAAGTTTTCTACGAGAAATAGTCTGTATACCGCAAGAAATACAAACTGGAGGCATCTTAGTGAGACTATTTCATGTTTAAGGGTACGATTGTTGTCAAAATAACGTTGGCAAATTTAAACAGTTTTTAGATGTCAGATATTTATTTGGTATTGTGCAAGGCGTGTAGGTAATAAAAAACAAAAATGAAAATTAAAACTGTAAACGCCAATTTTATACCTAAATTTGGAAAGTGAAATTATCTTGGAAGAAAATCGCATGATAGCAAAAGGTGTGACAGAATCGAGTGAGGCTTTGTTTGCAAAAAAAAGGTAAAGCACGGAACTTTAAAGCACAAAAAGAGCAAAAGTCAAGAGAAGAATAAGCAGGTAACTGACAAAGCGAAAAGATTGAAATGTTTTAAATGCCACAACATGGGACATTTCCGTCGAGATTGTCCCGAGAAAGGAAATAAAAGTTTTTTCTCTTCAGCAAATACTTCAGACAAAGAAGGCGATGTTTTTGTGTGTACGTCAGAGGGCTAGCGATCAGATGGTTGGCTTTTGTCACAATAGGCTTTAGTTCAGAACTTTTCGGGAACTGAAGCCAGAAACAATAATCAAAATTGCAAACGGTGGAAAACTGGAAGCACCGACGGGAAACGATGGAACAAAAAACAGTTACGAGATATTTGGTAATTTCCGAAATTGTATAGCAATTTATTTTATGGTACACACGCAATCGATAAAGAATTGACATCGGCATCGAACAAAGACAGAGGTGAATTAAAGCGAAATGGAGATGTCATGGCAGCAAGGCCATCTTTACCATGGGGCTATAAGGGCTGCAGCCCTAGGGCGCCACCAATTGTCCAAGACTTAGTCAATTTTAGAGAACATCTTTTTATTTGAATTTCATTTTCCACTTCAAAGGAAATGCAAACCGTTTTATTAAAATAAATTTATTCTATTCGTCGCTTGGAATGCACGAGTCGCGATAGTTACTTTATGCATTGACGGACGACTGGTAAAGTTGAAAAAGCGCCTTAAGCGGACTATAGTAAACTATGAGACTTCTAATAGCAAAAATTTGCTATATGAAGTGGTTCTGAATTTGTGGGCTATAGTTCAGTTGATTTTCAAAAAAATTGAATTTTTCACGGAACGTGTAGAAATATTCGACCGATCCAAATGGCCGTTTGAATGACAATTACAAGTCTCAACACCTATTGATAGAGGCCTCAATCATCGAAATCGGATCACATTTGCAGATTTTCGAATTTTGTGGCTCTGAATTTGTGGGCTATAGTTCAGTTGATTTTCAAAAAAATTGAATTTTCCACGGAATGTGTAGAAATATTCGACCGACCCAAATGGCCGTTTGTATGACAATTACAGGTCTCAACACCTATTGATAGAGGTATCAATCATCGAAATCGGATCACATTTGAAGATTTTCGAATTTTGTGACTCTGAATTTGTGGGCTATAGTTCAGTTGATTTTCAAAAAAATTGAATTTTCCACGGATCGTGTAGAAATATTCGACCGACCCAAATGGCCGTTTGTATGACAATTACAGGTCTCAACGCCTATTGGTAGACGTATCAATCATCGAAATCGGATCACATTTGAAGATTTTCGAATTTTGTGGCTCTGAATTTGTGGGCTATAGTTCAGTTGATTTTCAAAAAAATTGAATTTTCCACGGAATGTGTAGAAATATTCGACCGACCCAAATGGCCGTTTGTATGACAATTACAGGTCTCAACACCTATTGATAGAGGTATCAATCATCGAAATCGGATCACATTTGAAGATTTTCGAATTTTGTGGCTCTGAATTTGTGGGCTATAGTTCAGTTGATTTTCAAAAACATTGAATTTTCTAAGAGACGAGTAGAAATATTCGACCGATCCAAATATCCGTTTGTATGACAATTACAGGTCTCAACACCTATTGATAGAGGTATCAATCATCGAAATCGGATCACATTTGAAGATTTTCGAATTTTGTGGCTCTGAATTTGTGGGCTATAGTTCAGTTGATTTTCAAAAAAATTGAATTTTCCACGGAACGTGTAGAAATATTCGACCGATCCAAATGGCCGTTTGTATGACAATTACAGGTCTCAACACCTATTGATAGAGGTATCAATCATCGAAATCGGATCACATTTGAAGATTTTCGAATTTTGTGGCTCTGAATTTGTGGGCTATAGTTCAGTTGATTTTCAAAAAAATTGAATTTTCCACGGAACGTGTAGAAATATTCGACCGATCCAAATGGCCGTTTGTATGACAATTACAGGTCTCAACACCTATTGATAGAGGTATCAATCATCGAAATCGGATCACATTTGAAGATTTTCGATTTTTGTGGCTCTAAATTTGTGGGCTATAGTTCAGTTGATTTTCAAAAACATTGAATTTTCTAAGAGACGAGTAGAAATATTCGACCGATCCAAATGGCCGTTTGTATGACAATTACAGGTCTCAACACCTATTGATAGAGGTATCAATCATCGAAATCGGATCACATTTGAAGATTTTCGATTTTTGTGGCCCTGAATTTGTGGGCTATAGTTCAGTTGATTTTCAAAAAAATTGAATTTTCCACGGAACGTGTAGAAATATTCGACCGATCCAAATGGCCGTTTGTATGACAATTACAGGTCTCAACGCCTATTGGTAGACGTATCAATCATCGAAATCGGATCACATTTGCAGATTTTCGAATTTTGTGGCTCTGAATTTGTGGGCTATAGTTCAGTTGATTTTCAAAAAAATTGAATTTTCCACGGAATGTGTAGAAATATTCGACCGACCCAAATGGCCGTTTGTATGACAATTACAGGTCTCAACACCTATTGATAGAGGTATCAATCATCGAAATCGGAGCACATTTGAAGATTTTCGAATTTTGTGGCTCTGAATTTGTGGGCTATAGTTCAGTTGATTTTCAAAAAAATTGAATTTTCCACGGAACGTGTAGAAATATTCGACCGATCCAAATGGCCGTTTGTATGACAATTACAGGTCTCAACGCCTATTGGTAGACGTATCAATCATCGAAATCGGATCACATTTGCAGATTTTCGAATTTTGTGGCTCTGAATTTGTGGGCTATAGTTCAGTTGATTTTCAAAAAAATTGAATTTTCCACGGAATGTGTAGAAATATTCGACCGACCTAAATGGCCGTTTGTATGACAATTACAGGTCTCAACACCTATTGATAGAGGTATCAATCATCGAAATCGGATCACATTTGAAGATTTTCGAATTTTGTGGCTCTGAATTTGTGGGCTATAGTTCAGTTGATTTTCAAAAAATTGAATTTTCCACGGAACGTGTAGAATTATTCAACCGATCCAAATGGCCGTTTGTATGACAATTACAGGTCTCAACACCTATTGATAGAGGTATCAATCATCGAAATCGGATCACATTTGCAGATTTTCGATTTTTGTGGCTCTGAATTTGTGGGCTATAGTTCAGTTGATTTTCAAAAACATTGAATTTTCTAAGAGACGAGTAGAAATATTCGACCGATCCAAATGGCCGTTTGTATGACAATTACAGGTCTCAACACCTATTGATAGAGGTATCAATCATCGAAATCGGATCACATTTGAAGATTTTCGAATTTTGTGGCTCTGAATTTGTGGGCTATAGTTCAGTTGATTTTCAAAAAAATTGAATTTTCCACGGAACGTGTAGAAATATTCGACCGATCCAAATGGCCGTTTGTATGACAATTACAGGTCTCAACGCCTATTGGTAGACGTATCAATCATCGAAATCGGATCACATTTGCAGATTTTCGAATTTTGTGGCTCTGAATTTGTGGGCTATAGTTCAGTTGATTTTCAAAAAAATTGAATTTTCCACGGAATGTGTAGAAATATTCGACCGACCCAAATGGCCGTTTGTATGACAATTACAGGTCTCAACACCTATTGATAGAGGTATCAATCATCGAAATCGGAGCACATTTGAAGATTTTCGAATTTTGTGGCTCTGAATTTGTGGGCTATAGTTCAGTTGATTTTCAAAAAAATTGAATTTTCCACGGAACGTGTAGAAATATTCGACCGATCCAAATGGCCGTTTGTATGACAATTACAGGTCTCAACGCCTATTGGTAGACGTATCAATCATCGAAATCGGATCACATTTGCAGATTTTCGAATTTTGTGGCTCTGAATTTGTGGGCTATAGTTCAGTTGATTTTCAAAAAAATTGAATTTTCCACGGAATGTGTAGAAATATTCGACCGACCTAAATGGCCGTTTGTATGACAATTACAGGTCTCAACACCTATTGATAGAGGTATCAATCATCGAAATCGGATCACATTTGAAGATTTTCGAATTTTGTGGCTCTGAATTTGTGGGCTATAGTTCAGTTGATTTTCAAAAAATTGAATTTTCCACGGAACGTGTAGAATTATTCAACCGATCCAAATGGCCGTTTGTATGACAATTACAGGTCTCAACACCTATTGATAGAGGTATCAATCATCGAAATCGGATCACATTTGCAGATTTTCGATTTTTGTGGCTCTGAATTTGTGGGCTATAGTTCAGTTGATTTTCAAAAACATTGAATTTTCTAAGAGACGAGTAGAAATATTCGACCGATCCAAATGGCCGTTTGTATGACAATTACAGGTCTCAACACCTATTGATAGAGGTATCAATCATCGAAATCGGATCACATTTGAAGATTTTCGAATTTTGTGGCTCTGAATTTGTGGGCTATAGTTCAGTTGATTTTCAAAAAAATTGAATTTTCCACGGAACGTGTAGAAATATTCGACCGATCCAAATGGCCGTTTGTATGACAATTACAGGTCTCAACGCCTATTGGTAGACGTATCAATCATCGAAATCGGATCACATTTGCAGATTTTCGAATTTTGTGGCTCTGAATTTGTGGGCTATAGTTCAGTTGATTTTCAAAAAAATTGAATTTTCCACGGAATGTGTAGAAATATTCGACCGACCTAAATGGCCGTTTGTATGACAATTACAGGTCTCAACACCTATTGATAGAGGTATCAATCATCGAAATCGGATCACATTTGAAGATTTTCGAATTTTGTGGCTCTGAATTTGTGGGCTATAGTTCAGTTGATTTTCAAAAAATTGAATTTTCCACGGAACGTGTAGAATTATTCAACCGATCCAAATGGCCGTTTGTATGACAATTACAGGTCTCAACACCTATTGATAGAGGTATCAATCATCGAAATCGGATCACATTTGAAGATTTAAGAATTTTGTGACTCTGAATTTGTGGGCTATACTATAGTTCAGTTGATTTTCAAAAAAATTGAATTTTCCACGGAACGTGTAGAAATATTCGACCGACCCAAATGGCCGTTTGTATGACAATTACAGGTCTCAACGCCTATTGGTAGACGTATCAATCATCGAAATCGGATCACATTTGCAGATTTTCGAATTTTGTGGCTCTGAATTTGTGGGCTATAGTTCAGTTGATTTTCAAAAAAATTGAATTTTCCACGGAATGTGTAGAAATATTCGACCGACCCAAATGGCCGTTTGTATGACAATTACAGGTCTCAACACCTATTGATAGAGGTATCAATCATCGAAATCGGATCACATTTGAAGATTTTCGAATTTTGTGGCTCTGAATTTGTGGGCTATAGTTCAGTTGATTTTCAAAAAATTGAATTTTCCACGGAACGTGTAGAATTATTCAACCGATCCAAATGGCCGTTTGTATGACAATTACAGGTCTCAACACCTATTGATAGAGGTATCAATCATCGAAATCGGATCACATTTGAAGATTTTCGAATTTTGTGACTCTGAATTTGTGGGCTATACTATAGTTCAGTTGATTTTCAAAAAAATTGAATTTTCCACGGAACGTGTAGAAATATTCGACCGACCCAAATGGCCGTTTGTATGACAATTACAGGTCTCAACGCCTATTGGTAGACGTATCAATCATCGAAATCGGATCACATTTGCAGATTTTCGAATTTTGTGGCTCTGAATATGTGGGCTATAGTTCAGTTGATTTTCAAAAAAATTGAATTTTCCACGGAATGTGTAGAAATATTCGACCGACCCAAATGGCCGTTTGTATGACAATTACAGGTCTCAACACCTATTGATAGAGGTATCAATCATCGAAATCGGATCACATTTGCAGATTTTCGAATTTTGTGGCTATGAATTTGTGGGCTATAGTTCAGTTGATTTTCAAAAAATTGAATTTTCCACGGAACGTGTAGAATTATTCAACCGATCCAAATGGCCGTTTGTATGACAATTACAGGTCTCAACACCTATTGATAGAGGTATCAATCATCGAAATCGGATCACATTTGCAGATTTTCGATTTTTGTGTCTCTGAATTTGTGGGCTATAGTTCAGTTGATTTCCAAAAACATTGAATTTTCTAAGAGACGTGTAGAAATATTCGACCGATCCAAATGGCCGTTTGTACGACAATTACAGGTCTCAACACCTATTGATAGAGGTATCAATCATCGAAATCGGATCACATTTGAAGATTTTCGAATTTTGTGGCTCTGAATTTGTGGGCTATAGTTCAGTTGATTTTCAAAAAAATTGAATTTTCCACGGAACGTGTAGAAATATTCGACCGATCCAAATGGCCGTTTGTATGACAATTACAGGTCTCAACGCCTATTGGTAGACGTATCAATCATCGAAATCGGATCACATTTGCAGATTTTCGAATTTTGTGGCTCTGAATTTGTGGGCTATAGTTCAGTTGATTTTCAAAAAAATTGAATTTTCCACGGAATGTGTAGAAATATTCGACCGACCCAAATGGCCGTTTGTATGACAATTACAGGTCTCAACACCTATTGATAGAGGTATCAATCATCGAAATCGGATCACATTTGAAGATTTTCGAATTTTGTGGCTCTGAATTTGTGGGCTATAGTTCAGTTGATTTTCAAAAAATTGAATTTTCCACGGAACGTGTAGAATTATTCAACCGATCCAAATGGCCGTTTGTATGACAATTACAGGTCTCAACACCTATTGATAGAGGTATCAATCATCGAAATCGGATCACATTTGAAGATTTAAGAATTTTGTGACTCTGAATTTGTGGGCTATACTATAGTTCAGTTGATTTTCAAAAAAATTGAATTTTCCACGGAACGTGTAGAAATATTCGACCGACCCAAATGGCCGTTTGTATGACAATTACAGGTCTCAACGCCTATTGGTAGACGTATCAATCATCGAAATCGGATCACATTTGCAGATTTTCGAATTTTGTGGCTCTGAATTTGTGGGCTATAGTTCAGTTGATTTTCAAAAAAATTGAATTTTCCACGGAACGTGTAGAAATATTCGACCGACCCAAATGGCCGTTTGTATGACAATTACAGGTCTCAACGCCTATTGGTAGACGTATCAATCATCGAAATCGGATCACATTTGCAGATTTTCGAATTTTGTGGCTCTGAATATGTGGGCTATAGTTCAGTTGATTTTCAAAAAAATTGAATTTTCCACGGAATGTGTAGATATATTCGACCGACCCAAATGGCCGTTTGTATGACAATTACAGGTCTCAACACCTATTGATAGAGATATCAATCATCGAAATCGGATCACATTTGCAGATTTTCGAATTTTGTGGCTCTGAATTTGTGGGCTATAGTTCAGTTGATTTTCAAAAAATTGAATTTTCCACAGAACGTGTAGAATTATTCAACCGATCCAAATGGCCGTTTGTATGACAATTACAGGTCTCAACACCTATTGATAGAGGTATCAATCATCGAAATCGGATCACATTTGCAGATTTTCGATTTTTGTGTCTCTGAATTTGTGGGCTATAGTTCAGTTGATTTCCAAAAACATTGAATTTTCTAAGAGACGTGTAGAAATATTCGACCGATCCAAATGGCCGTTTGTACGACAATTACAGGTCTCAACACCTATTGATAGAGGTATCAATCATCGAAAACGGAGCACATTTGCAGATTTTCGAATTTTGTGGCTCTGAATTTGTGGGCTGTAGTTCAGTTGATTTTCAAAAAAATTGAATTTTCCACGGAACGTGTAGAAATATTCGACCGATCCAAATGGCCGTTTGTATGACAATTACAGGTCTCAACGCCTATTGGTAGACGTATCAATCATCGAAATCGGATCACATTTGCAGATTTTCGAATTTTGTGGCTCTGAATATGTGGGCTATAGTTCAGTTGATTTTCAAAAAAATTGAATTTTCCACGGAATGTGTAGAAATATTCGACCGACCCAAATGGCCGTTTGTATGACAATTACAGGTCTCAACACCTATTGATAGAGATATCAATCATCGAAATCGGATCACATTTGCAGATTTTCGAATTTTGTGGCTCTGAATTTGTGGGCTATAGTTCAGTTGATTTTCAAAAAATTGAATTTTCCACAGAACGTGTAGAATTATTCAACCGATCCAAATGGCCGTTTGTATGACAATTACAGGTCTCAACACCTATTGATAGAGGTATCAATCATCGAAATCGGATCACATTTGCAGATTTTCGATTTTTGTGTCTCTGAATTTGTGGGCTATAGTTCAGTTGATTTCCAAAAACATTGAATTTTCTAAGAGACGTGTAGAAATATTCGACCGATCCAAATGGCCGTTTGTACGACAATTACAGGTCTCAACACCTATTGATAGAGGTATCAATCATCGAAAACGGAGCACATTTGCAGATTTTCGAATTTTGTGGCTCTGAATTTGTGGGCTGTAGTTCAGTTGATTTTCAAAAAAATTGAATTTTCCACGGAACGTGTAGAAATATTCGACCGATCCAAATGGCCGTTTGTATGACAATTACAGGTCTCAACACCTATTGATAGAGGTATCAATCATCGAAAACGGAGCACATTTGCAGATTTTCGAATTTTGTGGCTCTGAATTTGTGGGCTATAGTTCAGTTGATTTTCAAAAAAATTGAATTTTCCACGGAATGTGTAGAAATATTCGACCGACCCAAATGGCCGTTTGTATGACAATTACAGGTCTCAACACCTATTGATAGAGGTATCAATCATCGAAATCGGATCACATTTGAAGATTTTCGAATTTTGTGGCTCTGAATTTGTGGGCTATAGTTCAGTTGATTTTCAAAAAATTGAATTTTCCACGGAACGTGTAGAATTATTCAACCGATCCAAATGGCCGTTTGTATGACAATTACAGGTCTCAACACCTATTGATAGAGGTATCAATCATCGAAATCGGATCACATTTGAAGATTTTCGAATTTTGTGACTCTGAATTTGTGGGCTATACTATAGTTCAGTTGATTTTCAAAAAAATTGAATTTTCCACGGAACGTGTAGAAATATTCGACCGACCCAAATGGCCGTTTGTATGACAATTACAGGTCTCAACGCCTATTGGTAGACGTATCAATCATCGAAATCGGATCACATTTGCAGATTTTCGAATTTTGTGGCTCTGAATATGTGGGCTATAGTTCAGTTGATTTTCAAAAAATTGAATTTTCCACGGAACGTGTAGAATTATTCAACCGATCCAAATGGCCGTTTGTATGACAATTACAGGTCTCAACACCTATTGATAGAGGTATCAATCATCGAAATCGGATCACATTTGAAGATTTTCGAATTTTGTGACTCTGAATTTGTGGGGTATACTATAGTTCAGTTGATTTTCAAAAAAATTGAATTTTCCACGGAACGTGTAGAAATATTCGACCG
The DNA here is from genome assembly GCA_963556165.1 of Tipula helvola. Classification (NCBI taxonomy): domain Eukaryota; kingdom Metazoa; phylum Arthropoda; class Insecta; order Diptera; family Tipulidae; genus Tipula; species Tipula helvola. Next base: position 327,486,046 of record OY744483.1, on the reverse strand, counting down.
ACCCAAATGGCCGTTTGTATGACAATTACAGGTCTCAACGCCTATTGGTAGACGTATCAATCATCGAAATCGGATCACATTTGCAGATTTTCGAATTTTGTGGCTCTGAATATGTGGGCTATAGTTCAGTTGATTTTCAAAAAAATTGAATTTTCCACGGAATGTGTAGAAATATTCGACCGACCCAAATGGCCGTTTGTATGACAATTACAGGTCTCAACACCTATTGATAGAGGTATCAATCATCGAAATCGGATCACATTTGCAGATTTTCGAATTTTGTGGCTATGAATTTGTGGGCTATAGTTCAGTTGATTTTCAAAAAATTGAATTTTCCACGGAACGTGTAGAATTATTCAACCGATCCAAATGGCCGTTTGTATGACAATTACAGGTCTCAACACCTATTGATAGAGGTATCAATCATCGAAATCGGATCACATTTGCAGATTTTCGATTTTTGTGTCTCTGAATTTGTGGGCTATAGTTCAGTTGATTTCCAAAAACATTGAATTTTCTAAGAGACGTGTAGAAATATTCGACCGATCCAAATGGCCGTTTGTACGACAATTACAGGTCTCAACACCTATTGATAGAGGTATCAATCATCGAAATCGGATCACATTTGAAGATTTTCGAATTTTGTGGCTCTGAATTTGTGGGCTATAGTTCAGTTGATTTTCAAAAAAATTGAATTTTCCACGGAACGTGTAGAAATATTCGACCGATCCAAATGGCCGTTTGTATGACAATTACAGGTCTCAACGCCTATTGGTAGACGTATCAATCATCGAAATCGGATCACATTTGCAGATTTTCGAATTTTGTGGCTCTGAATTTGTGGGCTATAGTTCAGTTGATTTTCAAAAAAATTGAATTTTCCACGGAATGTGTAGAAATATTCGACCGACCCAAATGGCCGTTTGTATGACAATTACAGGTCTCAACACCTATTGATAGAGGTATCAATCATCGAAATCGGATCACATTTGAAGATTTTCGAATTTTGTGGCTCTGAATTTGTGGGCTATAGTTCAGTTGATTTTCAAAAAATTGAATTTTCCACGGAACGTGTAGAAATATTCGACCGATCCAAATGGCCGTTTGTATGACAATTACAGGTCTCAACACCTATTGATAGAGGTATCAATCATCGAAATCGGATCACATTTGAAGATTTAAGAATTTTGTGACTCTGAATTTGTGGGCTATACTATAGTTCAGTTGATTTTCAAAAAAATTGAATTTTCCACGGAACGTGTAGAAATATTCGACCGACCCAAATGGCCGTTTGTATGACAATTACAGGTCTCAACACCTATTGATAGAGGTATCAATCATCGAAATCGGATCACATTTGAAGATTTTCGAATTTTGTGGCTCTGAATTTGTGGGCTATAGTTCAGTTGATTTTCAAAAAATTGAATTTTCCACGGAACGTGTAGAAATATTCGACCGACCCAAATGGCCGTTTGTATGACAATTACAGGTCTCAACACCTATTGATAGAGGTATCAATCATCGAAATCGGATCACATTTGAAGATTTTCGAATTTTGTGGCTCTGAATTTGTGGGCTATAGTTCAGTTGATTTTCAAAAAAATTGAATTTTCCACGGAACGTGTAGAAATATTCGACCGATCCAAATGGCCGTTTGTATGACAATTACAGGTCTCAACACCTATTGATAGAGGTATCAATCATCGAAATCGGATCACATTTGAAGATTTTCGAATTTTGTGACTCTGAATTTGTGGGCTATACTATAGTTCAGTTGATTTTCAAAAAAATTGAATTTTCCACGGAACGTGTAGAAATATTCGACCGACCCAAATGGCCGTTTGTATGACAATTACAGGTCTCAACGCCTATTGGTAGACGTATCAATCATCGAAATCGGATCACATTTGCAGATTTTCGAATTTTGTGGCTCTGAATATGTGGGCTATAGTTCAGTTGATTTTCAAAAAAATTGAATTTTCCACGGAATGTGTAGAAATATTCGACCGACCCAAATGGCCGTTTGTATGACAATTACAGGTCTCAACACCTATTGATAGAGGTATCAATCATCGAAATCGGATCACATTTGCAGATTTTCGAATTTTGTGGCTCTGAATTTGTGGGCTATAGTTCAGTTGATTTTCAAAAAATTGAATTTTCCACGGAACGTGTAGAATTATTCAACCGATCCAAATGGCCGTTTGTATGACAATTACAGGTCTCAACACCTATTGATAGAGGTATCAATCATCGAAATCGGATCACATTTGCAGATTTTCGATTTTTGTGTCTCTGAATTTGTGGGCTATAGTTCAGTTGATTTCCAAAAACATTGAATTTTCTAAGAGACGTGTAGAAATATTCGACCGATCCAAATGGCCGTTTGTACGACAATTACAGGTCTCAACACCTATTGATAGAGGTATCAATCATCGAAAACGGAGCACATTTGCAGATTTTCGAATTAAGTGGCTCTGAATTTGTGGGCTATAGTTCAGTTGATTTCCAAAAACATTGAATTTTCTACGAGACGTGTAGAAATATTCGACCGATCCAAATGGCCGGTTGTATGACAATTACAGGTCTCAACACCTATTGATAGAGGTATCAATCATCGAAATCGGAGCACATTTGCAGATTTTCGAATTTTGTGGCGTTGAATTTGTGGGCTATAGTTCAGTTGATTTCCAAAAAAATTGATTTTTCCACGGAACGTGTAGAATTATTCAACCGATCCAAATGGCCGTTTGTATGACAATTACAGGTCTCAACACCTATTGATAGAGGTATCAATCATCGAAATCGGATCACATTTGCAGATTTTCGATTTTTGTGGCTCTGAATTTGTGGGCTATAGTTCAGTTGATTTCCAAAAACATTGAATTTTCTACGAGACGTGTAAAAATATTCGACCGATCTAAATGGCCGTTTGTATGACAATTACAGGTCTCAACACCTATTGATAGAGGTATCAATCATCGAAATCGGATCACATTTGCAGATTTTCGAATTTTGTGCCTCTGAATTTGTGGGCTATAGTTCAGTTGATTTCCAAAAACATTGAATTTTCTACGAGACGTGTAGAAATATTCGACCGATCTAAATGGCCGTTTGTATGACAATTACAGGTCTCAACACCTATTGATAGAGGTATCAATCATCGAAATCGGATCACATTTGCAGATTTTCGATTTTTGTGCCTCTGAATTTGTGGGCTATAGTTCAGTTGATTTCCAAAAACATTGAATTTTCTACGAGACTTGTAGAAATATTCGACCGATCCAAATGGCCGTTTGTATGACAATTACAGGTCTCAACACCTACTGATAGAGGTATCAATCATCGAAATCGGATCACATTTGCAGATTTTCGATTTTTGTGCCTCTGAATTTGTGGGCTATAGTTCAGTTGATTTCCAAAAACATTGAATTGTCTACGAGACGTGTAGAAATATTCGACTGATCCAAATGGCCGTTTGTATGACAATTACAGGTCTCAACACCTATTGATAGAGGTATCAATCATCGAAATCGGATCACATTTGCAGATTTTCGATTTTTGTGCCTCTGAATTTGTGGGCTATAGTTCAGTTGATTTCCAAAAACATTGAATTGTCTACGAGACGTGTAGAAATATTCGACTGATCCAAATGGCCGTTTGTATGACAATTACAGGTCTCAACGCCTATTGGTAGACGTATCAATCATCGAAATCGGAGCACATTTGCAGATTTTCGAATTTTGTGGCTCTGAATTTGTGGGCTATAGTTCAGTTGATTTTCAAGAAAATTGAATTTTCCACGGAACGTGTAGAAATGTTCGACTGATCCAAATGGCCGTTTGTATGACAATTACAGGTCTCAACGCCTATTGGTAGACGTATCAATCATCGAAATCGGAGCACATTTGCAGATTTTCGAATTTTGTGGCTCTGAATTTGTGGGCTATAGTTCAGTTGATTTTCAAAAAAATTGAATTTTCCACGGAACGTGTAGAATTATACGACCTACCCAAATGGCCGTTTGTATGACAATTACAGGTCTCAACGCCTATTGGTAGACGTATCAATCATCGAAATCGGAGCACATTTGCAGATTTTCGAATTTTGTGGCTCTGAATTTGTGGGCTATAGTTCAGTTGATTTTCAAGAAAATTGAATTTTCCACGGAACGTGTAGAAATATTCGACCGACCCAAATGGCCGTTTGTACGACAATTACAGGTCTCAACGTTAATTTGTAGACGTATCAATCATCGAAATCGGATCACATTTGCAGATTTTCGATTTTTGTGCCTCTGAATTTGTGGGCTATAGATCAGTTGATTTCCAAAAACATTGAATTTTCTACGAGACGTGTAGAAATATTTGACAGATCCAAATGGCCGTTTGTATGACAATTACAGGTCTCAACGCCTATTGGTAGACGTATCAATCATCGAAATCGGATCGCAATTGCAGATTTTCGAATTTTGTGGCTCTGAATTTGTGGGCTATAGTTCGTAAGACACCAAATATTCGATTGGGGCGCCAACCAAGGCATACTAGGAAGATCTAGGAAGGCCTTTCTTGACTCATTGCGAAAAACAAGCAAATATAACAAATCAGCTGAAGGTTTTCGATGTGCCTTTATTAACATTCTGCAATAGTAGAAGTTTCTCTCTGGTTTTGTAATAATATCAAAGTGTCACTTAACCTAGAAGCTCAACCGACTAAACCCACCTTCTGGCATCAGCGTCCACTAACTTATACAGCTGTACAAGCAATACAAGACGAGTTGTAAAGGTTGCAATTCTTAGGAGTGATTCGGCCAAGCAGCTCATGATTATCAATATACAAGTCAGATTTTTCCAAGGAAATCGCTTGCAGCCGGAGTTAAAACAGCACCCGGCATTTTCCAACAGCTGCAGGACCCAATGTTAGAAGGAATTTAGACAGTGGCAGCATATCTCGACGATATCATTGTGGCTGGGTCGAGGGAGCAGAACCGCATTCAGAACTACGGGTTTACCCTTAAGCTCGCAAAATGTTCTTTCGGCCAAAAGCCAATCAGCTACTTGGACCACATGGTCGACACTAATGGATGCGCACCGTCAAAGCCAAGATCGAGGTAATTCAGCAATTGCCGGCACCAACGTGCTTCCTACTTTTCTGAGAGCCATCAATTGGTATAGCATGTTTATCAAAAGAGTAAAGGACTTGCGAATGCCGTTAGACGAACTATTGCTATATAACGCTACGAACGAATAGACATTGGCCCGCGAGGAATCATGCATTAAGCTTACATTATTATCGCTGCCAATACATCAAGTTACGGAATGGAAGTGGAATGCTAATAGTTGATAATTGGCCACGACCAAGGGCAAAATTTCGTGTCACTCATTTTATGAACATGCGGTGTAAGCCGTTATCAGATCAAAAAATTTGCTCAAAAAGCAACATTGAACTACTTTTATTTACACTCTTGTCTAAAGAAATTTTGTAGATAAATGTGAATATAAGATTAGGTCAAGTACTATACTTTAATATTGACTAAAATCAGATGGCCGCACCCATGTTATTCGAGTAAACTTAAATCGTATCCATATTTTATTGCAACACAACGAATATTTCGTAAACAAAATTTCCAGTTCATAAGAAGATCATAAAGCTATATAATAACAATAAAAATGTAATCTCACAGTAATTACGTATAATTAAGAAAATTTAACTTCTCAATATTTATTGTCAGTCCATAAAATTGTGTGAATGGAAACTTTTTCAGTTATCTTACATTTATGTATGTAAGTACAAAGAGAAAAATTGATCAGCTTCTAATATCACACTTTATAAAGTGTGATTGATTTAACACTTTTTAATTAGTTTATCTATCGATCGATTAGTTTCGATAAGCACCGATTTGTCTTATAATTGATCGCATACAGTACGGGAAATAAATTAATTTTCGGCCTTTCTCTAAATTCTAAGGCGTTTATTACAAATTGTGATTATTAAAAACACAAACACATACATCAAAATCTTACCTTTAAATAATTACTTTTACTTTACTATAGGTAACTACTATAAAAACTCGTTTTAACTGGTTCATTACTGCAATGTAATTATGTACAGTATATAGACAGATAATTGCAAAGTTGTCTACATTTATATGTGACAACAACTCAAAAGCGGATCATTGCGGAATTTTTGGTCTTTTACTTCTTTCAGTTTTATAATTGTTTTGTTTAATTTATGTGTAGCTACCGTTTTGTTGGTACATTTCCACTCGATCGATTTTATGATCGATCATAAAAATGTATATGCATTATGTGGCATGAATACCGGAAATGTACAACCAAAACCAAACCGATGAAATTATGTATAAACAATGTACCATGGTTAAATATTTGTTATACTAAAAAAAAATTGTAAACAAATAATACAAACCCTCGATTGGTTGGGTACATAATTATTATATAACGAGACATTTATCTGAAGTCGGCCATGAACTACTTTTTACTAATATTCGCGCTATATTTTTGAAAACAGTACTCCTACACTGCAGACTAACGTCTATAATTTATATTCAATATTCACAATTTAGAAAATTTTATCGCGGTTTTACTATGGAATAATAAATTAAGTGGACGTCATTGAACTTATTAATGTGTGCTTAAGCAACAAATCATCGATACATTGGTCTAGCTTGTTACAAATATATACGGGGAGAAGGTCTAACTACTGATTGTATTTTTCTTTTTTTTGGGTCACATTGCTTAATTGCATTTGATTAAAAGTTGCATTATTCTACATGAAATATTCTTCACATTTAAATTCTAACTTATCAAATGGCCACATTTGAATTTTTGTGCTCGTTTACGTGCATGTGTGATTGATGAAGTGAGTTGAATTTTTGGATTTTGCACAGGATACAACAACCCGAGTAGTTTAACCAAATAGTTCAATTCATTGCTATCATTATCAGCGGTGCACAAAGAATCTACTGAAGAAGAATCTACACTCCATTTGATGCATTCATAGCTTCTATTTAAGCAGAAACTCAGATCTAGAATTTAGTAGGCTGTATGAAGCAACGTTACCAAATCCGAGAGAAATTCCACAAACTATGGAATTATGTTGTTTGCAAAGGAGATTTCAATTTTTTGATGGTGTCCACTAAAGGAAACAACACTCGGAGACAATATATACCGCCCCTAAGATGTGTACATGCTGCAACGATCAACAGTCAGTGTAGTATGTTAGTGTCGGCTAGGAAAAAATTGATGAGCGGAGCAACTATCTGTGTCCGTTGTTTAAACAAACATTCCAACAATGACGTCACTGCTTATTCCTGCCCATCAACTACACGATGCATGGTATGTAAATTAGCCCACCATACTCTTATACATATGGAAACAACTCAATAACAACAACTAATAAGGGCACGACACAAATCTTTCTGGTTAACCAGCAAGGCCCAGTATTATTGCCAACTGCAATAATTAAATCAAAAACAGGAAATGGGAAATTTACCACACTGAGGACACTAATAGATCCAGGCGCACAGGCAACATTAATCTCTGCAAAGGCCGCCAACTTATTAAACATCCAAAAAGAAAAAGGTTCCTCCGGCGAAGTAACAACTCAGCTGCTAATATCCAAAACACGAGTTACTTCGAATTTCCAAACACGAGTAGCTATAGAAGTACAGCAGCAGTTCGAGCTGCAAGCAAAGCTGGAATATAAAATAGTGCTTAAAAGTATTTAACAAGGTCTCAGCGTACAACAAAATAAGGCGCATAGTCGCATATTGTTAGCGATTTATCAACAGCAGCAGGCACAAAAATATCAACAAGGGTTCACTAACAGTGCAAGAACTGCAGAGAGCAGAGGCATTAATTTTAAAGTTAAGCCAAGAGCAAGATTTCGGCCAAGACATTGCATACATAAAAAAATTCAAGAAGCTACACAAGAGTAGTAAACTATCATCACTAAACCCAGTGTATGATGACAATCGGCTATTACGCGTAACGGGGCGTTTGCAAAACTCAAACCTGCCCATCGACAGCAAACAACCCATAATTCTAAGCAAAAACAACATAATCACACATAGGATCATTGAGGAGGCCCATAACAAGGCATTGCATGGTGGCACATAATATACGCTACTACTCCTGAGAAATAAATATTGGATCCTTGACGGTAGACGCACCGTGAGACAAGTAATTAAAAAAATGTATAATATGTTTTCGGCACAAACAAGCCAACTTGGAAAAATTGCGAGTGAGGCCGGGAAGACCGTTGCAAAACCGAGAATTGACTACGCGGGGTCAATCCAACTAAGAACTACTAAGCGCCGAGGACATAAGGCATATAAGGGATACATCGCACTATTTGTTTGTATGCATGGTGGCAAAAGCCATCCATATTGAATTAGTGAGCAGTTTAACAACAGAAGGATTCCATGCTGCGTAAAAGCGTTTCATATCCAGACGAGAATTATGCACAGATATACTCCGAAATCGGGATATATTTTATTGGAGCTAACGAAAAGATCAAAAAATGGTACTATATGGCCATGACGTCACTACCAGGCGACATAGCATCCATGCTGGCCAGTGAGGGAAGAAACTGACAATTTATATCACCTCATATCTCTCTTGGATAGAATCGGTGAAATTTCACCTCAAAAGAGTGATAGGGAAACAACCCTCACGTTTGAAGAACTGTACGCCGTCGTCACTCAAACCGAAGCAGTGCTCAATTTTTGAACTTTAGCTCCGCTCACCAATGACGCCTCGAACTTAACAGCATAGCTACTGTCACTAGTGAAAAATCAAACAACTTTGATCGATAATACTGTTAATCTGGTGAAACACAGTACAAATCTCATCCTAACAGCAATAAACAACTTGATAAGGGACCAAAATCACCCAGAAATACCGTTTTTACGAGGACAGAGTTCGGTCGATAATATTAAACATATACTTGGATTGAGTCTATAGTCCTCAGAAACCTGGAGGATACCCAACAGGGTCTACATAACGTAGCTTATGATGGTCATCGTGGAATCATACACCGACTCAGTTAAACAAGGAGCTGCAACTAATTCGGTAGCACGTGCCGACTGAAAAAACTGATAATGATGATGATGATGTGGGACTGTATTTTTTGGTGATGATTTTTGATTGGTATAGGTTGGTAATTGAATACACGGTAAGTAGGCCTCCATTACCATACTGGGATACAACTATAACTCACGTGTACCAAAGCATGACAACACGAAAGTATAATTATTAAACTCACACTACTGCTTTCTTTCACGTGGGATTACACATTACTTCCCGTTTCAGATATCAATCACAGTACTACTCAATCGCACATTATCAGAACAGCCGAGTACTTGGCCATAGATTACAGCCGAGAGCACTTCATTAACACAACATTAACAAGAGAAGATGTGAACCGGTGCCAAGTTTTCCAACTAACCCAATTTCTTTGTAAACTTACACCAATTATGAATACAATGGCCGACAAAGGAAAATGCGAATTAGCCCTATTACAGCGAAGGAAGGAAACTGATACCATGTGCAATAGCCGAACAGTAAATAGAACCAACCACTGGATCAAAGCTTCACACCCCAAACCAGTGGATAAATATCATAGCCCAGGAAACCACAGTCTATATTATCTGTGACTCCATTATTCAACCGCACAAGTTCCATGGATCCGGCCAAGTGGAAATAAGCCCACGATGCATGCTAAGGGATGCTGAGTCTCTAATCATAGCCACGGGAACAGCTCACAGCAACATCAGTATGGCATTTCATAATTCACCCGGTTTGCTACACGGGGGATATCGTATAAGGGAATTCAATGCGCAAATCCAGAATAATATAAATTCACGGGAATACACCCTTCCCACAAATCGCGCTGTATACAAATTGTGAATAAAATAAAAAGTTATTAACACGTAAAGGAGTTTTATCGAACAAGGACAATATATCTGAACACTCGATTTTTGATACTACCTAGTATATAAGTCTCAAACAAAGTTTGCGCTATTTTCTATCCTACGAATAAACAGAAGCTCAATATTTATTAATTTACATCTACCTCGATACGCTGGAAGTCTGAAAGCAAGCAACGCTTGTTTCTCTTATAAGTAGCCTTCGTAGAGCGTACATTAAAAAGCGCTTTTGTACTCAAAACATAATTTTTGGACAAAACCCTGGAATTATGAAAAGGCTCACAAATGTTAAGTTCAAACCGAAAAGGTATAAACTAATTATCAAGCTTAAAGCTCATTGAAAACAAATATTCTAAATTTATCTGAAAATACCGCTTTCCTTTATATTACCAAGTTTCATAGTAAAATGGTTTAAAATTCTTTTGATGATTGATGAACTTGGAGAACAAATATTCTAAATTTAGTCAAAATTCCGTAACCCTTTGATAATTGAAATCTTCTAAAATTAAAAGTTCTTGAATTATTGCAAATATACAATTTACACTCATAAAACATTTTAGCAAAATTTTTCGAAATTTGTGATGCTTTATCGATATATTTAAGCCGCTTTCGATTCGTCTTCTAGCCCTCTCTGACAAATCAATCTATATTTCTCTGCAGATCGAAAAATACAAAAAAATTACCCGATGTGCGTGTGTTTGACATCTGTAAAAAATATTGTTGACGTTTATGAAAATAGAATTTTGCTGAATATGACAGTACTAATTGTTGGTATTAGTAAAAGTGGGGCAAATCTGCCAAAAAATCGAGATTTGTAATCGAGTAAAAATTTTACTCGGCCGATTGATTTTTCTTGACGAATCAAACAATTTGACATAGCATTGAGTTGCAAGATGTTTTGTGTCATCTATACTCTCGAAATCAAATACCTTTATCTGATTGCGAGAGTAAAGACAATAGGAAGAAATAGTTTTTCACTAAAAGCTTTACTTGTTCATAGGTACAAGAAGCATTTTTAGGGCCCCAAAATTTATAGTTACGCCACTGGTCGAATTACTTGCTCGTTTCAATATTTCCGTTTTCATACGCTGTTTGCGCCGCATTCGTTTGCTACATATTGACAGCGGCGACTCGAGGAGTTTTCTACAAGCCCAGCGCCCTAGGCAAGCTTTAATACGGCGCCTTATTTGGAAAAAAATTCGACTTAAAAATGTAAAAAGGAAAAGCCAAAGCTTTTCAAATTTGCGAAATTTTTATTAAATTGGATATATCGAGACAACTCGATATTTGTTCCTCAATTGACAAAGTTGCCAATCCAGTGAGCCGATCCTGGGTCATTGTCATTCTTAGACAGTGTTTTGATAATTTTTAGCTTTGAAAAACTCCTTTCTGCACTAGTAACTGATACAGGTAAAGTTAGCATTGTTCCTAAAACAATGAAAATGTTTTGTAACCACTCCGATAGCTTCTTCAAGCAGATATACTTTAGAGCAGGGTTCGCAAATAGTTGGTTATTTATATGCCAATAAAATTATTTCTTTCAACAATTGATTATTTTGCGTGCCAAACTAATTCCGTAAAATGTTTTTTTTTGTGCAACATTAAAGATCAGACAGAATCGGGCCATAATACGCCAGATTTCTACTTTGGTTTTTCAATGCAAATTTTTATAGGAAGACAGCCAATAAAATAACTTAAGATATAAATGTTATTATGTCTGAGTCGGGTCCAATATCTTTGGATCCTAATTATTTTTATAATATTCATCTGTAAAAATAGAAACCCACAACAATTTGTCGAAGGAAGATCTGTTAAGAAGCTAAGTAGGTTGCAGTAGATGAAGTATAACGATTCTGAATTTTAGGTCTTAATACGAACTTCCAGTTCCAAATCTCTTCGCGTGAATTAACCTTTCTGCTAATCTTTCTCTGCTAGTTTGATTAGATCTTTAAAAACTCAGAGAAGGGACTAGAAAAATAAAAATTTCCATACAATTTAAATATTTTATTTAAGAAATTAAACTCCACAGTCATATACAAATAAAAAATACATCAACAAATATGTGTACATATTCCATTTGGTGCTGGAGGAGGAAAAAATTAATTGAATTGGTGTATGGAACACCAAAATTGGCAAATCTAGTTTTTGATTTATGATATTGACCAAAATACAATCATACCGTTAGGCCATGTTTCAATATACAAAATCTGATCCCAGCTCAACCTTAAGGCCGAAAAAATTCTTCAGGCCATGAAATATTAGCTTTTATATTAGGAACTATTTGTAATATCGACAACATATTTCAGATATAAAATTTCACTAAAATCCGTCAACAAATATACTTGCTACATTTGATGCTGGAGACTCAGAATAACGTCTGAATTGGCCAGTATGTAAAAATAAATTTGGCGAATGTAATTTATTATTTGACATCATTGGAGGTGTTCCGCAATATTTCTTAAATTACAGCAATGGTTTATAAATAAGAAATCCGACTCCATATGAAATGGCTGGAGGAATTCTTCAGAGCTGGTATTCGTTATTGTTCTATTAGGAACTACTTAAAGAATCTATTTTACATCTTAAATCTCAGAAGTAAATTTTTATTAAAATCCATCCAGAAAAGTGCCTCCTACTTACATTTTGAGCTTGAGACGTATGCAGTTTATGCTTCGATTGGTTATTAATGTAAAAAAAAAAAAAAAAATTAGTGAACCAATTTTTTGATTAATGGTACATCAATTTTATATTAGGAACTACTTACTGAATCGACTTAATAACCTAGATATGAAATTTCACTAAACTCTATTAACAAACGTGCGTGTTCCATTTGGTGCAGGAACTGTTGAAAAGGCTTGAATTGCTTATGTACTTTTAAAACAAATTTCTTCTTGGCAAATTTATTTTTTTTTTATTTAAATTTAAATAGATTTAAATTTATGTACCAAAATATAATTAGCAGTGTCCTAGAATATTTGTTGAATTCTGGCCATATTTTATTTAATAAACTCAATTACTGCTCTAAACGGAACTTCTGCGACTAAGCACGAATTCCATTGAAATTTATTATCTGACTTAACAAACATATTTGATGATAATTTAATTAGTTGCGGCATATTCAAATAATGAATCGAGGTGGCGGGTTTTGAAACTTTCCCAAAAGAAATTTCTCTACAAATCTGTTTTCTAACCAATGGATGGCCGTCAACACCAAACGTCGAAATGTTCTACTTTTTCAAAAATGTTCAGACTTCGTTCAGGTTTAGTTATCTTGGACCTTTTATTTGTTTCTTGTAATTAATTCAAGCGCAATTTGCTTCTTAATTTGTTGTACGAAATAAACCCAGAACTAAAACTATTTAAGCCAATGAATAAATATCGCTAAACTCGTAAAATTTGCAATGGTTTATAAAGGGGGTTTTGCGAGAGGTTTGAATGGTTGATCAAAACTAGCGAAATTTTTAGCTGTCGATAAGTTATATGTGGTTTGGTGTGCTCGGCGAATTTTTACTTGTGAAAAAACTGGAATAAAGAATCTAAATGTATAACAAGCACATTTTATTGTTCGCATGGTGGATATGCAATAAGTATTTAAATCTGACAAATTATTCTTTCTGTTATATGATTCTGATTAATTACACTTATAAATATCAAAGATGCAATCAACCATAAAATCGAAATTCGTTATACGCGGTTAGTCAATTCCCCCCCAAAAAATAACAAAAACACAAAAGCTAAGCATCATTGAATTTTGATTATAGTTACAAAATAAATATTTGCCATTTTAAACGCAGAAGAGAATAACGAATAACTTAACAAATTCTTGGTATAGCATTCTTGGGGGAAACCTATTAATTAAAAAAAACCTAAAAAGCTCAAAAGCAGCATTCTTACACTAAATCACCAAACAGAGCGACCTTCATATAAACCGACCTACACCAAAATATAGCGGTTATAGCTTAATCCACTACACATATTCAAGTTTTTGTTTAACAAATTATTGACAACTCGATTTTTTTGTTTGCATTCATAAATTTATATACAAAAGAAATGAGCTTATAGAGGTCGCATTTTTACAATTTCGAGTTTTTTTTTTGTAAATTACCCACAAGATCTAATTAACATCAGAACATTTCAAATTAAGTTCTTATCACAAAAAACTTTCTAAAATAAACGATTTAACTTTGTGAATAAATTATAAGGGCATAAAAATTATAATTACAAGTTTTTTTTTAATTAGTTGCTCTAAGTAGTCGAACACATCGTAACAATTTAATCGTACTCGTCTATGTATAAGTTGTTTAATTTTAATGAGATTCCACTAAAAATGTAGTCTACTTTTGAAATAGTGTGTGTGTACACCTGTATGCATATAAGTAGATGTAGTTGTTTGTTTATCATTATTTAACAAATTTGTGTGACCAAATGCTAATATTTTGCACGATTTCTTAATTATTGTTGTTTTTATTGTGTACATTTTAATATAAGTTGTTTGATTAGGCATGTACGTTGAACTGCCACCTAACCATGTATGCACTTGTAAATAGGTGGATTGTCGATTATAATAAAATATTAGTAATTAATTCATTTATAAATTGTCAAATATAAAACTTTTACAGCAAATAGCCTTAAATGATTTACTTTTTATTGTTCCTCACCATTTTGTTTTAAATAAATCAATCAAATTTGAATGTATTGCAGCCATTGATTGGTTCAAATTTAAATATTCTCATGCGGTTGGAGGATATTTAATGTAGAAATTTTAACATTCACAGTTCAAACAAATATTTTAAAGTTTGTTACGGAAACCAGTGGCGTAACTAGGTACTCGCAGTTCGTTAGAGAAAGAAAAATTTGTTCCTGTTGCCATTAAATATTTTCCTAAGACAGGTCAAACAATTTCTTTTCAGTTGGTGAAGGAGAATGTCGGAGTAATTACAAGTAATCTGACTGCATAGAAATAAAAATGGCTTTGAGGCTCGTATTTTTAAATCGACGGATTAATCCACAGTTTTCGAAAATCCAATGATTTAGCCGAGGTTACTTTTTTAAATTATAAACGTGGATAGATTCCTGAATTTTTTGTGTCGTAATTTGCTGCTGTGACATTTATCAATTTTTTGTTTGTTTGTTTTCTCCCAATATTTTTTATTTTATACTTTTATACGTCTTTTTTGTTTTCATATTCATCGAGTTTCAAACTCTAGATTACGAAAATCGTGTTATGAAACGCAGTAATTCTAAATCGATATCGAGGTATAAATCCGAGAATACAATTTTAATTCAAGTTGATTCAGTGGATTTATTGTCGTTTACAAATACGGGCCTAGATGTTGACAGATATTTAGATTTAGAAGAAAATTTGCTAAACTCGTTTGAAATCAAAGCTATCGACCTATAGCCACGCCATAAAATGAAGGAATACTAACAGGAAAATACAAAATTACGCCTTGCATAAATATTGGGATGCAATTCTAAGAACAGAAATTTGGTTTAATTCAAAATCGAAAAAGCTTTACGACAACTTAAGTGAAAAGCACTCAAATTTAATAAGAGTTTATTCTAAAAGCTCTAGAATCACTGAAGTATTCGTAAGTTATGGTTACAAAGTTCTTTTCTATTAAATTATTTTGGAAATATTCATTCTAATTTGAGTTTTTATTTATGATAGTAAATAGCTTTCAGCCCCCCCCCCCCCCTCCCTCCCCAATCTATAAAATTGCATTTTAACAAAGTACTCATATTTTTGTTATCAATAAAACTGAGTTTATATTCAATGAAAAAGTTAAGTATCTAAAAGCTCAAGAAAATGTCGTTTTTTTAACTTTATTATTGTTTCAATATAATTTAGCCTTTTTATGTAACCTTCCTAAATTAAAAAGCTTTGAGTAAGACTTTATAACGTTTAGTGATTAAACATTTTTTAAATACAAAATTTCGATTGGGATTTGTTTAAAATATCAAACGGACATTATCGAGCTTTAGTTTCCACTTTTTAATTTGAGGTCAACATTTTTTAAGTTTTAAACTTCAAAAAATCCCTTAATCTTTATTATATAATGGTTTAATTAAACGAATTAGCTTGACTTAATTCCCAGATCATTTATTTTGGAAAGATGCTTTCAAGCTTCATTTGACCAATAAAAACCTGGTTTAACTTTAATTTGGCTGGTAAAATCAGTAAAATAGTGCAAAACCGGTATTTAACTAAGCTTTAGTACGAAGCTCAGAGCAAAAGAATATACCAGATTTTTAAGCTTAATTTAAAAGTTTCGTTGCCTATCATCATATTTTAAAAATTCTAAGTTACCTAGGAATTTGGAGTTTTTATTTAAAAATTAAAGTTTTAATTCTCAAATTGGAGTATTTTAAAAAATTTCTTATTGATAAAAAAGCTGGCGCATATAAAACTCTGGAACCTAATAACAAGTTATTCCTTTTCTGTTAATAAAAATTGTCAAGGTGTTTACACTACACTTTACATTATTTGATACTACTTTTCGGTAAAAGTTCTTAGCTGATTTCCAGAGTAAAAGTTAAAACAAACACAACTACTGGATTTCAATTAAATTTCATTATTTATTTTAGCTCCGTTAAACTCATTTATAAGTTAATAATGAATAGCAATGCCGATTACAATTAAAAGCTTTACGAAAACTTAAGTCAAAGCTTTGAGATAAGAGTAGAATATTTATTAAATACTTCTCGGCCAAATTAATTTCCAAAATCTCATACAAATTTGCTCTTTTTGAGAAAGAAGCTTTAATTAATTTAATCGTAATTCAGGGATTAAAGCACACCAAAAAGGCTGTTTTATGTATATTAAGTTTGTTTAGATTACAATTTTAAACCTTTTATTTTTGCCTCATTTAGCTTTTAATAGTACTCTTTAGAGTAACTAACTTTTCAAGAAGGAAGTAGCCAATTTTGTAAAAAAACACATTCAATATCCATTAAATTTTCTGTTACAGATTTTTAAAAAAAAAGAGCTTTGACATTTTTCAAAGTTGCAAGTTGTTGGAAACGCCGTCTAAATCGAAAATGGATAAATATTGTATTTATAACTAAAGTTAATTTGACTGAAAATCGAGCTAAAAAAAAGCTTTACGATATCTTAAGTATAAAATTTTCAACCTTAGTGAGGGCTTATTGTAAAAGCTGTAAAATAATCGAATGATCTAAAATATATACTGACTGAGTTTTAAACCTCTCTCTCAAGAAATGTTTGTTTTAAAATTCATTAAAATTGTAAGATAACGAAGTTCTTAAATTAATAAAGTTGAGATACCCAATGAAATAGTCTAGGCGGATGTTAACGGCAAAAGCTGGTTTTGTATAATCAATTTGGGTGTCGAAATCAATTTGAAAATGTTTTAGTCATAGAGATTTAAGCTCATTAAAATGTCGTTTGGTTTGTTTTGGAAAAATTAATCAGCCCATTGAAAAAGCTCAAATTTAAAAAGCATTGAGTAAGATTTTACAGCGTTTAGTGATTAAATATTACTAACTATACAGAATGTCGATCGACCAAATTGTTTTCACTCAAATTTATCGATTTAGCTTTTAGTCAAAGAAACTTTCTAAAACATTTATTTATTTTTTTGAAGTTTTAGTATCCACGCTTTAATTAGAGATCCAAATTTTTGAAGTTTTAACCTTGAAGAATTATTTATTTCGGAAGTAAGCTTTTAAGTTTAATTTGCCAAACAAAAATCTGGCTTTACCTTAATTTGACTGTCAAAGTAAAATAGTGCAATAAAACGGTGTATTAAGCTTTAGTTTAAAATTTATTAACAAAACGTTTTAGTGTGAAGCTCGGAGCAAAATAATACATCAGTTTTGTAAGCTCAATTATTGGTAAGAATATTAAACATTTAATTTTAAACATTTCACAACACTAAGCTTAATCTTTAGATAAAGCACGTCATTATTTTGCATTTTTTGTAATTTGCATTTGTTTACAAAATGAAAATGAAATCGTCAAAGGATTGAGTTGATTTCGTTTTGTTTGAGGCCATTGAACTGAACCTCGTGCTGTTTTGTACTCTCGAAATCAGATATTTTTAATTAATGAGAGGCTGGACAATAGAATGAAATAAGTTTTTAACTAAAAGCTTTACTTGTTCATATGTAGGTACACGAAGCACTTTTAAAGGCTCAAGAAAAACTTTGCGGGGTGAAAAAATAAATTTGTAGTCTTGTTTACTGTACAGAAAAAATTATATCGGAGTTAATTAACGAAACCTTCAATTTGACCTGACAAACTTTAAAGCTTAGTGTACATCGCATAATTTAATGCTAAACATCTTTAAATGCAAAACAACGGGTTTCACACCCGATTACACGTACCCACTAGTTATGTTTACTTTTCTGACGGTTGTATTATTGAAAGTGTCAATACGTTTAACAATTTAGGTACAACTTTTACTCCGAATCTATCGTTTCATAAGCATATTAAGGGTTGTATTTCTAAAGTGAATTCTATGCTTAGATTTGTTAAAAGGTTTTCCAAAGATTTTCAGGATCCTTATGTGATTAAAACTTTATACGTCTCATTTGTTAGTTCATTGTTGGAATATGGTGTTGCCGTATGGAGTCCGTTTTATATTAAATACTCAGATCGCATAGAGAAACCTAAATATCTGTCAGAACCTAAAGGCATTTTTATTTCAATGGAGTCAGAATCGAGAAGAAATCGTTGAGCCTGTCTTAAGAATATATTTAACAGCATCATGATCGATTTTTACTACTTTTTTAAATTAGACCATCGCGTTAGTAATTCGCGTAATTAGTATCGCATTAGAACAACCGCGGGTGCTGTGGGTACATAGTTACGCCACTGAATTCGATACAATCTATTCGGGAACTCAGAATATCGTGAATGAAGATAACAGATGTAACGTCTTGTCGGTGAACGGTTTTAATAAATTACAACGATCATTATAAGTTGGGAGAATATATTGATGCACTCGCTCAGTAGGTAATCTACGAAGGGCATACAAAAGAAATTGCTTCTGAACGCTTTCAAAATTACAAACGGACGAACACTCGCTTATTTGTTGTTCCATAATGAAAACCTTGTTGCACTATAAATGCATAATTTTCTGCAAAGTCAAAAGAAACAAGTACATCCATAAGGCTTCAGACTTAACTTTTTGTTTTTTCAGATTTTTCACAGTTGACTCGAGGAAACGGCTTACAACACTTTTTAAAGCTACTCGTTGGTACGCTATCACTTATCAAAATAAAGTTAAATTTTTGTTTTGTTTAAATCAATATCGCTTCACACAAAATTTGAAAATTAATTTTGGCACTAATTTATACCAATACGATTATACTTGTTTTTGAATTACATTATACCTTTTATTAAACTTGTTATTTATTATAACAGTTTTTTAAAGGAGTTCCAAAAATATTTTTATAGGTGTAGGATAACAGAGCTGAATACCAATGCATGACTCATTAACAAGATAAATTAATTTTATTGATGATTTAATTAACAGTGCCAGCAATGTAATAATATTAATCGAATACCAAGTATAACAAAGCCGAAAGCTTCTATCGGTTCTCCGATTATTGGTATACAAAAAATCTAACTCTCAACGCATACGAGAGATGCCATTGTGGCTGTTGTCACTTTTTCCCTCAACATGTACATACTAAACTAATGGCAAACTACAAGCGCATTACGTTCTTTACGATTCCTTCCAAGTTAAATCCCCTATCCTCCGCACTTCAGACACTGAGCCATAGGGTTGGACTTCGGCTATTATTGATATTTTTTAAAAGTTGAATCTGGCAAATTTGGCTAACATACTTGCTCATGTGCAAAATGCAATAAATATTTGTTTTCCATATTTTTCTAAAGGCAAAATAATCCTATCTGTGACACCCCCACCCACTTAAATCATGCAAAAGGTAATTCTCTCAATCATCAGGATTCATACAGCTTTGATTTGAAAGATTATATGCGAGATGATTTCATTACATTGCAATTTTGTAAGGTATAGGAAGTAAACCAAGAAAATCAGAGTGATCGGAAAACTTGTAGATGCGACCACTGTATAAAACACGCCAAATACCGAGAAAACGGTCCAAATGAAAATAATATAGTATTCCTGCTTTATCCACCTATTCAAAAGCGAAACTCTGTCGCCAAAAATATACGTATAAGCCCCGCCAATAGACTTGTCGAAAGCACAACCCTACCTTGCTGTCATCACTCAGCGAACGAATAATATTTCATCGTTGGGCTATGTTTTATTTTATAAATGTTGTTCCCAGCCCAACCTTATGGCCGGAAACTTCATCAAGGTCAAATAATAGGTTTTATATAAAGAACTACTTAAAGAATCAACTTTACATCACAGAGACTTAGCATAAATTGCCTGAAATGGTTTGAGTTTGGTGAAACAATTTTTTGAGTAATGGTACCAATTGTAACGGTTGGCTTTATTTTATTTAAGAAATCCGACCCAAAATGATGCGACCCGAGGTGAAAAATTCGATTTTATATTAGGAACTACTTATAGAATCGGCTTAATAAATCAGATATAAAATTTCACCCAAATCCGTTAACAAGTGTGCTTGTTCCATTTGGTGCTGGAAATGTATTAAAGGCTGGATTGGTTATTTTGTATTTAAAAAAAACAAATTTGTTTGGCATATCTAATTTTATAATTTATAATTTGTATTTATAGGCCAAAGTATTTATTGAATTCTGGCCATGTTTTATTTAAGAAACTCCATCCCTGCCCCAAATGGAACTTCTGCGATTATGCACCAATTTCATTGAAATTTGATATCTGACTTATTCAACATATTTGTTAATCAATGAATTAGTTGCAGCACTTCCAAATGATGAATCAAGGTATCGAGTTTAAAACCTTTTTAGAAGAGATGTTCGTCGCCAGATGATCACCATACCGATACCACAAATAATAAATCGTTCATGCAGATCCCGAATTATCATTGTGCTGACGTTGCGATCCCAAATTCTTGGTAATGTTTCATTTAATAAAATGAAGTGTGGCTGAATGATTTTTGCTTTCTAAAATCACATACGCCTGTGATAAGTGGTCAGACTTCTAAAAAATTATAGCATTTAGCTTTCCATTTAGTCACCATTTGGTGTTAGAAAACAACTTCAATTTGTCGAAGTTACATTAAGGTCAATTTGTAAATTCCCCTTACTTCCAACGCAAACGAAAAATTCCCCATTACTACGCTATATAGAGCAAAAAAAAAAAACAATTTTTTTTAAAGTAAATGTGACAAAATGTCACCCATCATCTCTAATCTTTTAAAACAGGCTTTTGTCTTACTACTTCTACCAAATTGATGTCAACTTCGTTGGCATTTAATATAAAAACGACAGTAATTTCGTAATAAGTACATATAGAAGTCAATATTTGGATAACAAGTTTTCTCACCACCAATTAGTTAAATTTTTATGTATGGGAGGCATGTTAATGACATTCACCAAAAAGTAAACACACCGTCTTAATCAAGGAATAACAATCAACAATTTTTTCTTTTTTATGTTTTATTTAATTCGGAATCACGTTTTAGTAGTATCGATGCATTTCTAATTTAACACAATAATAGTTAAGCGATGGGAGACAGACTGTCGCTTATCTCATTCCCCCTCCCTACCCTCCCTCCATACGTTGTGTGACTTTATTGTTTGGATAGTTATTATTCTAAAGATTTGTTTGTTAAATATTATTACACTTGGTTTTATTTATTTAATCTCGCGCGTATACTGTTGAGTGAAATTGCTTGTAAATATTTACCAGTAATTTCATGTCATGACTTAAACTTATCATAAACTTAAATTCGCAATAACAAAAACAAAATCAGCCGTAACTATTGTATATTGTATAGTATATATTTTATAATATTATAGTTGGGGATAAAACAACGAACTAAATTTTTAGTTTTTTTTGTATTTTTTAAAGTTGTGATGGTTTTTGTATTTTTACTTAATATCAGTTGTTATTTAAAGCTTGGCGGGTTAAGTTCGATCCATAATTGGATAATTGTGTGGTGGCCGAGGAAATTTATAAATTAAAAATTAACAAGTAAAAGTGACCGAATTTTAAACAATAAAAATAGTGCTAAAGTGATGCAGTGCAAAAAAAAATGCAAATTAGTTAATAAATAAAAAAAAGTGCGATTTAAAAACAAAAGTATTTACCAAATAAAACAAACCATTTTTAGCAATTATGGTTAGCGAAATTTTACCAATTTCTAAACAAACGGTAATTTTTTAACATTAAAACTAAATTAATGCATAATATGTATGTATGTACCTACAAATGAAATAATATTTTTGATTGTACTAGCCGCCTCTCGCCTCACCTCTCAAGATATCGATCAAGCTCAAAGTTGTATGTGTGTATTTGGTTGCATTAATTTCTAATTATCGTAATTAATTACAATGAAAGTTGTTTTATGTTGTAAAGTTTCGCGCCAATATCATACATAATACATAGTTTTGTTCCGGCTGCTGCTATATCGTCTTGTCGTGTATCTATATTATACTTTTGGTCTCCACAATATACATTCTTGATAAATAGTTGGAGTAAAAGTACGAAATTCTTTTTGTAACGATTAAAAATGTGTCACAAATTAATTGTTTTGTAAATCAAATTTGAACTATGTTTGGCGGCAATCGTGTTTTTAAATTATAATAAAATTTGTTGCAAGATTTGTCATTCAAATTACAATCAAACTTTCGTCAAATCTACCTAAATTCATTTTAATTTTCATTTAATTGTAATTAAAGAACATAATTTTATGTGAAAAGCAAGTAATTCTAATCAAACTCTAATCAAGTTATATTACTATTAAGTTACTTAACTTAATTTTGATTAAATACTGTCAAATTATGATACTATTTTATGCAAACTGTATAACATATTCAAAGTGATTTTATTTGTTTAAAAAAAAAAATGTTATCCATTTCAAAGTTTGTTCAAACTTGGCTCAAACTTCATGAATTATACAAATGATGATCTTTAAAAAAAGATAATTGTGAAAGCACAGGTTTACCTCCATATATACGAAGATAAATAAAATTGGAATAAGTTCTGTGAAATTATAATAATAATTGATTCAAACTGTGTAATGTTTTCAAATTAATTAAATTTATGTTTTTAATTCATTTTCAAGACACTGAGATTAGTTTTATTCAAGCTAGTGTCAAACTTCAATCACAAATAAATACAAATTTTGCAAATTATGATAGTATTTGATTTAATTTGTTTTCAAATTTTATTCAAACTCGGTTCAATTTTTATTCACAAATGAAAAATACAAATAATGATTTTTGAATTAAGATAATTATAAAATTTGTAATCAAACATAATTAAATTTGGTTTTCAAGCTAATCAAGTCGATAAATTTGATTAAATTTTATCAAATTAAGAAAATATTTGTTTCAAACTGCAGCGTGTTCGTTGGTTTTTACATTGACATTTGTTTTCAAATTTTATTCAAACTTGAATCAAACTTCATTCGAAATATAATTAATAAAATTATTTAAAAGTTTAATAATTATTTTGATAAACTTTAGTTATCAAAAATAAAATTCAACCTTCAAGTTACAATCAAACGATTGTCACGTTTTAATAAGATAAGGAAAGAGTCGTTACGTGAAGATACATAATTCTATTGAAGGCATTCCAAGGTAGAATAACGATCTCATCAAATTGTATTCATATGTTTACGTTCAGAAACGGAAGAAATGATTTTGTACCGTACGCTGAAATTGAAACTGATTTCAGACTGTCGAATTTGGCATTTAAGTTAACGGAAGCATAATTATGCTCAACCTTTATTTTATACGTAACACATAAATAATAAGTGTGTAGTTTGGTTTGTAACTATACATACATAATATGTAATTGAGATCGCAAAAAAAGAGAAAAAGATGATGCAATATTTGCAATGGATTGGTGGGTCTCGTGCGCAGTACAACATTATTGCATTTTTATATACATACTTTTAGAGTACATTCACCACAAACATTATATTTTATGTATGTATATTGGTCAAACGGATTGTAACATTTATATTTTATAACATAAACTCAAGGTTATATAAAATTCTCGTACGGTATTTGTTACAATAATTTAAACATGTGTCAATCAATATTTGAGATGGCTTAAGGTTAATGTCGATCGATATGTTTTAGATAGATAATCATGGATTAATAAGAATTGCACCTGTTTATGAGTAATTGTTTCTAATTATTTTGATTTAAGCAACAAATAACCTCATTCTATAATTAACAAATCGACGCACACGATTCTAATTATGGTGATCACCGCAGTAATTAGTTTTTTTTGTTTAGTTAATAATTTTGGATGGCGCGAATATAAATGGTTAATTATGTTTCGAATCGATTCAAGGTGTAAATATTTAATTTTCAATTCAAAACGAAATATGATGAAGGTATGATTGCTGTTATGAATAATGTATGTCGTCAATAAGGCTTGGTGGCCGATGTAATTTGAGTAAATAAAGATTATCCCGTAATTATTAAAAAATATTTAACGTTTTCGTGATCATTTTTCCTCGTGTGACGTAAATCATCTTTTCTTTTTGAATCACTATATAGGGAGAAAGTAAAAATAAGCGCGCAGTAAATATTTTAATCATCACGTGGCAGGTTGTAATCATAAAGATAAAATTCCCAGTTTCATAAAAAAAAGATTGCATCAACAATGGTGCGGCATATTGGCGCTATTTGATACATTGTTCTCTCTTCACACGCGAGGAATTGATACCACGTGATACCAGAATATATGTGATAGCCCTCGCTTTTGGAACTCATCGGTATCCAATAATATTATAAATAATCTAATGGCCGATTTTATAAGTTACCGCGTAAATTAAATTTGTTTAGTCAATTAGGCACACGGGACCTTCCGGGATTAATACTTATAATAATGACTAAGGGCTATGGTCACTGTTAAGGGCCATTTTAATACAAATATAAAAGAAAATTTAGCCTAAGCCAGTCGTAAAAGAAACACCAGTTTATTATTTTGACAACTCCGTATAGCAAAATATAGAGCAACATAGACAATTATACACTGAACGAAAATTTCTCAATATTTTTACCGATCGGATTTCATGATACGGTTTCTTTCCGGTCGGTTTTGATAGCGATGACATTTTATGAACGGCCAGCATTTCCGACCAGATTTCAAAATTCCACTCCTGAATTCGATTTTCGTGAGTGATCAAAAATTTAATTAATTATAACATGCTTCGACAGCCATTAAAAACGAGTGCATGGAAAATCGTTGACGGTATAAGGCAAGGGTTCAAGTACGGTTCGATTGGTCTCAAACCAAAGATTTTTGTACTATGTAACCAATTAAAAATGTATGCTGAAAATGGTAGCCCAAAATAATATCTACGTGTTGCTTAATTTGCAGCCTAATTTATTGATTTAATCTTATACGCTTTATTTGAAATATGAGTATCAAATTTTAAATTTTTGCTCAAAATGGAAGCTGCAACGAGTTGCTCAAAATAAAAGCAGTGTTTTTGTGTAAAAAACATCATGGGAAATATCGTTTGGTTGATGGTTCGAATCTTATGTGTTTTTAGGATAGATGCGAATGTCTCGTTCAAATAATACTGTTTATAATTTCTGTCTTTATTGACCAACAGGCGAAAATTAATTAATTATGTTAACAAAAAGCAAAAAAAAGAAAATTTTATTTTATTACAAAATTGACACTCGAAAAGGTTTTTTATGGTTTTTGAAATTATAACAATTATTATATACATGCTGAGTACAACAATTACATAAATTACTGACTAAATTGAAATTCTTATAATTTTTATGCTGAATATTCATTATTCTCGCCGCATTGAAACCAACTAGGTTTCAAAAAGTAGTTCAGGAAGTGGACACACCTTATCAACAGCTCGCTTAAATTCTCCAGCGTTTGTTTTGACGGTTACTACTCGCACGTATCCATCATTGCCAGCATGGGTTGCCACTATTCTTCCTAATTTCCATTTAAGTAGTGCTAAATCATCTTCCTTTATGAGAACCAATTGACCGATCTCTAAATTTTATGATTTTATGAGTATTCTGCAGTCCAACGTTTCCAGAAATGTTGAAATAATTGTTGCATAATTATCCATCCCTTGGTGGTTGGAATATTTTCGTTGATGTTATTTTCTGAAAGATCCTTCATTTGTCGTCCAATCAAAAAATGACCAGGTGTAGAGGCATATAAATCATCTGGATTTGTTGATAACGCTGTAAGCGGCCTAGAATTGACGACAGGTTCAATTTGTTTGATGGCAGTTAAGAATTCCTCATGTGTTAATTGGGGCATTACCGAATATCCTCCTAATATGATGTTAGGTGACCTACGTTGTAACAAAATCCCCCAAAAGGGATTTTGTTAAACAGAACATAGCAATAGAGGTCTGGTTGCGGTATTGCACTGGCTGAAGCTCGCCGCTAGGCGTGGGGGTTACCAGACATATTACTATGCTTGAAAACCGCATAGAGATAAAACGAAGGGGACAAGAAAATTATTCTACTGTGCCACGACCACAGTGGTAGATAATCATAAAACAAAATTTGCGTTCGACAAGGACGCCGGTGCCACTCCGGCGTCCCTGCTCAAGGCCTAGGTCAGCACAAGGCCGCCCATCCTCACGCGATCACACTGAACTATTTATTCACTCATCACTAAAAAAAATTGAGGCCAGAAAATCATAGAAAAATCTGTAATTACGAATGGAAACCGGATCGGAAAAAAAAACGGAAAAATGAAATGCAAAAAAAAAAATTTGAAATAAAAACGAACCGTTAGCAAAAATTACAAAAAAAAAACGTGGTGCGAATCGATCTTGTGAGGGCGTCATACGGTACGCCACCCGAAACCTGAAAAACCCGTAAAAATTTATATATATAAGAAAGGAAAAAAAAATATATAATAAGAAAACACGAAAAAACCAAGTTTGGCTCACAAAAGTTAAAAGAAAAAAAAAACCACACGGTGTGGGCGGCGTTCTTTCTATATTTTGGCCGTCACACCTTACCTGAACACAAATTTGGCCCGACCGACCACAAAACAGCTACCAGCGCCGACGCAGGATCCCTCGCACGAACCCCACTCCGTTTGGCGGAGTTGCTGCCACAAACCCAAAAATTCACCAAAAACAACCACACAACGGGGTTTTTCTCTGGAGGAAATCTTATATACTTCTCAAAATAGTATTGCACAACATAAATGAAGCCGCTTAATACCTGTTATAATGGTTAGTATACTGAAGACAGAAGAATATCCCAATATAACAAGATTTCCGAAACTATTTAATACACAAAAAAAAAATTGGCCATCACAAACAACTTTCACGATCCAGTTTTTTTTTCTTCGATTTCAGAAAATAAACACCAATTTTTTTATGTAAACTTTATAAATTTAATTGAAATTTTTATTGATAATCAAAATAACTATACACCCAAAACAAAATATGAATGTATCACTACAGATTTAATAATTTTTCTTTAGTTTCTTTTTTTTTTTTATGGTTTCTGAAACTATTTTTTTTTAAATTATTCTTATTATTATTAATTGAAATTATATTAAATTGTTTTTATAATTATTGGTCACACACCAAAAAGCAAATTATCATAAAAAACAACATTCATATATTAAACAATAACTTATTGGTCATCAACTTAAAAATACTTTTTTTTTTTCGACCACATTTATCTTTAACTCCAAACTTGATATCCCCATTCAAAATTCAAAACCAGACTAAAAAAAATAAAATAAACCCGACGTGTACAAAAAATAAATTTTTTTCCCCCACCCAAAATTATTTACTCATATAAAAAAAAAAAAAAACCCGACCGATAAATTTCGGATGACGTACACATACGACATCACCCAAAATCGATTCGCACACACCAACACTAATTAACCAATTTTCTGGAACATTCCATTTACATGGAAAATGCACGCGCTAACCAAAACAAACAGATGAAGCAACACACCAACCACTACACGTCATTACATACCATCAAACAAAAAATGATAAAACGAATCGAGTAACCGACCAAAATACGGAGAAGTATAAAATGCTAAATGGTACACTCTACCAAAAAAAAATATATTTTCTATTACAAATTAAGCCAAAGAAAGAATGACGTATAGTGGAAGAGATTTTATGCAGCGCAGTGGATAAACATGCAACCTTGTTGGGATTTCCAACCGTAATTACAGATTTAGATTAAATAGAACATAACAACCACAAGCGGTTGTTACAGCGTGGGGACGACTCACACCCGAGAAAAGATCTCAAAGCCAGGCATGAAAGTAAGAGGGAAGGAGAAAAAAAAATTTCACTAATAATTTGTCACAATCGTATATCCTTGGCATGATAAACTCCCAAAGGTTTTCCATCAAGATTTCTGATATTATAAGAGACTGTTCCGATTTTATCAGTGATAAAAGCAGGAATAAACTTAGCAGCTAACTTTGCAGAAAATCTATCAGGAGCACTACTTTGTGCGAAGGATCGGACAAACACAGGTTGATCAGGCAGGAAATTCCTAGTTTTACTACGCAAATTATATCGAACCGCTGATTTCTCATGTGCAACTTTCAGGTAATGAGTTATTTGATCACGAATAAGATTCAATCTATTAGATTTGGACAACACATGTATTTCGTTATCATCCTGAGGAGATAAAAGTTTACGTAAAGCATAATCTGAACCGTTTAATGACATGTGTTGACCGAAGACCAAATAGTGAGGAGAAAAATTCGTGACGTCGTGTTTAACATTTCGCAATGCTGCAGTGATTTCAGAGAGATGGCAATCCCATTCATTATGTGCATGATCATCAAGATAAGAACGAATACTAGACAGTAACGTCCGATTAACTCTCTCAGAAGCGTTGCTTTGAGGAGAGTAAATAGGAGTACGTATATGATCAACATTATATTTTTTCAAGAGATCTTTAAATAAGTTAGATATGAATTGTTTACCATTATCAGAAGTAATCACTGCAGGCACAGAGAAAAGTAAAAACACCTCATTTTCCAAAAAGCTACACAGAGAAGAGGCGGAAGCTTCACGCAATGGTTTGACTAGAACAAACTTTGAATAATGATCCAACACTATAGCGATACAGGTATTACCTCGTTTGGAGCGAGGATAAGGTCCAAGGAAATCAACGAACAATTTTTCAAAAGGTCTGGTAGACTCAGTTTGAGAACCCATCAAAGGTTGAGTGCTAAAATTTACAGGCTTATTCATCTTGCATTGTACACAATTAGAGATGAAAAGTTTGATTTGTTTAGTCATACCAAACCAGAAAAATTGCCGTTGAAGTCGTTCCACAGTTTTTTTAATACCCATATGAGCAGAAGTAGGAGAAGAATGAGCCAGTTCAATTAAGTTTGCAGTCAAGGACAACGGAACTACTAACTTCCATTCAGACAAATCAGTGGACGTATAACGAGAAGCGTAGGAAGGTAAGATCAAGAGTTTATTATCACGAATTTTGAAGTTGTGATCGCAATCTTTTAATAGTCGTACTCGATTGATCTGTTGTACATATTCATCGTCCTGAAAAGCTGAAGAGTTAAGATCAATATGTAGAACCGAATTGTCACTTGAAGAATTTAAACTGGACACATTTTCTTGTATAACAGGAGAATTACAAGGTAAGGTGGAATCATCATTCAAAGTAGTTTCAACAGGAGGGAAAGGTTGATCATTACTTACATCGTCTGTGGGCTCACTATAAAAAGCTCTGGAGAGGGCATCAGGTACAACATTCACCGTTCCTTTACGATATCCGATATCAAATTTGTACGCTTGCAGTTTTAAACTCCAGCGGGCGAGTCTACCAGATAGATCTTTTTGGGACATCAACCAGCGGAGACTAGCGTGATCGGTATAAATCGTGAACGAGTATCCCTCGATATAGGGCCGAAATTTTTGGACGCTAAGTACTGCTGCGTAGCACTCCAACTCAGTTACAGAATAATTCCTCTGAGCGGCATTAAGTTTGTGCGAAAAGAATTCAATGGGGTGTTCAGCGCCATCAGGATCAAGCTGAAAAAGTACACTACCCACGCCAACAGCACTGGCGTCGCATTGGATAAAGAAAGGGCGCCCATAGTCAGGGTTAGCTAAAACAGGAGCAGACGATAAAGATAATTTAAGAGCTTAGAAGGATTCCTCAGCGTGAAGATTCCATTTAGACTTAGATTTTTTCCCTGTCAGATCAGTTAGTGGAGCAGCTAAAGACGCGAAGTTTTTAATAAAACGCCTATACCACCCACATAAACCCAAGAAACTACGTATTTGTTTAGTTGTTTTTGGTCGAGGAAATTCTCTAATTGCCTTACATTTTTCTGGGTTGGTGCGAAGGCAACCATCACCCACTAAATAACCCAGGTATTTAACCTCCTTCAAAACAAACTGACTCTTTTCTAAATTTATGGTTAAACCAGCCTTTACTAGCAACGAAGCCACAACTTCCAAAAGTTCCAAGTGTTCATCAAAAGTGGACGAAGTAACCAATAAATCATCAAGGTAGACGAATACTTTGTCGTGCAGTTGATAAGGAATCACCCGATGCATAAGGCGACACAGTGTTTGGGGAGCGTTGCACAACCCAAAGGGCATGACCTTGAAGTGGTACAAGGGACGACCAGGGACAGTAAACGCCGTCTTATCTCGGGATTGCGGGTCAAGAGGGATCTGCCAAAAGGCATCTTTTAGATCAATAGTTGATATATAGCGAGTTTGATCCAAACGACCCAACAATCCGTTGATAAGTGGAAGCGGATACGCATCCCTGACCGTCACCTTGTTCACCTCACGGGCATCCAAACACAAGCGTACTTGGCCATTAGCCTTATGCACCATGGTGACAGGAGAACACCATGAACTGTGGCTTTCTTCAATCACATCCAGTGATAACATCCTATCTAGCTCATCATACATTAGTTTTTGCTTAGCAGGAGAAACAGAGTAAAAACGTTGCTTAACAGGCTTGGATTCACCAACATCAATCTCATGAGAGATTAATGTAGTTCGTCCAAGACCCATTTTAGCACTTGACGGAAATTTTTTAACTATTGTAGAGAGCTTTAAGTTATCATCTGGAGAGAGAGAATGGAATTTAGGAGAACAAGATATTTCTGCGGAGTCCGATAATTCACTCAACGCAGGTAATTGCAAAGTAATGCCGAATTTATTCCAAAAGTCAATCCCTAAATAAAGAGATTGCTTTAGAGAAGGTACTAAAAAGAATCGCATGTAATGAGATTGGGAATTAAAGCTAACCTGAACATTTATGTAACCAATGACGTTCTGAGATTGACCACTCGCAGTCTGAATAGAAGTAGGAAAATTATGAATATGAAGGTTGTTGTCCGCCAACAACTTTTCAGAACCACAACCCAACACACTTACACTCGCTCCACTATCTAATAGACCTCGGTATGGAACATCATTGACAAGAATATCGGCATAAGGCCGTTTATCGCTTGTCTCAGAACCGAGTACTGAAGAAACAACAAAGGATCGCAAAATCCGACGTTGCTCCCAGTATTTTTTTGAGCGAAGTAACTGAGCTGAGATGAGTTTCCCAAAAGTGTTGGGGAGAGACGGAACGGAATCAGAAAAATTAGAACTATTGTTAAATGAAGAAGTTGAAGGAATGGAGTGTTCCAATTTGGAAAAGGAATTTACTCGACATTCAGGTGGAGAAACAGGCAAGCAAGAGTCCGATACCATTAGGTCGGAACCAGCTGAACCAGATCCAGAAGAGATTGCGGAGTCAAAGGACTCAACGCGAACTTTCACTGGTTCGACTGATTCTTTCCATCTGGCATCAGTCTCTTCCGAAACTCTGGGTCGGTATTGCTGACTGCATCTACTTTGGTAATTATTGTTGGGGTTGAGATGGTCTGTGGTTCCTGGTTCCCCGATCTCCATGAACCACTGGTCTGGTTTCCCGCACAACGAACACAATTTGTTGAGATGGTGCCTTTGAGACCACAACGATAGCAAAAGGCACCCAAGTGAGGACGAGGACAGTCTTGAAAACCATGCCCTATATCAGAACAATTATAGCAAATGTAATTACGGCCAGATCTAGAGGTATTGGTTACATTGGGTGTAGTTGAAGTAGAAGGGGATTTAAAAGACTTAGAATTTGTAATAGTCGTTCCCATTGGAGCACGATAAGAATGGCTAGGGCTGATAGCAGAAATATGTTGCACAGATTCGGACGTCGGAACAAAAACACCGGATGGAACGCGATATGCGGTTCCTGACGTATCTGCGGATGGAACTGACGGATTAGAAATTGGAACGATTGGTTCTGAATCATACATTCTCTCAACACCGAGTTCATTGATACTACGACGGGGGTGCATCGAGTAATCAGGTGGAGAACGAAAACGTTTTAGCGAATCTTCCCATGAAGTACAACTTTTGATGAGCTCATTGATATGTGAGAAGTGTCGATCAGTAAGTTGATACTGAAGGACAGGCTTCATATTGTTCATCAGTAGTTGTATGAATTCATCGTCGCTGTAAGGGGTGTGACACTGCAGGGCCAAATTCCACATGTGATGATAAAATTCCAAGAATGATTCGTTAGGTAACTGTTTGCGAGACTCAACCATACGACGAATTTCGTAGGGAGTACGCCTATCTTTAAATCTTTCTTGGAAGGCTAATCGGAGGCTATCCCAAGGTGCTGAAGGATTATACCTGCGGTAGGTCCAGTACCACTGCAGTGCCACATCTTTCAGGACAAGATGCAGATCCAGAAGTACAGAAGAAGGTGATAGATTGTTGGATTTCACTACAGAGTCCAGCTGAAAAAGGAACATGTCCACAGTTATGCCAGAAGGTGAACCTGTGTAGGAAATCCCACATCGAGATAAAGAGCGTCTATTGAAATCAGGATTATATTGAGTAGATGGATTATGAATTGCTGAAGGCACGGGATTCAAAGTACTATTATGAAGATCTCTAGCATCTGGTGCTGACTGAAAATTGGAACGTTGGGTGGCCTGCTCCGGAGATGAACGCTCTTTAGAGACAGGTTCCAAATGCGAAGACGTTAAACCAAGGAAATCATTTAACTGTTCGAGTCCTCCCTGAGAGGTATGTGCTGGTGGAAAATGAACTTGGGCTGATTTTTGAATATTTTGATTCGCCGCTACGACAGCCGGATCCATTGGCAAAGACCGACTGCCAGGATGTTCGTCAACAGAACTTTTAACCCCGGATACTACAGGAATGCTATCCCCCGAAGGAATTGGAGCAGTCTGTCTTACTAAAAGCTGATTGGTGAGAAATTGCACTTGTTGCATTAATGATTTTAAAAGTTCGGCTTGGTCACTAGAGTTAACTGCATTATCTGCCGTGGTAATGGTGTTAGAGGTTGAAGGATGCTGTACCGAATTGCTAATCTTACCCGCAGGACTAGGTTGAGATTTACTCACTACTTCTGGAGGAGTCAGTTTTGATTCTACCGGATATACCTCCTGAAATACCAACGCTTGACCTCCATCAATACCTTTAGCAGACTCAACAGATTGATCCAGTAAAGTAGGGTCAGTTATATACTGATCTAACGCCGTGTATAATTTAATACAAATATCTAAAATAATTTGAGCCTGCTGTCCATATGTAGGAGACTGAGTAGCTCTCTCCAACCGATCATGTACGTGAAGTAACCGCGACCGCAGACGCTGAGCTGTTCGAACCTGATCTTCTACGTCTAGATTTTCAATACCAATAAAGGTTTGTTGGAGACTCTGCACCTTGCTTTGACAAGTGAGAATTTCCTCATTGGGTTTCTTTTTAGCTCGATTGTGCATCTCGATCGGTTTGTCCTGAGTGCCATCCCGCTCTGCGGCCAACGCCTTCCTTAATTCATTCACCGCTTCCTCAGTATTGGGTTGGATAGATCGAAGCAAAAATTCTACTTCAATCTCATCAGCCTTAAGATGTGAAATATCCATTTTAACACGCAACAACGGATTTAACGAGAAAGAAAAATGACTTAATCAAAATTGAATTTAAACGTGATTTAAACTTAACGAGAATTAATTCTCAACGAATGTAAACTAACAATATTTAAATAAAAAAAAAATCCAACTTATATTTACTGAATAGAAGAACTGAATAAATTATAGTCATAATTAAAGTTACCTAAACCAAAAGTTATTAAATTTTAACGTTAACTGAATAATAAATGAAGACCAGCGATACTGGCAATTTCAACCAAAAAAAAAAAATCAAACAAATTATTTAATTGTAGAGATTACTAAAAAAAAAATTTTACCCACCAAAAAAAATTAAATATAAAAATATTTGAATATATATATATATATATATATATGAAAAAAAAAACAAGATAGAATTACTTAATTTAAAGCAGAAAAAAAATTTTAAATTATTAATTAATTATTTAAAGAAATTTATTGAAAACATACATTGAAGCACCAATCTCAAATTAGACTCACTATGACCAAGTAGATATCCACAAGCCGGGCTGTTTGAGGAGCTGCGAGAAACAAATTACTATCCACTGGACCACTCGCGTCAATACTGAACTAGCGCTCAACTCAAAACCTTTTTCTCATCCGTACTCGCCAGTCTATCCCAAGGTAATGTGTTGGAATCTAAAGTGTTGCTTAATACCTCAATATAATTTAAAGGACAAAAAGAATTTATGTTTACTGAGTTTACTATTGAACTGAATGTGAGAGACAAAAAAAAATAAAATAAAGAAAATGAATTATATTTATATATATATATATATATATATATGTATATACACAAAAAAAAAAATTACCGAAAGAAAAAAAAATTTACTTTAAATATCAATAAAAAGATTCCCGATCAAAAAAAAAATTATCGAATAATAAAAAAAAATATTAATTAAATTAAATAGTAATTTAAGGATTTCCAAAACCGAAAAAACTTTAATGTAAATAAACAAAAAAATAATCAAAATTAGTATAAACTTTTAACTTATAACTGTAAACAAAAATCAAAGTAACGAAATGGAATAAGAAATCCACTACCATAAGTAACTGAAATAACTAAAATTATTAACCAGATGTTAGCGGCTCCACTAACCAAAGCTAAAAAACAAACAATAAGAAATAAATGTTCCCAAAGAAATAAAATACCCAAAACAAAAAATGAAAAAAATCAAGAATATAATCAAAGAAGTGTGATCACATGAGAAGTGAGCACGGCCCCATGCTGAGCCAGGCGTGAACGCTATAATAATAATAAAAAAAAATAAAAATTACCACTGTGGTCCCAGTAGTTTAATTAGAATTGAACAAAAAAATTTGAAAAATAAAATTTTACCTGAAAGTAGAAATTGACTAAAGATGTGCCAATGAGTACTGCGATCACGAACTGTCCAATCAACACCACATTGGTGGAAACAACAAGTTCGCGATCCCAACACCCATGACACATGGAACCAACATGACGAGCGATCCAGCAAGATCAAATAACCAAAGGTTAGAACATGCTGTGATCCCTCCCCATGTAGGTAGTCGGACTGAAATAAAAAATTACGTTAATTAAAAGGTACGAAGACTCTAAAAATTTAAAAAGACTAAACCCAGAACGAAAGAAGAATGAGCTTAACCACAATCAATGCCACATGGCAGAAATGGTAAGCCCATTCATCAGACGAGCTGAGAATAGGGATCAACATTCTCATCTGCATGCAATCAAACAGCTTACGCTGGTTGCAATGCAGATTTGAATGTTGATCGGGCAGAAAACGTTGATGTGAGCACCCGTGCAAGCTCAAACAACGCAAGCGTCGGACTTTGCACGTGGTACTCACAACAAGTAAGCTGAAAAAAAAAATTGTGAAATCTGAAAAGACGAAACTCAAAAAATTAGCCGAAAATTTGGGCGCCACTGTAACAAAATCCCCCAAAAGGGATTTTGTTAAACAGAACATAGCAATAGAGGTCTGGTTGCGGTATTGCACTGGCTGAAGCTCGCCGCTAGGCGTGGGGGTTACCAGACATATTACTATGCTTGAAAACCGCATAGAGATAAAACGAAGGGGACAAGAAAATTATTCTACTGTGCCACGACCACAGTGGTAGATAATCATAAAACAAAATTTGCGTTCGACAAGGACGCCGGTGCCACTCCGGCGTCCCTGCTCAAGGCCTAGGTCAGCACAAGGCCGCCCATCCTCACGCGATCACACTGAACTATTTATTCACTCATCACTAAAAAAAATTGAGGCCAGAAAATCATAGAAAAATCTGTAATTACGAATGGAAACCGGATCGGAAAAAAAAACGGAAAAATGAAATGCAAAAAAAAAAATTTGAAATAAAAACGAACCGTTAGCAAAAATTACAAAAAAAAAACGTGGTGCGAATCGATCTTGTGAGGGCGTCATACGGTACGCCACCCGAAACCTGAAAAACCCGTAAAAATTTATATATATAAGAAAGGAAAAAAAAATATATAATAAGAAAACACGAAAAAACCAAGTTTGGCTCACAAAAGTTAAAAGAAAAAAAAAACCACACGGTGTGGGCGGCGTTCTTTCTATATTTTGGCCGTCACACCTTACCTGAACACAAATTTGGCCCGACCGACCACAAAACAGCTACCAGCGCCGACGCAGGATCCCTCGCACGAACCCCACTCCGTTTGGCGGAGTTGCTGCCACAAACCCAAAAATTCACCAAAAACAACCACACAACGGGGTTTTTCTCTGGAGGAAATCTTATATACTTCTCAAAATAGTATTGCACAACATAAATGAAGCCGCTTAATACCTGTTATAATGGTTAGTATACTGAAGACAGAAGAATATCCCAATATAACAAGATTTCCGAAACTATTTAATACACAAAAAAAAAATTGGCCATCACAAACAACTTTCACGATCCAGTTTTTTTTTCTTCGATTTCAGAAAATAAACACCAATTTTTTTATGTAAACTTTATAAATTTAATTGAAATTTTTATTGATAATCAAAATAACTATACACCCAAAACAAAATATGAATGTATCACTACAGATTTAATAATTTTTCTTTAGTTTCTTTTTTTTTTTTATGGTTTCTGAAACTATTTTTTTTTAAATTATTCTTATTATTATTAATTGAAATTATATTAAATTGTTTTTATAATTATTGGTCACACACCAAAAAGCAAATTATCATAAAAAACAACATTCATATATTAAACAATAACTTATTGGTCATCAACTTAAAAATACTTTTTTTTTTTCGACCACATTTATCTTTAACTCCAAACTTGATATCCCCATTCAAAATTCAAAACCAGACTAAAAAAAATAAAATAAACCCGACGTGTACAAAAAATAAATTTTTTTCCCCCACCCAAAATTATTTACTCATATAAAAAAAAAAAAAAACCCGACCGATAAATTTCGGATGACGTACACATACGACATCACCCAAAATCGATTCGCACACACCAACACTAATTAACCAATTTTCTGGAACATTCCATTTACATGGAAAATGCACGCGCTAACCAAAACAAACAGATGAAGCAACACACCAACCACTACACGTCATTACATACCATCAAACAAAAAATGATAAAACGAATCGAGTAACCGACCAAAATACGGAGAAGTATAAAATGCTAAATGGTACACTCTACCAAAAAAAAATATATTTTCTATTACAAATTAAGCCAAAGAAAGAATGACGTATAGTGGAAGAGATTTTATGCAGCGCAGTGGATAAACATGCAACCTTGTTGGGATTTCCAACCGTAATTACAGATTTAGATTAAATAGAACATAACAACCACAAGCGGTTGTTACAACGTGGTGCGAATTTCCACGTGATACCTTCATCTACACAGTATCGATTTATTTGCTGTTTGTTGAATTGCTCGAAAATTTTGCGCAGTTCTTTATTTGTGCCAACAAAATTCGTTGCATTGTCGGTAAATATTGTGGTGTATCTTCCTCTTGTAGCGATGAAGAGTTTTAATGCACCAATGAAAGAGTTTTTACTCAAGTCGGATACCAATTCTAAGTGAAAAAGAGGAATGACGTGTTTTTGTCGTCCTCTTAGCAAATTTAATTTAATTTTATTTTATTATAAATAGAGTTTTTATTTAATTAATTAATTAGTGTTTATTTTGTGTCTATTTAATTAATTAATTAGTATGGTGCTAAGTTGTAAAATCAGTGAAAGTTAAATAAGTGAATATGGAAAATGCAATCCACCGGGATGCATTTGTCAGGTTATGTTTTGGATTTATAGCGAAGAAGTCTAATTTCTTGATTCCTTGCTTAATAATGCATGCGTTAACATTTGTGGGGGCCATTATGTAGATCTAAGTAAAATTAAAATCGGGAAAATTGTATAAATGCAGTTGAATTTATGTACATTTCATGCACGGACGCGTCTTATTTTTTATTATGTAGACTAGAGAATACAAGCACGCATTGGTACTTCGCTACTGCGCAGGCGCACATGGAAGATTGTATGAAAATAAATAATGTATAAATGTATGATGTATCTATTTTCTCATGTGTGTGAGCGGTTGAGTGTATATAGTACGGTTCTATTATGTGGTTTATTTTACTTGTCTCATTCTCTGTATTCGATGTATTCATGAACGAGACAACTGTGATGATTATGTTTGCCGACATGAGGCATTTCCATCTCCTTCTCGATCATGTTTGTGTTTGTTATGTGTGAATGGGTGAGTATATAAGTACGAGCGCGAGGCAAAGAATGCAGGAGATATAGTATGGTTGGTCTTTCTCTTATCGTAAGAACGTGAACATCAAACATGTCATTTGGTTCTTATGATTTTATATGCAAGGTAGATGTGCGTGTGTACTAAAGGGGAATTTTCGGTTGATATTGAGCGAACTATGGGCTATCTCATTTACGCAATACCTAAGTAGTGGAATTTGGTATAGAGTAAAGAAGGAGAAAACAAAATGGAAAGTACATAATGACGATCGTTATTTCTGTCATGACAGTGTCGCGATAGTAATATACAATTTATGAATGCATATTTTGTTATCAAAATGTACATAAATTGTAAATTTTTATATAAATCACGTAATTTAATAATTAAAATAGATGTGAATTACATTCATTTTAAAATGATCCGTAAATTGATTTTAAATCGATTACGTCGAGTTGTATGTAGAAATTGCCCATATACCTGCGGCGTTCTCTAGTAATGTTTTAATCGTGCGCCGAATGACTACATAGACTAAGCAATTTTTGCTTTTGATTGTATTTTGTATTCTAAAAAATCTAAAAACTTTATCATGATATGCATATAAAAAGTTTTTCATAATTATTATTAAAAATGTATTTGTATTAGATTTGTAATATGTAATTACAATAATGTCAAATAATTTTGATGATCAAAATCCGAAGCAGAACACCCAATGCGCACAATCAGGAAATGCCACTGCAAGATTGGGATTCAAATCGGACGTTTTCTACAATAGTGTTTACTTATATTTCTAATCGAAATAAGATATAACTTCGGGTGAACTGGTGAATTGGATTATGACTTAGTAATCTAACAGGAGCTGAACCAGCACTAGATTTCCGGAAGTTGGAACCACGACCCTAAATTAACTTATACTTTGTTTCAGTGTATAAACTTGAATTTAAATCTTCCAGTTCGGTTTATTGGGGGTTGTTTGGGGACAACTGATTAATTTGATTTCAATTTTCAGAGAAATTGAATTGGGAATGGATCTGAAGTAAATTTGTTAACTTATTAACCTTTAAATTGGTTCACATTTTGAAAGTTTTAAATATTTAATTTTGAGTTTTAAGTTGAGAGTTCTGGAGTGCGATTATTGGGGGGAGTGGGGGGGGGGGGGATAAATCTCGATTGATTTTCAGGAAGGCGCACAGAACCTGGCTCAACCTTCAGAATCCTCAAGTATGGATGAGTGGAGTGAAAATTGAAAGAAATGCGGTTGAATTGCTGGTGTGTGTGGGGGATTTTTTTCATCATGCACAGTGTCTTAGAGGATGTGTTAGCTAAGCTGCTGTGGAGTGATCTTAGTTGATGTTTTGTCAGTAGTTGTGGTGGTCCGATGACACAAATTTGATTTTTGATTTTCATAGCATATCATATAAAAACAAATTGGATTATTTTGATTAATATGTTAGAAATAAATGAATAATTGATTGCTGTCATCTTTATTCTTATCTAAGTTGTTTTATTTTATTTCGTTTTAACACATTTTTGTTACACTTTCATCACGGGGTGAACTTCTGTAGTTCTGTAGTTTTGTTGGAAGGGTAACGACTGTATTTTTGAGATGAAATGGTGTCTGATGTAGCGGGGAGCTTTTGAGTGGGTGAATGATACTGTTCGGATTTACTATACTAGGTTATAGTGGAGCTGCTGTTCTATAGGTTTTGAATGTAGTTTGACTTAATGATGATCACCTACATAGAAATAGCAAATAACTGATTAATTTTATTTAGATTTAAATTTTCAGGGATATAATTGACCATGATCATGATGATGAATTGAATTAATTACTTATGCTATAACAATTTTAACAAATAGACCACGAGTATTTCAGAGCTGAATTTGTGGAGAAACCCAAGGCAGATTACCAGAAACTTTAGGCATTCAAAGGTCAGGCAGCGGATACTAGTTATATCTATTAAAATAATCTGATTCAGCAACTTAAAAAATTAAGGTTTCAGAGTTCAAATAATTTTTTAGGTTATTTTTTAGTTTTTTTTTAGTTTATTTTACAATAGTAGTTAGCGATAAATAAATAATTAATTTAAACCAAATTTTAAATAGTTAATGGGGTTTCACCCTTGTTTGCTGAAAATAACGTAATTTATTTCAGAATATTACACAGTTCCAGAATTAATCATGTTTATTAAATATTTAATTTAACCCTGACTTTCAGAATAAGGTCATATTTTGACACATTCTACAAGATCAACAAGAAGCTAAAACTAGTAGTTTAGAAATTGTGATGTCCTGTGCTAACTAATTTAATATATTTATTATTAACAAGTTTACTAACTATCGACTGCATAGGTGGCTGAAACCGGGTCGAGTCTCTAATACTAACATTCCTTTCCTATCCCTCGGCAGAATGTGTGCTTCATGTGCTGAAGGTCTCTAGTTCGTATATCTTAAACAAGAAATACTTTTATCAGAAACTTTAAGCATTCAGCGCTCAGGCGGCGGAAACTAATTATATTTATTAGAAGGGCTCGAAAATTTGATCTAAACTTAAAACATCATTTTCAGAGGCATAATTATTTAGTTTATTTTAAAGTAGTAGTTAGCGATAAGTAATTCATTTCGATTTAAATTTTCAGAAATAGAGGAAAAACCTCCCTCAGCATCCAGAAACTTCAAGCATCCAGCGAACATGTAGTTTAGAAATTGTATTGTCCTGTGCTAACTATTTTATCATATATATTACTAACAAAAACATACTAACTATCGACTACTTAGGTGTCTGGAACCGGGTCGATTCCTTGTTACTAACATACCTTTCCTTTCCTTCGGTTTTGTTATATGTAAAAAGGGTGTACGGTGGACCCGGCGTCTTACCGGGAACCTTGCTTAGTCTTGATCGTACACCCAAATCAATCAATCAATCAATCAATCAAGTCGGATACCAATTCTAAGTGTATTGCCTTTACTACGAAACATACAAATACGACGATGTAAGAAAATTACGAGACCAGCCAATCCAAGAGGATCGAAAATACTAGCTGTTTCGGAGAGAACTAGACGCTTGGTTATTTTTTTTGAATTTAGTACTACCTTGACAACGTAGTAAAAATAATCTTTATCGGGTTGCCAAAACATGCCTAGAGTTTTGATAACATTTTCGTTGTTAAGAACATGAAAACTTTCTTTATCAGCATCTGGAATATGTGATAAAAGTTCTACTGAGTTTGAACACCACATTTTTAAATTCATTTCAGCTGTAGCAAGAAGCGAGACTACCCTCGTCGAAGATACAATGCTTCATCGATAGAATTGCTACCGGTTAGTAGCAGATCATCGACATAAATATCGCCTTGCACGACTTTGCTTGCGAGTGGATGCGACTTTGCTTCTTCGTTACAAAGTTGCAACAAACAACGCGTCACTAAATATGGAGCTGACGCTGTACCATAAGTGACCGTAGTCCAACGGTAAATTTGTAGTTCATCTTCGAGATTATTTCTCCAGAAGATGTATTGATAATGAGAATAGTTCTCACAAATATTTATTTGTCTGTAAATTTTACTGATATCAGCGCTGAATGCAATTTTCCAGTGCCTAAATCATAATAAGATGGAAACCAAATCGGATTGAACGACTGGTTCAACCATAAGTAATTGGTTTAACGACGAGCAACTTGGTAGTTGAGCTTGATGGCTTTAGAATAAAATGATGTAGGAGAAAATAATGAGAGTCAGGAATATTTGTTTCAGATTCCAGTCTCATGTGGTTTAGATTTCGTTAATCCTCAATGAACTGACTATATTGTAACTTCAATTCAGGATTTCCAGACAGTCGCTTTTCTAAGTTGAGAAATCGAATTAACGCACCTTGTCTGGAGTTACCTAAGAGTTTCAGAGAGTGAAGAAAGGGCAAAGCCACGGTAAACCGATCTGAGTCGGCTCTGGAAATATTTTCAAGAAAATAAGTTTCGCAAATCTGTTGAAAGTTCGACCATTTCGAGACCTATACACCAGTATAGTTCTGAAATAAGTTGATGTTGCTTCAGGTATTCCATCAGTTGGAAATTGATTATTGTCTCTAGCACGTTGGAAAAGCCAGAGAGCGGTCGAGCGATAATTACAAGGATTCCATATACTGCCCTTTTTGGGATGTGATGAATATTAGCTATTTGTCAGTTTGCATTCAAGGTTGAGCTCAAAACTGTTCGTAAAAGGCGTTTAAAATTGTGTGGTTTTATCAAAGCTTTTATTAATTTTTCAAAATTATAAGCTTGGACCCTTCAATGATTATGGGAGGTTTAAACTTTAAGAACTATTAGACTAGGAGATGGTAACAGGTGACAGGTTCTCCCATTTTATATCGCATGCCTTTTTTGAGGGTTGATATAATTAACCCTAAGGTATGAAAGATGGAAGAGTTCGCCGCTGCACG
Organism: Tipula helvola; assembly: GCA_963556165.1. Lineage (NCBI taxonomy): Eukaryota > Metazoa > Arthropoda > Insecta > Diptera > Tipulidae > Tipula > Tipula helvola. The sequence goes on along the minus strand of OY744483.1, from coordinate 327,442,880 downwards.
CTTTCCGGCCATAAGGAAAATCTCTTTTCTTTTTGTGAAGAATTTTAGTGTTTTTCCGTGATCAGCCTGCGTTTGTAACATAAGGTAGTACAAAAAAATTGAAGCGCTAATAATTAAAGGCATGCAATCCGCAGCGGCTAAAAGGGCTCAAAGGGTTACGTAAGAATGAGAAAAATTACAGGGTATTTCTGTGTTTACAAATTGCATGCCGATGTAAAGAATTAAAGTTTTAATCACAAAAACACTCTGGGATAATTAGCATGCGCCCCTTGTATGACCAAGGGTGATTCAGATAGAATTGGTTAATTTACTAGAAAATAGAATTTAGTTCAATTTAGACTTTTAAATTTCTTTGATATTGTATTCACTCACTCTAACGTAATTCATTTAAACTTTTGAGCAATTTTATATTTGATCCTACGATGAATTTTACATTTTTGCTCAAAATAATAACTCAAAAGGGCTTTTGTTTCCTTTTACGTTTTAATAATAATCTTTCGCTCAAACAACCGATTTTAAATGTTTGCCCAAAAGAGTAGCTCAAAATGTTAGCTTTAGTTAAATTGAATTATAAGCTTTAATATTTTTTTTTTTTATTCTTTTTTCCGTCACATAGAGGTCAAGTTCAATTTGAAGATTGTTTGCGATTCTGAATGTTAAACAATTAAAATGTTTTTATTTTTCACTTTGACTGAAATAAAACCAATTTTGATTTTTTGCTCAAAATAGTAGCTGAAAAAATCGGCTCTAAACAATGCCTGGAATTTGGCCAATTGATGTTTTTACTTTGTTTTAGCTATTTATTTGTTGCTCAATATAGTAGCTCAAAAAAATCTCACAAAAAAGTTGTGTTTTGTCCTTTTTAAGTTCTTTCAACTAAAATCTTAGGTTTATTAACTAAGATCTCTAAAAATTTGGGTATAACTTGTAAATCCGACCAGATAATCCAGGCCAGGGGGGCCCGGAAACTTTAAGCTGAGAGAGATAAACAGTCTAAGTTTTTATTTCATGCAAAATCAAAACCCTCAATATATTTAAAGACAATAATCAAACTTGCACAGGTTTAAGCATTTTAATACAATTAAATGTAGTTTCAAAAACAAGATAAACACCTTAAACGAGAGATTAAAGACAAAGTGCCAAAAATTGTGGGAGAAGCCCTCACACTTCTGTAGCTCAAATAGAACTACGTTTGAAACGACTTGGAAGATAATAGCAGGTTTATATGTGTGCAAAATATTTCCAAAACAAATACCTCCCATACAGTTTTATAATCATCTATATCTAGTTTTAAAAAGTAGCTCAATTTTATGGTTTTTACTATATTATCTTTGTCTGCGACTATTCAGGTTAGAAATATGTTAATTAAATTTTGATCAATACTGGAATGAAGATCGTGCAACCGTTAATCAATTTCAGTAGTTTTAATAATGAATACGAATCGACAATATCAACATGGTCAATTGAATTGAATTTGAAATTTTAAAACACAATTTGCTTAAAACAGAAGCTCAAAATAATATGTTGCCAAAATTAGTTTAGATTTTTTCATTGTCAATAGAATTTAATATGCGGGACTAACGCCTTGACAAACTCTAAGGTCTATGTTAAACCTTGATTGTCGCACGTTAATATACGCTGTATGCGACGTGCAACTCGTGATTTGATATATAAATATTTTAAATATCATTTTAATAATAATAAACTTTATAATCACATTGACATATAAATTGAACATAAAACAGAACAACAAATGAATATAAATTTGTTGATCGCAAATTTTGGTAACTTGTATTGCAGCAACAAAAACACTTGCACTCTTTAGTATGTCAATAACATATAAATTGGTGATCAAAAACCTCGCCTACACATTACATATGTACAAAATAATGTTAGTGGGTTTATTGAAACTATAAAATTGATTGAGTATAATTAATTGACCACTTCTTATATCACTTTTTAACAATTACTTTCTCGATCAAAAAAAAAATTACCGGTATCTCAGTGATTCTGTAATTGTACACTCCCAAATCCATTTATGCGAGTACGTACATAAAATATACAGAAAGTTTCACGGCCGTGTAGTTTCAATTTACAGTGTATGCGACAATTGCGAAATTCATTACTTATTGAGACATTTTAATTTAATTGTTTCATCATCACATGAAACATGTGGTAAAATATTTAATTGGCTTTGAGGATATGATTGATTTTATTGATATCAGTTAGTTGTAATTAAAAATAATGGGGGGTGATCAATACTGATGTGCGGTTAATGAATAAATACAAAAACGAATTTTATAGAAAACGTGATCGCGTGCTGTAATTATTTTAACGAATACTAATTGTGTGCGTATATTGTACATATATACGTTTTTGTATTGATCGTCCACTCGAACATTTATTGTCTTGAAACCATAAATAAAACTATTATCGGTCACCATGGTTTGAAAATGTGATCGTGTGCTGTAGTTATTTTAACGAATACCAATTTCCAATAAATGGTGACTGAAAAATTACTGCTCAAGCGATTGGAATCAAGTATAAATTAGAAAATTTATTTTTGCACTAAACTTAGTATTAAGTGTTATACTTTTCATCTGCAGTGAGAAATGAAAAAATCATCTCTGAGTAAACGCAGTTTGAATCGAGTTGCCAGATCTTAACGACTAAACCTGGAAGAATTCGGAAAAGTTTGAAAAACCAAAACATTTCGACTTAAAAAACCAGAACAGTTATTAAATTTCGGAATATAATACGTGTTTGATAACAATTGGTACAATTTGCCAATCAATTGTAGGGTTATCTGCAAAAGCCTGAACCCTGTCAAAGATAAGAAGATCGAGAAATGCGTTTGAATTTAGATTCACATGCATAGCTGGTACACTCTCAACATCACGAGATCCATTCTGGATAACGCATCATGCATTTTGAAAACCTTTCCGTTATTCAAAACAACTTCCAAATAAATCTCGTTGATTCATCAACCACTTCAAGCTAGAATGATCAGTGATGATGGTTAAAGTGTAACCTTCGACATATACGGTCTAAACTTTTTTACGCTTAGTACCGCTGCTAGACACTCTAACTCGGTTATGCTAAGTTGGTTTACTGGCATCACATATTGAATGAAAAAGGGCCGTTGAAAATCTGCATTTTATAAAACTGGAGCCGAAGTTAGTGCTGCTTTGAGTTTTGTGAATGTATCGCGGTTCACTGACTCATTCCACACTATTTTTTATATTTTCTTCATAAAGTCCGTTAAGGGAGCTGTATTGGAAGCGTAAAAAAATATGAATCACTCACTAATCATTATCCGTTATGTGTACCACCAATAATTAGCATTCCTATATGTTGTGATTTTAACGCAAGCATTGGAGAAACGGTTTGAGTTAATTTAGAATGTGATGTTAGGGCATCACTACTTGTACTTTGGAGAAGATTAAATAAAATTTGATTCGAGCCAGAAGAAGAATTAGCCATGAGCAAAGGGCTTTGTAAAATAATGGTTGGGCTTAAAAATATTTGAAGTGGTAGATTTGTCTACGTCTGTATAGTTCTAGACATGTATTCGCGAGGCCAAATCCTCGGTTTGTGTACTGGTTGCTGGGCTCCTGGTTTCCAGCATTTGTAAAATTGCAGAGTTAACAATTGCCATGCTGGGATATCGTCAATTATTCATATGTTGAGAGGATGTTGGTTGAAATCGATTCTTAAATGACGAGTTATGATTAATTGATTGACTCACTACACCTATCTCGCATAGTCGCATACTTCATTATAAGTCTAGAAAATTTAGAAAACCAGAACATTTCGGCTTTAAAAACAAGGACAGTTATTAAATCGCAGTTACTATACAAAATTAGTTTGGCCGCGACGAACATCTCTTCTAAAAATGTTTTAAACCTGATACCTTGATTCATCATTTGGAGGTGCTGCAACTAATTCATTGATCAACAAATAGGTTGATTAAGTTAGATATCAAATTTCAATGAAATTGGTGCATAATTGCAAAAGTTCCATTTGGGACTGAGAAGAAATTTCTTAGCTAAAACATGGCCAGAATTCATCAAATATTGCAGAACACTACTATTGATATTGGCCTGCACATACAAACTATAAACTAAAAAATTAGAATTGCCAAAGAGAAATTTGTTATTTTTTAGACACATAACCAATCCAGCCTTTATTATATTTCCAGCACCAAATGGAACATGCACGTTTGTTAATGGATTTTAGTGAAATTTTATATATGAGTTATTTAGCCGATTCTATAAGTAGTTCCTAATACAAAACCGAAATTTTCGCGCTCTGAAGAATTCCTTGGGTGACATTTCAGGTCGAATTTCGTAAACATAGTAAGAGGTAAAGTAAGAAGCACTTGTTGATGGATTTTAGTGAAATTTGATATCTTAAATATTTTGTATATGCTATAAATAGTTTCTAATATAAAACCTATGATTCGATGGCCTGAAGAATTTTTCAGCCAATAAGGTTGGAGTGGGATCAGAATTTATAAAATAAAATATAGCCCAACGGTGAAATATTTTGGAACACTATCCATACTAATGATGTTATGATCGATATACCATAAATCAAAAATTAGATTTGCCAAATCATTGTCAGATAATTTTCTTCGCCTCCAGCACCAAATAGAACAAGCACATTTGTCGATTAATTTTAGTGAAATTTTATATCTGAGATCTTAAGCCAATCTTCTAAATAGTTCCTAATTTACAATAGGTTAAATCATGTTCTGAAGAATTTTTTGAGCCATATCATTTGGACTGGAGTTTAAATAAAACATTTAAATTGTGTTGAAATCATTATTTTTTAATAAATCTATAGATATCTGAATGAATATACCTATTATCTAAAAACCAGGTAAATTTAAGACATCTTTCCAGATCCCAGATTCAGAATTTTTATTAGGATTTATCAAAAAATCAACAACAGAGCATGGATTTTATAATATTGTTGAACGTACGTACATAACTCTCAATCCCAATATAAAATATTGATCTATGCTTGTCTGACCCATTTTGCTGTGAAGAATATATCCTGTTTAATAGAATTTTGGTGGCTTGATTGTTGTATTAGCAATAAGTAAATTCTAGAACAAATCAGAAGCACTTCAGATATAAAATGTCCATAACTCAAGATCCATATTTCATCAAATTACAATAACGAGATTTTGTAAAATTCGCGATCATGTTTTGTCTTAATATACCGCATAAATTATAACCGCAATCAACACTTGTTTATATTTATATATACACAATATATGTAAGATCACAACCAAGCAATAAATTAGCAATCAAATTCTACTCTTTCTTTATACGAATAAGATCGGGCACGCGCGCGCGCACCCGGTTTGTTTATTGTGATTTTCATTCAACAACAAACATTTAGTAAAACGACAACACATAATAAATTTAAATTTAAGGTTGTTGGTCATGATCGTAAAATATATTTAGACCCTGTCCTACTTTATAGATTAATTTTTACAAAATATTTTTTTACCTAACAAAAGACTTGCATTTTGTGTATGCGTCTAAAATTTAAGACGAGAAACCCGAAATAATCCACATATTTTTATTGCCTTATCATAACTTAATAGCTGATAAACCAGTATCATAACAAGTTTTTTAAATGGATTCTGTATCTGCTGCGATCTTATTACCAGTTATAACCGCCGCAAATTTTATAATTATTGGTTATTGGCGCCCGGTAAATAATTTATTCGTTTTGTGCGCACGATAAGGATGCGGCCACTTATAACAAGTTATATATTTATTGCAAAGTGTAAAATTCTTAATTCCTCAGAATTTATCTCTTTCCCAAAATTCTGCAGAGATAGAATTCCGTGAATATGAATAACAAAATATATTTAAACAAAAAGTGAAAGTTGCTTTTGCAAAGTGTTGTGTTCCCCTATTTATGCGTTTGATGATTTTCTTAAATCTTAAAGATTTTGATTATTATTTAATCAAGCACGGTTCAGTTTTAATGCGAATTAGTGTTTAAAGTGGTTTTTATTTTAAAGTTACTCAAGGTACTTAAGATTGAAGCAGTAGTACCTAACTATCGTAGATAGTTAGTGGTATTGGGGAAGAGACCTCCAAATTTAAAAAAAACGTCGCATCTTTTAAGGATTTTGATCAAAATAATGGAAAATCTTTGTAAAATGTAAATAGTTGGTTTGGTGGTCTATATCGGATGGTTTAACTATAGTTTATTCGTGTTTTTAATAATTCTTTAGAAATATTTGATTTGCTTTCTTGTAAATAGTTATAAAGAAATACTAATTTACCTCTACTATTAGCGTATCTTCTTCCAACAGCTTCTATACGGCTATCTTAACTTTTTTACCTAGCTTCGAATTCAAGAATTAAGTTTAATTCTTGTCCGTGTTGATTTTTCACTTAACTCTAGAGAATTGAGTTTTTAACTGGCGAGAATTTTAACGGTTGAACAATACTTCGAACTCTGGACGTAGACACAGTGTATTTGACAAGGTACTCCGCGGCGTGATATAAACTGCTTCAGAGCGGCAATAAATCCTTCTGTCGCCATGTCAGTTACGACTTCTATATACCTACACAGCTTTTACAGACACACAAATGAACAATGCTATTTATGCTTTGGTGGTTCTAAATTTGCCTCTTCCTTGCCGATCTCTTAGGTATAAAGGACCCGCATAGTCGACACCAGTATTTAGGAATGGTCGCCCATATAGCAATAATGCGTTCTTTCGGTAGGTCAGCCATAAGCTGCTGGTTCTTAATTTTTCTTCTCATGAAACACAAGATGCATTTTTGCACGTACCATCTTGTAACTTTACGACATCCAATTACCCAAAACCTTTGACGGATAATACTGGTAAGTAGTGTTGGTCCTGGATGGAAGTTTTTTCGATGATATTTTTCAATTAAAAGCTTCGTATAATTATGGTTTTGTGGCAAAATAATTGGGTGCTTCGTATCGAAACTGCAACTTGCATTGGTAATTCTCCCTCCTACTCGCATTATTCCTTTGTCATTATTCCTTTACCATGCCGTATGATGTGTTGCATGTCGACTGCAAATGCTTCTACTTGTACTCATTTGATGCAACAGTTTTCAGCTAATATATCAATTCATCGACTGTAGGCGGCAGGATACAAATTTTAGTCGATTCTTATTCTCCTCTATACAGTCGTCTCGGTTTTAAAGAATATCTGAAAATATATGATAGCTTATAGTATTCTATGGATTTTGTTTAATGAAGAATATTTCGTGACAAATTGTTGACAAGTATGGTCAAGATTTACTATGACGTGATAACTTTTGATAAACTTCTTTCGGACTTCGAATTCATCATTTGCATTGGTTTGATCGTGAAACGTTAAACTTTTGGGCCAGTGTTTGATATTCTGAGCAAGCCACTCAGGTCCATTCCACCAAAGCTTGGTTGTGACAAGAGACTGTGGCGTCAGTCCTTTAGATGCTGAATCGGTTGGTTTTGTTTCGATGATACGTTTACGTACATCCATTTATCTCTCATAATTCGTTCTAAAATGTACGACGTCCTATTCTCCACAAAGCAGTTCCATTTTCTTGGTGTGTCCAATAACCAAGTTTACCTCCAACTTAATTGATTCTTGAACATATTTTAGTAAACAGCAAAGAAGTACAGCAGCACATAGCTCGAGGCGTGGTATGGAAATTTGTCTAATTGGTGCGACCTTTGTTTTTGCGGCTAGTAGATTGACAAATATGTTTTTTTCATTGTTTTAGACAAGCTCTGACGTATTTAAAAACCCATAGAGTTGTATGTTTATGTTTTGATGCTTGTATGTACGTATAAATCGCGGAATTTCAATATTTTGTAGATGATGTAGTGATGTTCTCATTTTGCTCCATTTTTCTTTAATATCCGCTGGCAGTTCATTATTCCAGTTAAGCTTAAGAGGATCGAAAATTCGCATCCTTTTTGATAATTTTTCGGTATCTTCTATCGTGACTCTGAACATAAAATTGTCATCTTGTGGATTCCATAACAAGCCAAGAGTTTTTACCATTAACATCTTCGAATTCCAAGAAAGTCGAAATTTAAAGTTTGGATCATTTGACATCCACTTCCGTAATTTCATATTTTGATATATGTATGTATAGTACTCGCCGTTTTTACATCATCACAACCTGTCAACATGTCATCAACATAGAAATCGGATTTCAACCGATTAGCAGCATCTAGGTACGTCTCGTGATAATCATTAGCCAATTTATGTAACACCCGGCAAGCCAAAAAAAGAGCGCTAGAAGTTCCGTAGGTTACTGTAGTTAGACGGAATTGCTGAATGTGCTGGCTAGGTGAGTCACGCCAGAGAATACGTTGAAAATCTCGATCAGCAGGGTGAATTACAATCTAGCGAAACATTTTTTCTATGTCAGCTGAAATCGAAATTTTGTGTGTGTCGCAGCAATATCGTCATGAGGTCATCTTGAATTTTTGGTCCAATTAAAAGTATATCGTTTAGAGAATGGCCAGTTGTCGATTTGCATGAACCATCGAAAACAACTCTCAACTTGGTATTATTGCTGGTTTCAGCAGCTTTGCAAAATTTTAATTGTAGAATTCTCTGAGCATTCTATTTTCTCCATGTGGCCAAATGGCTCATACTCCTTCATGAATTCCTTATACTCGTGAACTTCCTTTCTAGTGCGAGAAATGTTCTATTTGCTTGACTATAAGAGGCCTTACTACATATCTTCCATCTTCGGCTCTTGTAGTATTTTGACGATAATGTTCTTCACATTCACCTTCTGCCGATTTCTGCATTAAACTAATATTGAACTCCTCAATTTCCCAAAATCATTTTAGTTTCCATTGTACGAGGCTGTTGTGTGGAAATTTGATGAATTTGTGCTCGAGTTGGTAATTTGACCACCAAGTACCCAAACAAAAATAGTTGATTGAGCAAATAAATGATGCGCAACTGTGATTTTCTGCGGCAGTAAAATTTCAAAAAATACGTACAACGTCAATGATTCCTGGAATGTTATACGATAAATCAGCTAAATTCAGATTTTTTACGATAGGCCAATTGGAGTCATTTAAATTGTTGTTGGGTAACTTGGAAGTGAAATGACTGAGTATGACTGCTCATACACTAACGTGATTTCCGGGGTTCAATCTCGATATTATTTTTAATCTAACTTCCTCTTTCGTTATCTCAGCCGTGCATGTCTCTAATGCGTCACAGCGCTCCATCAGAAAATCCAATAAACAGGTTATTGTAGGAACCTCATTATCGTTTCAATGTTTTGCCCAAGCTTGTTGTGTCTCCAGATCGAATTTCTTCATTAAAATATCAGGACGTAAAATCAACAGATGTACAAAACGGCAATCTATATCTGTTCCAAAGTACTGAAGTACTAAGTAGAATTATCAGCTTCATCACTACTAGAACTATAGACGGTTGGACTTCATTGAATATTTCGATTTCAGTCTTTTTTAAATTATATTAACTTAAGATTTCAATCGAATAGAGCCGGCATAGTCAGTTCCTGTATGAGTAAAAGGCCGAGATGGTGTAACCCGTGGTGAAGGTATCCAATATTGCTTTCTTATGTAAGTGAGGACTAGCTGGCTTCCACCGTGCAAAGTTTTCGCGTTTGCATCTTCGATTATTAACTTTGGAATATGATGATGTTTTGGTAGAATAATTGGATGCTTCATTTCGAATGCGGCAATTGAGTTTTTAATTCTTCCGCCTACTCGTAAAATACCTTTCTGGTCGATGAAAGGATTTAATTGCCATAGAGAGCTCTTTTTCTCTAAACAATAACCTTTCTGTATAAAGCCCGTATTTCTTCTTGGAAGTCGATGCTTGGTTGTTGACGATTATTGTATTCCGACTATTTCTTAATTCGTTTGAGGTTAGTGCTCCAGTTACTCGTTCTGCTGGTTGCTTACATCTTGAATTATTTATAAAGCGTTTTATAAACGCCACTATGTTCTTAGCAATCTTGTAAGTGATGAGTATTTTTCACAAATGTTAATAGTAAGCACCGATGGTTGGCCTATGGTTTTGATTTTCTTCATCTGCTCCAGAGTATCAAATGATCGTTCGTCGAACGTAGGGTTATCAACATTTTACAGCCATTTGGGCCCCGACCATACCATAACAAGCTGTCCTTCATTTATTTTGGCTGACTGTTTCCTGTATCTCTGCAACACGATTTCCTAAAAATACCTTCTATTTTACAGACCTTGTTTAAACACTTCTTCACATTGTGCTTGTTCTAATGTTAGTTGCTTAGATGCAATTTCCCAAAATCTTTTTAGGTCGCTGTCTCCCGTCCAGACCATTGTTTGTATTTGGTGTTCACTAGTACTTGGTTTACTGGATCCAAACATGAGCCAGCCAAATTTAGTTCGCTGAGCTGTTGGTCCTATTTTACACCTTTGTATTTCTGGCATCAGGATTCGGGGTTTAATTATTAATGTAGTTTTTATTCCCGATTCCTGATATTTCTACGTTTGGCCTCTGCTTTCGGAGTCTTGGCCTCTGTGTTGTTGTTTCAAAACTCTAGCAAATTCTTCTCTCAAGCAATCCGAAATTTGTAATTTCTTGCTTCGCTACTGCTGTTACAGGTGTGTGTTGATGTAGTAAAGTATGATATGAAGCTTTACACGTATTAAATTGTATTTTTGATTCGCATCTTATGTGAGCCAAGTGCAATAAACACATGAAACTGTGAGAGTTAAGGATCATGATATTGATTTCAAATTGGATTCCGGTGCCGATGTAAATATAATACCATTTCATACTTTCAAACAAATGAAAGCATTTAAGATAAAACAGATGAAACCAAATACTTTAGATTTAGAAGCTTATGGGAGGGTTTAAAGTAAAAACCGAAGGGCAAGTAGAATTGTTGGTTGAATGAAAGAACATAGCGATTTATTCAATGGCATAGGGAAATTTCAGGAAAAATATAGGTTAACATTAAAGGAAAATGCCACACCGGTAGCCAAGTCACCAAATCGAATTCCATTAGCGTTGCGAGAAAATGTTAGATGCTCAGCTAATATAATACAAAAGGTTCAAAACCCAAGTGAATACGGATTACCAAAATTGTTATTGTGGAAAAGCCTAATAAAAAATTGAGAATTTTCCTTGACCCACAGGAAATAAATAAAAATTTGGTTCCAAATTTTTTTGCAAATTCCAACTTTCAGTTACCTACATTAAGTCAAAACTATTCGGTAAAAAATATTCTCGGTATTAGATCTAAAAGACGGGTTTTTCCCAGAATATTTAAGTAAGAATTAGGTGCTATTACCAATTATCAAATGCCTATTGATAAAAAGTCTTTACAACGATATTTAGGAATGGTAAATTATGTAAGAGATTTCATACCACATTTGGCTGACAAAACCGATCCATTACCACTGCATACCCAAGCTGTAACTGAAATTAACAGAATGTTAGTTGCAGCACCTGTACTGGAAAATTATGATCCCATTAAAAAAAAAAGAGACACACATTGATGTCGTCGTACCATTTTATATTTGTCCAAAATATTTTACCAATCATATGATCATATCATGGACAACTTTTGGTGATATTTCTTGGTTTTCTCCTTGTTTTCCAGCATTTTTCCGCGACTGAATGTCGTTGTGGAAAACCCAATTTATTTACTATTTAATAGAGAATCTGCGGATCAATATGCATATCAACAATTGGGTGAACACCTAATGGCTTAAATAAAGCATAACCTCTTTGTCAAACAACCAAAATATAATGATCTCTCGATCAACACAATATACAAATTATTCATATCGAACAACTTTACGCACAAATAAAAAAAAATATTTCATGACTTCATATCGTCTTGTATGTAGACACGCGTAAAAACGATCAAAGAACGTAATCTTGTTACATTATAAACCAAATTAACATAAATCAACGATCAAAACATGTGGATTTACGCTCTATTAATCTTTCGTCGTATATCGTACTAAATTTACTTGTGAATGGTTTATTTTATGGCAACCTTCAAAATTAAATATTTAAATAAATATGCAGCAGTGAAGGCTTTGTTAGGCTATTGGCATTTCATTTTAAACGCTTTCCCCCCAGATACATATAAATTAATATGGTTTTGTTGCTATTATACATTGGTACCTTAAATGTGTAGATCTGTTACAAAGTTATGTTTCAAAATCAACTCGATCACCTCGATCATTTTGTTCTCCAAAAATATTCAATAGATAATTGTGCAACTATTGATAAATGAGCCCTTCACCTTTTGCGGAAATTCATGAAACTCTACCCGTATATAACGGTTAACATGATCGCAAGATCATTTATAATATAAAGCTATATACTTTACCTTGTGAATTTCTTATAAAATACCTATATGCGATATAATTGAAAGCTCCTCAGTTAGTTGTTTATAAAGCCAAGGTCGCAGCAATAAGAAAAGATTTAATATGCATACATATTCTAAGATGTAGATAATTATACACAATATAAAGATTTATAAAGAATGAATTAACTGCGCAATTATTATGTACTCGTGTATATGACCTGGGAAAATATGGGAAGTTCCAGTTCATTTTAATAATTAAGAATACCCCCCCCCCCCCACCCCATCCGCCTAAAACTGCATTAATAAGCAAGTAATTGCTTAACACAATCACATAAAAACTGTAACAGATTTAACAAATGACCTTACTAACTTTTCTTATTTTTCAGACTTTGAGGTATCCGAGATCGATTGCATTTATTGTCAGCAATGAATTTTGCGAACGATTCAATTTCTATGGAATGCGAAGTAAGTATAAAAGTTACATTCACCTTATACAAACAACATGTATAGATTTAACATTTGTATGGTTCCGTTTATTTAATATAAGAGCACAAATAAAACGAGCTTTACAACTATGACATTTAGGCGAATTAACATTTTTTTGGTTTGTTTCTTCTCTTTTCAGCAATTCTTGTGCTTTATCTTCGAATGAAGCTAAATTACGACGAGGATGAGTCAACAGTACTATTCCATATATTCACCTCTTTAGTATACCTATCGCCTTTGATTGGCGCCATCGTAGCCGACAGTTGGTTGAATAAATTCAAAACCATTTTTATCCTATCGATCGTCTATGCTATAGGTTCTGTTATTGTGTCAATGGGTGCGATCCCACCACTTAATCTACCTGTCAGTGAAACGACAATACTTGGTTTGGCATTGATTGCATTTGGCACAGGCGGTATAAAACCATGTGTAGCCGCCTTTGGTGGTGATCAATTTAAAATTCCCGAACAAACAAAACAATTGGCAACATTTTTCTCGTTATTTTATTTTGTAATTAATGCGGGTTCATTAATTTCAACATGGCTAACACCCATTTTGCGGCAAGATGTTCATTGTTTTGGTGATCTGGATTGTTTTTCGCTGGCTTTTGGAGTACCCGGCGTCTTAATGATCCTATCGGTTGTAATATTTGTGGCCGGAAAATCGTTGTACACTGTTAAAAAACCGACCGGAAATGTAATTGTGCTCGTCTCAAAGTGTATTACGCATGCTGTATCACAACGATCAAAGGATGAACAGAAGCGGGATCACTGGCTGGATCATGCGGAACCGAAATATGGAAAACAATTGGTGGATGATATAAAAATGTTAGGCAATATTTTAATACTGTTTCTGCCGCTGCCAATCTTTTGGGCACTTTTCGATCAACAAGGATCACGGTGGACGTTCCAAGCTACACTCACGGACGGTAATGTTGGACTATTTACGATCAAGCCGGATCAGATGCAAGTTTTCAATCCGTTTTTGTGTTTGCTTTTTATTCCACTCTTCGAGTATGCCGTTTATCCGATTCTCGCTCGGGTTGGAATCACAAAACCACTACAAAAATTAACATTGGGCGGATTATTAGCAAGTGTTGCATTCATTTTGTCCGGCCTACTTGAGCTACAATTGCAGAAGAGTTACGCTATTGTGCCGAAAGCGCATGAGGGGCAGATTCGTGTTTTTAATGGCATGCCATGCACTTTTGATGTCGAAACAGAAATTCCGAATCACGAGAATTTTATACTTAAATCGTTGCAGATGTTTAATGAGAATTATGTGCACCAAATTAATGAGTCCGAGTATTCATTTAAACTTGAGGCAACATCCGGAAATTGTACAAATTTTAATGGTACTGTTAAAGTAAGAGCTGGAAAATCGTTAAGTTATTTCGTGACACGTGATTCACTAAATCAGACCATAATGTTGATGTACGAAGATGCAACAGCAAAATCAAAAACTGGCCATCCCTTGGTGCGAATACTTTCGAATACATTTAATAGAAGTGTGATACTTCAATCGGCCGACGAAAATCTTCAAAAGTTTGATTTCCAACCGGATAGTATCGAGTTGCGTGAACTCCTGACCAGTCGATATTTCATTTCCATTGAAAATATTCTTCATTACGAGGTTGATCTACAAATGGGTGCAGTTGTTACGATACAAATCACCGAATCTGATGATAACCAATTCAGTTCAGAACTACATGTGATCACACCACACAATTCAATCAATATGCTTTGGCTATTACCACAGTATATAGTTCTTACGGCGGGTGAAGTTATGTTTGCCGTAACCGGACTCGAATTTTCATTCACCCAAGCTCCACTCAGTATGAAATCTGTACTGCAAGCATGCTGGTTGCTAACTGTCGCCCTTGGTAATGTATTTGTCGTAATCATTGCCCAAATCAAAATTTTCGATGCACAATCATCGGAATTTTTCCTTTTCGCCGTCCTCATGATTATCGATATGGGGATATTTGCAATTCTGGCACTTAAATACAGGTATGCCGGTGGCGAGTACGAGGATTCGGATAGTGTTAGCCTCAAATTGGAAAAGCATGTGCAACGTGGCGGTGAATTGCATAAAGACCATGTAATCGAAGGTATTACGAATAAGGCATTTACAAGTGATTTAATTTAAATTTTAGGTTAGGTATTAAAATTTTGTGTACATAAAATGTTTTTATTTATGATTTTAAGAAATAAATTAGTTATAAAATTTTGAATGCGGTTGTTGTAATTTTTATTTTCTATGTGGATTTGAATTTTGAATGTCAAATACAAAAATTGGGACAGATTATGAGATTCAAAGTTAAATGAGTTAAATTAGGGCCTGCAATATTCGTCTTCAACTCTATATCGGGTAAATATTCAATAAGGTAGTTAATTTCTGGCCCCTTCTGATCAACAACAAATAACACTTTACTGGATGTATATAGTTCCCACAGAACGCTGCACCGATTCAAAATGCTTGAGTTTGCAATTTCTCTAATCAAGCGTTAGATTTAAATTCTATTTAATTAGTCGGCTTTTCGGTCCAATAAAATGTCATTGGTAGGTAGCGGTTATTGACCAACTGCATTCAGTTTATTAGTACTCGGTTTAATTCCATTAGCAGATACAACAAATCCTAAATATTCAATAGTACTGTAAGCGAATTTACATTTACCTAATTGCTTATCTATAGATGCTTATCGGTACATTAATGTCTGAAGGTCGACATTCAAATATTACGTATTAATGCACTCCTCAAAACAAAAAGAAGCCATGGACGCAAATGCACTAGAATAATCAATCGATGAATTATCCTTCATCAACTCAAATCGAAATAATGTAGCCAAATAGTTGTTGTCCTTTCAAATTACAATTTAATATTAAAAATTTGAAGTATATCTCTCCCCCAAGCAAATCACTGGGAATTATGTAATCTGGAACAATGCGAACAGAATGTAATTTAATCAGTCGATTAATACGCAGAAAACACTGAATCTTGACAGGAAGTATGCCCCTACGCAGAAAAATGGTCGGACACCGGTATTCAAAAGAGAATTAACTAAACTTAATCGCATACGCTGCTTAAGATTGTTACTGTCCGAGACAGCTCCCCGATTTCTTCACTTCTTGCACTCGGTTGAGCCATACGAAAAACACGATTCTGGTGCACGTCTAGGTGCTGTAGAATCAGCAGACATATGATCAAACTTGGAACAGTTGTAGGAATTTGGAATATTGAGGGAGCTCTCTTCAACCCAAAAAGCATTCTTTTGAACTTTTCTCTATCTGAAGGATGCAAGGGCACCTAGTGATAACCATTAACCAAGTCAAGCTTAGTAAAATAAATGGCTTAATTGATCCAATATTTAGGTAATATTGGGCAAAGGGAAACATCTAAAATTGTATCCGGATAATATCCGGAAAAGTTATAGTTCTGTGTATGAAGTAGAAGTTATTTGTAAAGATTTAATAATAACCATCAAATAAATACGAACTTTCAAAATGACAATTTCTTTGAAATGGAACAAATTAGAGAACAACTTAATACTGTCCTAGAGCAGCTACAACAAATGACTGCAAATTCCGCTGAACATGAGGTAGCGTTAGCATATATCTAGGGCAAAACTAGACGAACAACCAAAGGTTGAAGTTCGAGAAAATAAAATTGAAACGAACTTATTTCGCATACCTGATCCTATAAAATCCATCCCAAACTATGATGGAAATAAAAAACAACTTTGTCGCGCAAGTGTGCCGCGTCGGTGACGGAAGCACAATTTTCACTACAAATAAAATTGAACGGGAGGTTAAGGACATCTTGTGCTTTGCTGGAAATCCCCAAACATTTCCTGAAATCAAGGAGATATGTACTTACAGAAGCGATAGGCGACATACAGGAACTGTCGTATTATAAAGCACAGCTCTGGGCAGCAAAACAGGGCGATAATTTGTCGGTACATGCTTACTTTAAGATAAGTAAAGTAATTGTATAGAATATATAAACTCAAGCGAGGCAAATTGCCGTTTACAATCAGTCTTGGCCAGCGATAAGCGCATTTATTGAGAAAGACTGCTTTATAGCCGGCCTCCGAAAACCATACTTCGGATACGCGCAAGCGGCTACACCACGAGACGTGGAAGAAGCTTACGCATTTTTGTGTAAATTTTACGAAAATGAGCTAGTTTCAAACAATGCTCGAAAAACAGTAAACACTGTACAAAATACGCAATATAAATTTAACAACGTACCACAGAAATCACAAAAATCTAAAGAATTCAATCCCTTAATCCACAATCTCAACAGACCAAATTACTAGGTAAAGGAAACACCAGCGCATAGTTTCTATAATCATATTGTAACGTGTAACACAGCAAAAAGCCGTGAAGATAATTGATCGACGACATATTAATTCAACCAGATAATCTATCCAAATTAAAACTTAAGATAAATAATTTAGAAAATGATGAAAAGCCTGTATTCACCAAAACATATCGTTACCCGCATCACTTCAAAACAGATGTGGAGGAACAGCAACTCTAAAAGTCCTTATTCTTCTCCAATTTGGGTTGTCCCAAAAAAGTTAGATGCCCCTAGAAAAAAGAAAGTCAGAGTCGTGATTGACTACCTTAAGATGAACGAGAAAAGTTATTAATTCCGCAAATAGAGGAAATCCGTATACTTTTCAACCTTGGATTTGAAATCAAATTCCAATGGACGAAAAGTCACAAGAAAAAAACGGTATCCTCAGTCGGAAAAGGTCATTTCGAATTCAACGGGAATATATGTCACTTTTATTTAGATGATATAATTGTGGTAGGACATAACTTGGATAACCACATACAGAATCTTAATAAAGTACTCACGAGATTGTCACATTTCAATCTGAAAATCCAACTAGATAAATGTAAATTTCTAAAACGGGAAATAGAATTTCTCGGACATATAATAACACAGGACGGCGTTAAACCAAATATAGACAAGATACAAACAATTTCGGACTGGCCATTACCTAAAAATCCCAAAGAAATCAAACAATTCTTAGGACTCTCAGGCTATTATAGAAGATTCATTAAGGATTATTCTAAAGTAACAAAACCTATGTCCAAATACCTATAAAAAAGTCACGATTATCAATATTAAGGACATTGAGTATATTAAAGCCTTTGAGACACTGAAAAAAATCCTGGCTACGGATCAGATATTAGCATACCCGCAGACCTCACCAAACAGTTCGTTTTAACAACGGACGCATCCGCTTTCGCTCTAGGTGCAGTCCTATCTCAGATTCAAAATAACATTAAAAGACCTATCGCCTTTGCTCAATGCAACATAAACTCTACAGAAATAAACTAAGCGACCAATGAAACGGAAGCATTAGCCATAATATGGGCTGTTAAAAATTCCAACCTTACCTGTACAGTAATAAGTTTACGCTGATAACGGACCATAAGCCATTAACCTTTATAAAATCATCAGAAAAAAAATCGATCGGATCGGATCGGATCGGATCGGATCGGATCGGATCGGATCGGATCGGATCGGATCGGATCGGATCGGATCGGATCGGATCGGATCGGATCGGATCGGATCGGATCGGATCGGATCGGATCGGATCGGATCGGATCGGATCGGATCGGATCGGATCGGATCGGATCGGATCGGATCGGATCGGATCGGATCGGATCGGATCGGATCGGATCGGATCGGATCGGATCGGATCGGATCGGATCGGATCGGATCGGATCGGATCGGATCGGATCGGATCGGATCGGATCGGATCGGATCGGATCGGATCGGATCGGATCGGATCGGATCGGATCGGATCGGATCGGATCGGATCGGATCGGATCGGATCGGATCGGATCGGATCGGATCGGATCGGATCGGATCGGATCGGATCGGATCGGATCGGATCGGATCGGATCGGATCGGATCGGATCGGATCGGATCGGATCGGATCGGATCGGATCGGATCGGATCGGATCGGATCGGATCGGATCGGATCGGATCGGATCGGATCGGATCGGATCGGATCGGATCGGATCGGATCGGATCGGATCGGATCGGATCGGATCGGATCGGATCGGATCGGATCGGATCGGATCGGATCGGATCGGATCGGATCGGATCGGATCGGATCGGATCGGATCGGATCGGATCGGATCGGATCGGATCGGATCGGATCGGATCGGATCGGATCGGATCGGATCGGATCGGATCGGATCGGATCGGATCGGATCGGATCGGATCGGATCGGATCGGATCGGATCGGATCGGATCGGATCGGATCGGATCGGATCGGATCGGATCGGATCGGATCGGATCGGATCGGATCGGATCGGATCGGATCGGATCGGATCGGATCGGATCGGATCGGATCGGATCGGATCGGATCGGATCGGATCGGATCGGATCGGATCGGATCGGATCGGATCGGATCGGATCGGATCGGATCGGATCGGATCGGATCGGATCGGATCGGATCGGATCGGATCGGATCGGATCGGATCGGATCGGATCGGATCGGATCGGATCGGATCGGATCGGATCGGATCGGATCGGATCGGATCGGATCGGATCGGATCGGATCGGATCGGATCGGATCGGATCGGATCGGATCGGATCGGATCGGATCGGATCGGATCGGATCGGATCGGATCGGATCGGATCGGATCGGATCGGATCGGATCGGATCGGATCGGATCGGATCGGATCGGATCGGATCGGATCGGATCGGATCGGATCGGATCGGATCGGATCGGATCGGATCGGATCGGATCGGATCGGATCGGATCGGATCGGATCGGATCGGATCGGATCGGATCGGATCGGATCGGATCGGATCGGATCGGATCGGATCGGATCGGATCGGATCGGATCGGATCGGATCGGATCGGATCGGATCGGATCGGATCGGATCGGATCGGATCGGATCGGATCGGATCGGATCGGATCGGATCGGATCGGATCGGATCGGATCGGATCGGATCGGATCGGATCGGATCGGATCGGATCGGATCGGATCGGATCGGATCGGATCGGATCGGATCGGATCGGATCGGATCGGATCGGATCGGATCGGATCGGATCGGATCGGATCGGATCGGATCGGATCGGATCGGATCGGATCGGATCGGATCGGATCGGATCGGATCGGATCGGATCGGATCGGATCGGATCGGATCGGATCGGATCGGATCGGATCGGATCGGATCGGATCGGATCGGATCGGATCGGATCGGATCGGATCGGATCGGATCGGATCGGATCGGATCGGATCGGATCGGATCGGATCGGATCGGATCGGATCGGATCGGATCGGATCGGATCGGATCGGATCGGATCGGATCGGATCGGATCGGATCGGATCGGATCGGATCGGATCGGATCGGATCGGATCGGATCGGATCGGATCGGATCGGATCGGATCGGATCGGATCGGATCGGATCGGATCGGATCGGATCGGATCGGATCGGATCGGATCGGATCGGATCGGATCGGATCGGATCGGATCGGATCGGATCGGATCGGATCGGATCGGATCGGATCGGATCGGATCGGATCGGATCGGATCGGATCGGATCGGATCGGATCGGATCGGATCGGATCGGATCGGATCGGATCGGATCGGATCGGATCGGATCGGATCGGATCGGATCGGATCGGATCGGATCGGATCGGATCGGATCGGATCGGATCGGATCGGATCGGATCGGATCGGATCGGATCGGATCGGATCGGATCGGATCGGATCGGATCGGATCGGATCGGATCGGATCGGATCGGATCGGATCGGATCGGATCGGATCGGATCGGATCGGATCGGATCGGATCGGATCGGATCGGATCGGATCGGATCGGATCGGATCGGATCGGATCGGATCGGATCGGATCGGATCGGATCGGATCGGATCGGATCGGATCGGATCGGATCGGATCGGATCGGATCGGATCGGATCGGATCGGATCGGATCGGATCGGATCGGATCGGATCGGATCGGATCGGATCGGATCGGATCGGATCGGATCGGATCGGATCGGATCGGATCGGATCGGATCGGATCGGATCGGATCGGATCGGATCGGATCGGATCGGATCGGATCGGATCGGATCGGATCGGATCGGATCGGATCGGATCGGATCGGATCGGATCGGATCGGATCGGATCGGATCGGATCGGATCGGATCGGATCGGATCGGATCGGATCGGATCGGATCGGATCGGATCGGATCGGATCGGATCGGATCGGATCGGATCGGATCGGATCGGATCGGATCGGATCGGATCGGATCGGATCGGATCGGATCGGATCGGATCGGATCGGATCGGATCGGATCGGATCGGATCGGATCGGATCGGATCGGATCGGATCGGATCGGATCGGATCGGATCGGATCGGATCGGATCGGATCGGATCGGATCGGATCGGATCGGATCGGATCGGATCGGATCGGATCGGATCGGATCGGATCGGATCGGATCGGATCGGATCGGATCGGATCGGATCGGATCGGATCGGATCGGATCGGATCGGATCGGATCGGATCGGATCGGATCGGATCGGATCGGATCGGATCGGATCGGATCGGATCGGATCGGATCGGATCGGATCGGATCGGATCGGATCGGATCGGATCGGATCGGATCGGATCGGATCGGATCGGATCGGATCGGATCGGATCGGATCGGATCGGATCGGATCGGATCGGATCGGATCGGATCGGATCGGATCGGATCGGATCGGATCGGATCGGATCGGATCGGATCGGATCGGATCGGATCGGATCGGATCGGATCGGATCGGATCGGATCGGATCGTATCGTATCGTATCGTATCGTATCGTATCGTATCGTATCGTATCGTATCGTATCGTATCGTATCGTATCGTATCGTATCGTATCGTATCGTATCGTATCGTATCGTATCGTATCGTATCGTATCGTATCGTATCGTATCGTATCGTATCGTATCGTATCGTATCGTATCGTATCGTATCGTATCGTATCGTATCGTATCGTATCGTATCGTATCGTATCGTATCGTATCGTATCGTATCGTATCGTATCGTATCGTATCGTATCGTATCGTATCGTATCGTATCGTATCGTATCGTATCGTATCGTATCGTATCGTATCGTATCGTATCGTATCGTATCGTATCGTATCGTATCGTATCGTATCGTATCGTATCGTATCGTATCGTATCGTATCGTATCGTATCGTATCGTATCGTATCGTATCGTATCGTATCGTATCGTATCGTATCGTATCGTATCGTATCGTATCGTATCGTATCGTATCGTATCGTATCGTATCGTATCGTATCGTATCGTATCGTATCGTATCGTATCGTATCGTATCGTATCGTATCGTATCGTATCGTATCGTATCGTATCGTATCGTATCGTATCGTATCGTATCGTATCGTATCGTATCGTATCGTATCGTATCGTATCGTATCGTATCGTATCGTATCGTATCGTATCGTATCGTATCGTATCGTATCGTATCGTATCGTATCGTATCGTATCGTATCGTATCGTATCGTATCGTATCGTATCGTATCGTATCGTATCGTATCGTATCGTATCGTATCGTATCGTATCGTATCGTATCGTATCGTATCGTATCGTATCGTATCGTATCGTATCGTATCGTATCGTATCGTATCGTATCGTATCGTATCGTATCGTATCGTATCGTATCGTATCGTATCGTATCGTATCGTATCGTATCGTATCGTATCGTATCGTATCGTATCGTATCGTATCGTATCGTATCGTATCGTATCGTATCGTATCGTATCGTATCGTATCGTATCGTATCGTATCGTATCGTATCGTATCGTATCGTATCGTATCGTATCGTATCGTATCGTATCGTATCGTATCGTATCGTATCGTATCGTATCGTATCGTATCGTATCGTATCGTATCGTATCGTATCGTATCGTATCGTATCGTATCGTATCGTATCGTATCGTATCGTATCGTATCGTATCGTATCGTATCGTATCGTATCGTATCGTATCGTATCGTATCGTATCGTATCGTATCGTATCGTATCGTATCGTATCGTATCGTATCGTATCGTATCGTATCGTATCGTATCACAAAACGAAATCTTTTTAAAATATTGGCAATTAGGATGAAAACAGTCTGGCCGTCCATTCGTTGAATTGCGTCTGTAAAATACTGAAGCAACCAGAGCTAACGCGATCAGAGAGGAGAGGACGCCAAGACCAATTCTAGAGACGCAAACAAGAAACTGACAAGCAATACGTTATATATTCTAGAGTGTTGTGGTACGATAATCAAACATTTATTTAGGGAATTATTAAGAAAAGGTTTGGAATTAGGTTAAAACCTCATTCCAATTTTGACTCTGAATTTCGGTCAAGAACACAATTATCACCAGACAATTTATTTAGCCATTTTATATAAAAATCAGTTTATATAATTCATTTTTATTTTTGAATGTATGAAGTTTTTATATAATTTAAGAAATATGTTCTAACATAATAAAGTGGTAATTCCCCATCAAACTAAATAAGTGCAATATTAAAACAATAAATACTTTATCGATTCAACGAATTATTCTTTCAGAAAATCATTTAAATACGTATATTTAATCTATTAACCATTTCTCTAATGGAATAAACTGTTTTTTACTAGTTTTTTTCTTATTAACTTAGTTTATAAAGTTGTTAAAACTTTTATTAACTTCCCTAAATTTCAGGATATTAACGAGAAGTCGGTCAATAAATGGCTATTAATTGAATTGGCGACGCGGTTATTAATTTATAATCGTGTTTATTTTAGAATTAATGTGACCAGTTAATAAATTCATTGGTTCAAAGAATTTTTCTTCCGACAAATTTAATCAAATGGATTCATTGAATTATTTTTTTCAGTGTATGAGACTCAAGGTATCGAACCCCATTTTTCGAACTTTCCATCGAGTTTTTTCTTGGCACCACACATAGCGTACAGAAATTTCAGTATATGTTATTTGTACTGTTCTGTTACGCATTCACATCTTGTTCATTCAGTTTAAACCCTGCAGTAAGCTTTGTATCCCTCGAGGCAGCGCTTTCTACAGCAGCTTGTTCTGCATCTTATCCGAAGTAAACAGATTATTCGTTTTCAAGATGTATACAGGCAACCGATAAATTGTGTGAGTTTGGTCGTGCAATCGCATGCTAAAAATTCGCCAAATAGTTTCCGAAGCTCTCACATATTTCGAGTCTACAAATCTCTACGTTAATATGGCAATCATATTTAAGGAGCAGATAGGGATATTGTAAGGAACAATCCAGCTGTTGCCAATCAGGTGGTTTCCAATTTTTACAGGCCAAAACTTTCGTCGTTTAAACTTTGGGTACCCGTCAACATATCCTAAGGTCGCATTTTGAAAACGCTTCGGGAATCCCTTTGAACACTTTTTATCGACCAAACATCGGCTGTTCGGATTTTGGTGAGCTTCCTCGCATGGGTTGTGTATCATGTGTCGAGTTACTACTTCGTACATGCTCGGTGATTTATTTCGATCAGGAAAATCCTTGGTATTCTTGCGCTACTTGCATTAAACATCTTGTCGAAAGGAATGATGCGGGAGCTGTACCATAAGTAAGTGTACGTAATTCAAATTAACTTATTGGCTCATCAGTTTTGTTTCTCCAGAGAATTTTCTGATACGTGGATTGGTTGCTATATTGACCCACACTTGCCAATACATCTTTTCCACGTCACCGGATATTACGAACTGGTATTGACGGAAACTTATTAAAATCTCTAATAATGATGCCTGGATTATCGGACCTACTATCATTAAGTCATTGAATGATGTTCTATTTATTCCCTTTGCCGAGGCGTCGAACACCACCCTTAATTTCGTGGTAGTGTTTGCCTCCTTTATCACACCATGGTGTGAAAATAATTCTTCATATTCTGTCATAAATTGACAATATTGCTTATGAAACTCTGGTTGCTGTACAAATTTGTTCTCTTTTCGGCTACCACATAATTTGAACTCAACTGACTGAATTTCCCCTTCATTGGGAGCTGCTTCTGCCAACCCACGCACCGTTACATGACCATTGGTTCGTTTCAATCCCAATCTCTAAACACACGATTCTGTGATGAACGTGGCTTGCGACGCAAAATTTAGCAAAGCTCTGCAAAATTGTTTATTGCCAGTGGAGTCCTTTACTCTGACGATAGCGGTGGGCAAAACTGTATAAGGAATCCAAACGAATTGTGTGTTTGTAAGCACTTTGATTGCTCCGTCTGTAAATTGCTACTGCTTGGTTGTGCGCTGCTTAATCCTTCCTTAAATGTGCGTTAATAATTCTTCCTTAATAATGTGCGGTTCAATTGTACACGTTATGACCCTTGTGAAAACAATTGAAACAACGTCGTTCTGCAATAATTAAATCCTTCCGCTTGGTTACCGTTTGCTTTCGAAATTCTCCACACTCAGTGCACAGTGGACACTCCCATAAAACTGTCTTTGAAGTTGGTTGTGTTGATTCGGTAACTAAGGACCTTACTTGTGATGCTGATTTTTAATTTGAATAAGATGATACTAACTTTAATGTATCACATCGTCTATTTATGAACACGAAAAATTCATTTATGGTTGGATATTGTGACGATATCGACCCCCGAGCCCATAGCATTCTAGTTTCATCATCCAATATTTTTCCCAGTTGCTCTGCTTTTGTATCAAGTGCACTTAGACATCGGATTACTTCATCGGAGGTGTCACATCTTCTGATAATATGCCTGCTTACTTGATTTGTAGGAGGTTGATTTATGAATGTTTTGACGTGATAACGTTTTACACCGCATATTCAGAAAACTGACCCGAAACTTAGCCCTTGGTCGGGGGCAATTACTCATAAACTAAAGCATTGCCTTCAATTTAAAGGTATGATTGCTTAGGTTGGTCCTTCGGCTTTATGTGTCACGCATAATATTATCGCAGTTACGTCATCAGGCGGCAAAGGAACCCGCACCGCGAACCTCTGATTTCGACCGATTTAAATGCTTGAATCAGTGTATAGAGAGAATGGCTCATCCGATCGGAGATCCGATGGTGTCAATTTTTGCGTAAAAAACCGGTAGTGGTTAATTTATGTTAAATTAAATTAATTAATCTCCATAAAAATTTTAATTAAAATTACAAAGTACAATACAGCGATTTACAATCAACCATGAGAATCCATCATATGACCGGAGTGATTCTGGTGTCAATTTGTACGTAAAGAAACTTTGGCAGATAACTTATTGTTAATTAAAATAATTAATCTCCACATAAATTTAATTAAAATTAAAACCTACAAAATGGTGATTTACAAAGCTTGAGAACGCTGCAATGGGATAATGCATCATCTGATCGAAGCCATCCTAGTGTCAATTTGTGCGTAAAGAACTTGTAGCAGATAATTTATTTTAAATTAAAATAATTAATTTCCACATACATTTTAATTAAAATTACAAACTACTAAATAGCGATTTACAATGCTTGAAAGCACTGCAGCGATAGAACGCCTCATCTGATCAGAAAAATTCTGGTATCAATTTGTGCGTAAAGAATCTGTGACAGATAATTTATTGTAAATTAGAATAATTAATGTTCACATAAATTTTAATTAAAATTTAAATCTACAAAGTGACGATTTACAATGCTAGAGAGCACTGTAAAGGGAGAATGTCTCATCTGATAGGAGCAGATGAGGCATTCTCGCGGAGCCAGTACGTACCGCCATATGTCAGTGTGAACTCCGATATACCTCTTGTGCTCTGCGGCGACTTCAACATCGATGTCATCGCTAAACTCGAATTCGTGCGCTTCATCAAGGACACCTTGGGCCCTGACTGCGTCTCCAACACACTAGCCTTGACGACTTTTAGAGGCACTTTTCTGGATCTCACATTCGTCGAATGTGAGTGATTCGCACATCACCGCTGAGACCCTGAGCTTCATATCGTACTTCTGATCCCATCGCCCAGTACTTAATCGTTTGGAAACAACCACTGTACTCTTTATTTTAATAAACCCATATATCGTGCCATTTCTCGCACCGCTTATACTTAAACTATATCACGGAAAACACCTACGGCCGTGTAGAAGACACTGCCTACCCCGATTTTTTTTTATATATGCATTCACTATGTGCTTCTTTCTATCATATCTCTCGACCAGCTTGGAATACGCTTCATAATGATTGGCTTCGGTAATGCTACAATAACTAACTAATTTGGCTGCTTCACCTTTCAGCAAGCTCTTTAAGTACTGAAATTTTTGTACCGCTGGATAATCTTTCTTATGGATCGATGCATTGCACAAATCGAAAAAACTCGGCCATTCTGTATACTCCCCAGAAAATTGCGGTATGGATAATTTCGTTAACTTTATTTTAGTGGATGTGCTTGCTTGCACCGTTGTATTCAGTGTGGCATTATTATAGGATTACCGCCTTGGGATATGCTTAACTTATAGCAATATAATAATTCAATTACCAGTGACTGCATAGTACTTATCTTCCAATTCAGCTACATGTAATTCGGCAATTTGGCATTATCATCAAGACGAAAGATTCTTTCTTCAGTTTCTTCAAACGGTGATTTTAATTTGTGGACTGCATCTAGGCGAACCTTCAATTCGTCTTTCAAAATGTCTTCATTTTCGTTGATGACATTAACGTAAGTTTCCATCCTGGTCATACTTCCTTTAATTGTAGCATAAAATATGGCGTGACCACGTGTGTATTAACCAGGTATTGCGGCTTAACTTAGATTGGCTTATTATAATGCTAACTTGCGGTAACTTATTATAATGCACTCGTGATAAATTTTTACGGTTAATTCTTTATCCGGCTCGAAGGACCAATGTTTGCTTCGTATACAATACGCGCTATCCAATAAATGATTCGCACAAATAAAAGCACAGCTTATTTGAACTTTACAATATTGATTTTTATTTCTTAAAAACCAGAACAACAATTCAGTTCGGCTTCTCGTTATACAATGATAATACTTTGATTTTATGATATTTAACCTCTAAAAGATGACTATACAAAAATGATAATATTATGTATGGTCAGATTAAATGATTTTATCTGCCTCATTTCGTACTATGTATAATGTACAATCTACATAAGTTGTGCTATATTTTATGATCTACCTTTTTTTAGCTTTCAAATAATAATTTGCTGTGGTAAACCTAACTTAACGATCTTACCATTAAATGTTTGACAGTAAATAATGATAACAATACATTGGCGTAAATACGTAAGCTCAAATGAATAATTAAAGCATTTTCTGTTATTAAATAATTATAAGAAACTTTTAGTTTCATCTTATGGATTAGAAGAACACAACTATCATATTAATGAAGAGGTCTCCAAATTAAAAAAAAAACGTGAAATATTTTAAGGACCTTGCCTGCCCAAAATAACGAAAAATGTTTATAAAAATAAATGGTTGGTTTGGTAATCTTTAACGGATGCTTTCTGAGAAAAGTGTCGTCCGAGGAGTCGGATAGACCCAATTTTTTTTTTTTTGTGTTTTATAAAGTTGTGATGATTTTTGTGTTTTAACTTGATATCAGTTGTCATTTAAAGCTTGGCGGGTTAAGTTTGATCAAATTGGATAACTGTGTGGTGGCCAAGCAAATTTATAAATTAAAAATAAACAAGTAAAAGTGGCCGAATTTTAAACAATAAAAAATAGTGCTAAAGTGATGCAGTAAAATAAAATGCAAATTAGTTAATAAAAAAAAGTGCGATTAAAAATCAAAAATATTTACCAAATACAACAAACCATTTTTAGTAATTATGGTTAGCGAAATTTTACCAACTTCTAAACAAACGGTACATTTTTAACACTAAAACTAAATTAATGCATAATATGTATATATTTTTGATTGTACTTGCCGCCTCTCGCCTCACGAGAGATATCGATCAAGCTCAAAATTGTATGTGTGTGTTTGGTTGCATTAATTTCTAATTATCGTAATTAATTACAATGAAAGTTGTTTTATGTTGTAAATTTTCGCGCCAATATCGTACATAATACATAGTTTTGTTCCGGCTGCTGCTAAATCGTTTTGTCGTGTATCTAATATACTTTTGGTCTCCACACAATATACATTCTTGATAAATAGTTGGAGTAAAAGTACGAAATTCTTTTTGTAACGATTAAAAATGTGTCACAAATTAATCGTTTTGTAAATCAAATTTGAACTATGTTTGGCGGCAATGATAACCCCAATATTGTTTTCAAATTATAATCAAATTTGTTGCAAAATTCGGCATTCAAATTACAATCAAACTTTAGTCAAATCTATCTAAATTCATTTTAATTTTCATTTAATTGTAATAAAACAAGAAAATAATATGAGAAAAGCAAGAAAATTCTAATCAAACTGCAATCAAATTGTATTCGCATACTACACATAATCAAGTTACTTAACTTAAATTTGATTAAGTACTATCAAATTATGATACTATTTTATTCAAACTGTATAACATGTTCAAAGTGATTTTATTTGTTTAAAAAAAAAAATTATCGGTTTCAAAGTTTGTTCAAACCTGGCTCAAACTTCAAGAGTTATACAAATGATGTTCTTTAAAAAAATATAATTATGAAAGCACAGGTTTACTTACATACATACATATATACGAAGGTAACTAAAATTGGAATAATTTCTGTCAAATTATAATAATAATTGATTCAAATTGTGTAATGTTTTCAAATTAATTAAATTTATGTTCATTTTTTTTTCTAATTGTGTTTAAAATTTAATTTTTAATTTTTTTTTTGAGTGTGGCAACAGTTACGTCATTCGTGTTACGACAGAAAATTAATTTAATGTTTGATATTTACGAAATGGCATACTGTAAGAAGTTTACGTGGGAAATCAATACCGCCGGTTCAAAATTCACACGAAAATGAGCTTCGTCGGAAAATGTGATTTTTCTGTAAAAGTGCTCATTTTCTTCTAAGCGTTCCACAGCCCAATTAGTGAACCGAAAACGTTGCGGATGGTCATTTTGATTCAGCTCATTTTTTGAGTCCCGCAACAAGCTCCTACACTAATTGAACTTTGTACGCCTTCATACCGAGGTTCTACTGAATTTTCCACGTAAATTTCTTACAGTTTGGGTAGAAGACTCGCCATTTTGAAAGTAAGCTATTAATATTTCCCAATTTTACCAAAGAGATTTTTTTTTTTTGACGTGATAACGTTTTACATGTTCAGAAAACTGACCGGAAATTTAGCCCTTGGTCGTAAGCAATTACTCATCAACTATAAGCATTACTTTTAAATTAAAGATATGATTGCTTAGGTTGGTGCTTTGGCTTTATGTGTCATGCATAATATTATCGCAATGACGTCATCAGGCGGCAAAGAAACCCAAGCTGCAGACCTCTGATTTCGACCGATTTAAATGCTTGAACAAGAGTAGCGAGAGAATGGCTCATCTGATCGGAGATCCGTTGGTGTCAATTTTTGCGTAACAAACCAGTGGTGGTTAATTTATTTTAAATTAAATTAATTAATCTCCACATTAATTTTAATTAAAATTACAAAGTACAAAACAGCGACTTACAACCAACCATGAGAATCACTTATCTGACCGGAGTAATTCTGGCGTCAATTTCTGCGTAAAGAAACTGTGGCAGATAACTTATTGTTAATTAAAATAATTAATTTCCACATAAATTTTAATTAAAATTTAGATCTACAAAGTGGCGATTTACAATGCTAGAGAGCACTATAAAGGGGGAATGCCTGATCTGATAGGTCATATGTCAGTGTGGACTCTGATATACCTCTTGTGCTCTGTGGCGATTTCAATATCGATGTCATCGCTAAACCAGAATTCGTGCGCTTCATCAAGGACATATTTGACCTAGACTGTGTCTCCAACACACTATAGCCTCGGCGACTTTGGGAGGCACTTGCCTGGATCTTACATTCGTCAGGCATATCACCGCGGAGACCATTCGCTTCATATCGTACTTCTCATACCATCGCCCAGTATTTAATCGTTTGCAAACAATCACTGTACTCTCATTTCCAATAAATACATTTATTTTAACAAACCCTATACATCGTGCTATTTCTCGCACCGCTACCCCGAATTTTTTTTTTAGATACATAAGACATAACCAATCCAGCCTTTCCTACATTTCCAGCACCAAATGGTACATGCACGTTTGTTAATGGATTTTTGTGAAATTTTATATAAGAGTTATTAAGCTGATTCTATAAGTAGTTCCTAATATAAAACCGAATTCCTCGGGTCATATTTCGGGTTGGATTTCGTAAATAAAGTAAGAGCCAAAATCAAGAAATATTGCGGACCACCATTATGATTGGTTCCACCATGAATCAACAAATTATTTGACCAAGGCAGTTTACTACGTCTCCAGCTCTAAATGGAACTAGATAGCACATTTGTGGAAAGATTTAATTATACATATATCTGAGACTTGAGATATGAAGTCGATTCTTTAAGTAGTTCTTAATATAAAATTGACTCCCGCTCTGGAGAATTCCTTTCGGAGTCGTGAAATATTGCTGAACAATTATATTCGTTAAATTTATTTTTACTTACTTGGCTAATTCATACTACCTACTCTGCTTGATTTTAGTGAAATTTTATATCGTAAATATTTTGTGGATGCTATAAATAGTTCCTAATATAAAACCTATATTATTTGATGGCCTGAGGTTTTTTTCGGCCATAAGATTGGAGTGGGATCAGAATTTATAAAATAAAACATAGCCCAACGGTCAAATATTTTGGAACACTAATGGTGTTATGGTCGATACCATAAATCAAAAAATAGATTTGCTAACTCAGACAATTTTCTTCGCCTCCAGCACCAAATGGAACAAACACGTTTGTTGAAATTTTATATCTGAGATCTTAAGCCAATCCTCTAAATAGTTCCTAATTTACAATAAGTTAAATCGTGTTCTGAAGAATTTTTTGGATATTTAAATTGTGTTGAAATTATTATTTTTTAATAAACTTAGATATCAGAATGAATATACCTGTAATCTATGTAAAAACCAGGTCGATTTAAGACATTTTTTCAGATCCCAGATCCAAAATTTTCATTAGGATTTATCTAAAATCAACAACTGAGCATGGATTTTATAATATTATTAAACGTACGTACATAACTCTCAATCCCAATATAAAATATTGATCTGCCTGTCTAACCTATTTTGCTGTGAAGAATATATCCTGTTAGAAGTTTGGTACGGTTTGGTTGTTGTATAGGTAGCAATAAATCAATTCTAGAACAAATCAGAAGCACTTCAGATATAAAGAGTCCATAACTCAAGATCCATATTTCATCAAATTACAATAAAATACATTTTGTAACATTCGCGATCATATTTTATCTTAACACACCGCATAAATTATAACCGCAATCAACACTTGTTTATATTTATATATACACAATATATGTAAGATCACAACCAAGCAATAAATAAGCAATCAAATTATACTCTTTCTTTATACGAATAAGATCGGGCACGCGCGCGCGCACCCGGTTTGTTTATTGTGATTTTCATTCAACAACAA
Source organism: Tipula helvola (assembly GCA_963556165.1). Classification (NCBI taxonomy): domain Eukaryota; kingdom Metazoa; phylum Arthropoda; class Insecta; order Diptera; family Tipulidae; genus Tipula; species Tipula helvola. The sequence continues at coordinate 327,410,407 of OY744483.1, read as the reverse complement.
ATATTTAGTAAAACGACGACACATAATAAATTATTTGGGTATAGATAAGTTAGTATACATTTCAGGTTATTGGTCATGGCCTAAAAATATATTTAAGTATACGTATATATACGTTTTTGAAGATCCTGTCCTTTATAGATCTAGTTTTTCAAAATATTTTTTTATCTAACACTAGACTTGTATTTTAGGTATACTGCGTATAAAATTTGAGGCGAGAAACCCGAAATAATCCACATATTTTTATTGCCTCATCTTAACTTAATACATAGCAGATAAACTAGTCCCATAACAAGTTTCTTAAATCGATTGTGTGTCTATTATCAGTTATAACCGCCGCAAACTTTATAATTATTGGTTATTGGCGCCCTGTAAATAATTTATTCATTTGTGCGCACGATAAGATGCGCCGCGCCGTCCGTCCCAAATTCTGTAAACTTTTCATCAACTAAACCACCATGTATTTTAATTGTTCCTAAATTAATAATGTCTTCCCCAAGCAAGTAAAGATATACATTCATGATTTATTAAACTAGTCCTCTCATCAAGTGTAAGGCTAAATTTAGCATAGTCTTGTTTCACTTGCAAATTTCATTACAAATCACTTTTCTTGCGATATTCAAAATAAATTCTCACGAATAAATTGACTACAACCAAAAGCGTTTATGGAGAAGCCATCTATACTGCAGCTACTCTTGCTACAATTTCTGAAACGCGGGTTGTCTTTTTGTAAACTGTAATATCGACGGTTGTTGCAGAAATTTTTCGCTTTTTGGATGAGCTTTCCTCTCCCAAATATTCTCGTTTATTTATATTAATGTTGGGCAATGGCGCTAAATGACGACTTAATTCAATTAATTTTTCGCATTTGGTTATTATGGCGTCGAATAATCAAAACACAAGCGCGCTTTTTTGTTTTTTTTTTTTTGGTAAGATATAACATATACTATATGCAAAAAAAGTGTTTCAAAAATGTGAAAGTTGATTACAGAATTATGCTAATTTTTGCAAAGTGTTGTGGGACAGGGGTATTATAATATATGTGGTAATAATTTTCTTAAATCTTAAAGATTTTGTGTTAAAGTAAATCTGAAATCATAAATGGTTTATTGGTCATCAGCCGCAACAATTATGTACATTATTCTGTCTATTGCGAGACTTATTAAAATGTCAAATGTTTAGTGATTAATAAAATTATGTTGAAAAGTGTCTCTTCAATATGGAATGTGCCAATAATGTTGCATTGTCACAGGCGCTTTTGACTGTTATGAATGCTGGTTTGGGTCTTTTTGACAATGTTGCCAAGTGCGCATAAATTAGTGGTAGAAATTCGCGGTCCGCTTTATTGCAAATGAGATCCACTATTGGTTTATCTACGAATCCGACAAATCACAGCCCTAGTAAACCTCTGATGGTTTTTGGTCGCCAATATCTTGCTTACTGGCGAGTTCTTTCAGGGGTTTTTACTGTGACAGCGAATACCTGTCAATCAGCGCCTTTTTCAGTGTCTTATATTTATTGTTGTCTGGTCGGTAGTGATGTAGCCACCGTAAAAAATTTTTCAGTACCCGGTAAAGTGGTAAGAACCTTGCTCAAAATTTCGGAAAATAAGGGGTGATCTATATTTGTGGGAAGTATCGTTCAAGGAGTCGGATAGACCTTTATTTTATTTGATTAGTTCGGTTAAGGTATTATGACACTGGCTATTTTTCCGGCTCTTTCAAGTTGCAAGACCTTCCATGTCTCATTCAAAAAAAAAAGAGCCACACATTGATTTTATATTTGTCTAAAATATTTTACCAATCATATGATCATATTTCTTGGTTTTATCCTTGTTCTCCAGCATCTTAAACCCGATTTATTTACAATTTAATAGAGAATCTGAAGATCAATATATCAACAATTATGGGTGAACACTAGAGAATCCAGTCCCGGGTATCGAGGTACCCGGGTACTTCGAGTATTAGCCTATTTCACGAGTACCTCGATACCCGGGTAATTCGCTGAGAAACCCGGGTATTTAATTTTTTTTTTAATTCAATAATTGTTCAGCGTAAAATATTTCAAATTCATATTTTGTTATTGAAATATAAATTTAGTCAGTACATTGCAAAATTATTTCAATAATATGTGTTAAATCATACACTAATTCGCTGAATATCGCTTGCTTTGCATTGAAAAATAATTATATAATAAATGTACTAACATTTCAAGCGAAAGTTTTGTTTTTTTACGTTTTGCACATCATGTGGATGAACCCCATTCATTCCCAACCGCAAGTTTCGTTCTTAACCGCCTGCAAATGTTTACCTATATTTGTCATGTGAAAAAATGGCCACTATCCAATCAATAAGAAGTGACAATTTTTTTTATTTTACATATAATCGTTTATTATTAACATTTTTGTCCACAAAAAATTATAAATATTACACATCCTGTATGCGCGGCCTTAAAATACAATTCAGCAAATCAGCTCATGTGCTTGCATTTATTAGTCAGCTACTCAGCTGTAATTGATTGGAATCCACTGAATATTGTCAAAACCATAATATACACAATAAAAATATGTACTTGTATTAAATATTTTTGGAAACAATTTAAATGTTTTATAATAAATACAGTTTAATTTAAACAGATTCTATTTTCAAATTTACGAGTACCTACCACTTAAATAAAACAATGTCGAGTAAATCTAAAGTTTGGGAATATTTCAAAAAAAATGTAGGGCATGAGAATGCTTCATGTGATAAATGTGGGACCGTAATATCTTCAAAAGGGGGAAATACAAAAGGCATGATAAATCATTTAAAGACACACGACATTACTAGTAATCTTCTAAAACGAGATGCCGCTTTAAATTCAACATCACAAAATAATGGTTCAGCTGCTTCAGCCCAGAAAATAGCATGTAATCAAGGCAATTTGATGAAATATTTAAAACGTGAAACGCGAAATGAAATTTTAGCCAAATGCGCCGCAAAAGACGGGTTTTCTTTCCGAGCAATTACAAACTCAGAAGCTGTTCGAGGATACGTTTTATCGAAAAATTATGAAATGCCCAAAAGTGAGACAACAATCAAAGAATCTATTATGAAATTCTGCGAAGAAAAAAAACAAGAATTGAAAGAAATATTGAGTGATAAGATGCGAAAAAACCTTAAATTTAGTATTACGGTTGATGAGTGGACCAACAATAATGGTAATCGATTTCTAAATGTAACTTTACATAACATGAAACCATATAATCTTGGTTTAACAAAAATTGATGGCTCATGTAATGCTTCAGATACTAAAAGGTTGGTTTCGGAAACATTAAGTAAGTTTGGTTTAAATTTTACATCGGATATAGTAAGTTCAACACATGACGCAGCATCAGTAATGGTAAAATACGGTAACGAAATCGATCCAGAAAGCCAGTTATGTTACAACCACGCAATTCATTTGGCAGTGGTGAGCGTATTTTATAAGCGGGTCTCGGAAACATGCAATAGTGGCTGCAATAACAGTGACATAAGTGATGTTGATGATGAATGCGAATTATCGGGATCGGAAAATATCATTATATGTGAAGACTCTAATCTAAATTTTGAAACTTACAAAAACGTAAATGACGATGAAAGGCACGAAATTAATGAAAATTTCGCTGCTGTCATTAACGAAACAAGGCGTATATGCAAATTTTTTCAAAAATCTTCGGTTCGCGATTCAGTGTTGCAGAAGTACGTTGAAGAAAAGCTTGGCAAAAAACTTAAATTACTATTAGATTGCCAAACTCGCTGGAACTCCTTGCTGATAATGTTAAAGCGATTCATTTTATTAAATGATTCCATAATGCTAGCTTTAGAAGAACTAGGCGCTTGTGTTCCTTCTCCAGAGCATATATATACATTAAAATATATGTGCGAAGTGTTAGAACCCCTCGAAGAAGCTGTTCTTAAATTAAGTTTGGAAAATGCAAATTTGTTAATAGCTGAAGGAACAATGCTTTTTGTTTTCAATAAACTTAAACAAATTGGTACAACTTTAGCTCTTCAAATGTTAGAGGAACTTAAACAAAAAATTAATTTACGGCGTAATGTTCCTTTAACATCTTTACTAATGTTTTTACACAACGGAACATACTGCAAAACGAATGAACATTTTTCATATTCCTCGAAAGTCGTAATCAAAATATTTGCAGATCGAACCTACCAAAGACTGTTTCCTGTAGAACGCGTGGAGCTTGAGAACAATACAATCGGACTAGATGCAAACCCAATTGAAGATGAAGAATTGGGGTTAAATCAAACTTTACAAAATTTTTTGTCGGCGCCAGACCTTTCAAATAGTAATGTGAATAATTTGGGAAAGAACTGAAATTAGTTGAAGGTTCTTGTGGGAAAAGAACACACAATTTAGAAAAATTGTATGATGCTCTAATGACTATAAAGCCAACTTCGGTGGCATGCGAAAGAGTATTTTCTGTTGCAGGAAATTTTTCTACAAAAATACGCTCTAAACTTGCTCCAGAAACTTTAAGCAATTTAGTATTTTTAAAATACTACTTTTTGAATAAAAATAATTAAAGAAAATAATTTATGTTGAGGCTGTTTGTATAATAAATTAAAACAGAATTTTTTTTTTTGTTATTAGAATTCTTTATAGATTGCCTGAACTGAAATCGTACTTTATGTTAAATAAAATGAACTGTTTTTTATACAATTATTTTTCTTATTTATCGCTCTCGGTGGTTTTAGAGTGAGTAGAGCGCTTGCTTTATCATCCGAGGATCCCGGGTTCAATTTCCGGTGGTGACAAAAAAAAATGTCACGATTGGGTGTTGGAGATGTAGGTGTCTGCATGTCTGTTGTGAAGTGCGTGCAAGCCTCACCAAAATTGTTCTCCCCTCTCCCACCCAATATTAATAAGTAGTACAGAGTCTGCGGTTGTGCATCCATAATAAGAAAACAAAATCCTAAGCATAACTTTAATCCTCAAAAAAAAAATTATGTAATTTTTTTTTTTAATTTTCCAATTTTGATATTTACCCGGGTAACCCGGGTTACCCGGGTAGTTCAGAAAATGCTACTCGAATACCCGGGTTTTCAAATATCCGAGTATTTGGATTCCCTAGTGAACACCTAATGGCTTAAATAAAGCATAACCTCTTTATTAAACAATCAAAATATAATGATCTCTCGATCAACACAATATAAAAATTATTCATATCGAACCAAAATATGTCCATATTTCGATCATTGGTTGTTGATCAACAAGATCACACAAATAAAAAAATAAAAATTCATGACTTCATATTGTCTTGTATAGACACGCGTAAAAACGATCAAAAAACGCGATCTTTTTAAATTATAAACCAAATTAACATAAATCAACGATCAAAACATGTAGATTTACGCTCGATTAATCTTACGCCGCGCCGTGTATCGTTCATATTAAATTACTTATGAATTTGGAATAAATATGCAGCAGTGAAGTCTTTGTTAGAGGACATTGGCATTTCATTTTAAACGCCCCCCCCCCCCCCTCCATAAAATGTGTAGATCTATTACAAAGTTATGTTTCAAAAATCAACTCGATCACCTCGATCATTTTATTCTCCAAAAATATTCAATAGATAATTGTGCAACTATTGATAAATGAGCTCTTCACCATCTGCGGAAATGCGTGAAACTCTACCCGTCAAATGATCGCAAGATCTACACTTTACCTTATGAATTTCTTGTAAAATACCTATATGCGATACAATTTAAAGCTTCTCAGTTATTTTTAAAGCCAAGGTCGCAGCAATAAGAAAAGATTGAATATGCATGGATATTCTAAGATGTAGGTAATTACTAATTAAATACAATATAAATATTTATAAAGAATGAATTGTTTATATTGAGATTAACTGCGCAATTATTATGTACTCGTGTATATAACCTGGGAAAATATGGGAAGTTCCAATTCAAATAACAAGCAAGTGATTGCTTAACACAATGACATAAAACTGTAACAGATACATGACTTAAGCATAACGTATTTGTAAGCTAACGTTTTCTTATTTTTTCAGACTTTGAAGTATCCGAGATCGATTGCATTTATTATCAGCAATGAATTTTGTGAACGGTTCAATTACTATGGTATGCGAAGTAAGTATAAAAGTTACATTCACCTTAAACAAACGGCATGTATATAGATTTGACATTTGTTTATTTAAATTAAAACGAATTAACATTTTTTATTTCTTTCTTTTCATTTCAGCAATTCTTGTGCTTTATCTTCGAGTGAAACTAAATTACGACGAGGATGAGTCAACAGTACTATTCCATATATTCACCTCTTTAGTATACCTATCGCCTTTGATTGGTGCCATCTTGGCTGACATTTGGTTGAACAAATTCAAAACCATTTTTATCCTATCGATCGTCTATGCTATAGGTTCTGTTATTGTGTCAATGGGTGCGATCCCACCACTTAATCTACCTATCAGTGAAACGACAATACTTGGTTTGGCATTGATTGCATTTGGCACAGGCGGTATAAAACCATGTGTAGCCGCCTTTGGTGGTGATCAATTTAAAATTCCCGAACAAACAAAACAATTGGCAACATTTTTCTCGTTATTTTATTTTGTAGTTAATGCGGGTGCATTAATTTCAACAAGTGTAACACCTATCTTGCGGCAAAATGTTCATTGCTTCGGTGATCCGGATTGTTTTTCGCTGGCTTTTGGAGTACCCGGAGTCTTAATGATCCTATCGGTTGTAATATTTGTGGCCGGAAAATCGATGTACACTGTTAAAAACCCGACCGGAAATGTAATTGTGCGCGTCTCAAAGTGTATTACGCATGCTGTATCACAACGGTCAAAGGATGAACAGAAGCGGGATCACTGGTTGGATCATGCAGAACCGAAATATGGTAAACAATTGGTGGATGATATAAAAATGTTAGGCAATATTTTAATACTCTTTTTGCCGCTGCCAATCTTTTGGGCACTTTTCGATCAACAAGGATCACGATGGACGTTCCAAGCTACACTCACGGACGGTAATGTTGGACTATTTACGATCAAGCCAGATCAGATGCAAGTTTTCAGTCCGCTTTTGTGTTTGCTTTTTATTCCACTCTTTGAGTATGCCATTTATCCGATTCTCGCTCGCGTTGGAATCACAAAACCACTACAAAAATTAACATTGGGCGGATTATTAGCAAGTGTTGCATTCATTTTGTCCGGCCTACTTGAGCTACAATTGCAGAAGAGTTACGCTATAGTGCCGAAAGCGCATGAGGGGCAGATTCGTGTTTTTAATGGCATGCCATGCACTTTTGACGTCGAAACAGAAATTCCGAATCATGAGAATTTCATACTTAAATCGTTGCAGATGTTTAATGAGAATTATGTGCATCAAATTAATGAGTCCGAATATTCATTTAAACTTGAGGCAACATCCGGAAATTGTACAAATTTTAATGGTACAGTTAAAGTAAAAGCTGGAAAATCGTTCAGTTATTTCGTGACACGTGATTCACTAAATCAAACCACAATGTTAATGTACGAAGATACAACAGCAAAATCAAAAACTGGCCATCCCTTGGTGCGATTGCTTTCGAATACATTTAATAGAAGTGTGATACTTCAATCGGCTGACGAAAATCTTCAAAAGTTTGATTTCCAACCGGATAATATCGAGTTGCGTGAACTCCTGACCAGTCGATATTTCATTTCCATTGAAAATATTCTTCATTACGAGGTTGATCTACAAATGGGTGCAGTTGTTACGATACAAATCACTGAATCTGATGATCATCAATTCAGTTCAGAACTACATGTGATCACACCACACAATTCAATTAATATGCTTTGGTTATTACCACAGTATGTAGTCCTTACGGCGGGTGAAGTTATGTTCTCCGTAACCGGACTCGAATTTTCATTCACCCAAGCTCCACTCAGTATGAAATCTGTGCTCCAAGCATGCTGGTTGCTAACTATCGCCCTTGGAAATGTATTTGTCGTAATTATTGCCCAAATCAAAATTTTCGATGAAAAATCATCGGAATTTTTCTTTTTCGCCATCCTCATGATTATCGATATGGGCATATTTGCAATTCTGGCACTTAAATACAGGTATGCCCGTGGCGAGTACGAGGATTCGGATAGTGTTAGCCTCAAATTGGAAAACCATGTGCAACGTGGCGGTGAATTGCATAAAGACCATGTACCCGAAGGTATTACGAATAAGGCATTTACAAGTGATTTAATTTAATTTTTAGGTTAGGTATTAAAATTTTGTGTACATAAAATGTTTTTATTTATGTTTTTAAGAAATAAATTAGTTATAAAATTTTTAATGCGGTTTTAATGGACAGATTATGAAATTCGAAGTTAAATTAGGGCCTACAATATTTGTCAAACGATTTCTGGTGACTTTGTGCGGCCATGCTCTTTTTGACGTTTTGAGTTCATTGGTAGTGCCAAAATCGGTGAGTGAAATGAAATTAGACGAGTTGACCAAAACACTAACCGACCATTTTTCACGACGGCCGCGGCAATCCGAGATCGCTGGATTCTACAAATTTTTCTTGAGGAACCAGCTACCAGATGTTTCACATTCGCATCAGACGTAGCAGAATTAAGGAAACTTGCAGCTGATTGCAAATTCGAAAATGCCCTTGACAGAATGTTGAGAAACCGAATCGTATATGGGCTCAGAGACGAATCGCTTTAACGTGCTCTTCTTGCTGAATCGGATTTGACCTTAACTAAAGTCATTGAGAAGGCATCAATATCTGAAGCAGCAGCAAAAAATCAAATCGAAGCTAACCAGCAACTACCAGTTGACGAGGAATCATCATTGCTTCAAACAATAGTTACCACGAAGGGGGCATTCCGAGTCAAACGCCTGCAATTCGGAATTTCCTCCACTCCAGGAGTTTTTCAAAGTCTTATTGAAAATATTTTAAGAAATATCGAAGGAATCTTACCGTATTTTGACTATATCGTCTCGAGGAGGTTCTTGTGCGTTTCGACGAATATGGACTTCGTCTCTCTGAAGCCAAATGCATTTTCAAATCTCCGTCAATAAATTTTCTGTGTTATAAAATTGATTCATTGGGGATCCGACCTACCGATGACAAAATAGCAGCCATTAAAGATGCACCAGAACCAAAAAATAAGCAACAACTTCAAGCATTCCTTGGATTGCTATATTTTTACCATTCATTCATTCTTGCCGGACAAAGCTAACGTCGCTGAATCTCTACATCGTCTGCTTGATAAAAATCAGAGGTAGGAATGGAATGTTATTCATCAAAATTCTTTTGAAGATTTGAAGGAATTATTATCATCAACCAGTCTTCTCACACACTACCATGAGAAGCTCCACTCATTCTCTGCTGTGACGCGGCTCCTTACAGAATAGGAATTGTTCTATCTCATCTCATGGAGGATGGCAATAAAGCGGAGATAAACTACGCACAAATCGATCGAGAAGCGGTAGCCATCATTGCTGGGATTAAAAAATTTCACATCTACTTGTAAGGAAGGCGGTTTACGATCATTATCGATCATCGTCCATTGATTGGGTTATTCAGTTCCGAAAAAATGTACCTACAGTGATATCAGCCCAAATGCTTCGACGCCGAGTATTCCTCAATGCATATGACTTCGACATCATTCATCGTTCCGGCTCAAAAATGGGAAATGCCGATTTTCTTAGTTGTTTTCCTAACGAAACCATTGAAGTACCCGATGGGGAAAACGAAGAGGTTCTAATGATTGAATCCATCATAAAACCAGTCCTAAACGCCTCTCAAATATCACAGATGACAACCAAAAATTCCGAATACAACCGTGTGCTCAACTGGGTGTTAAAGGAGTTTCCAGAAAGGTTAGTAAACGATCAAACAAAATTTAAACCTTTCTATCTCTCTGTAGGCATTAAATATCCACTTTCAAAAGCTGCCTGTTGTGGTGCAATCGCACCATCATCCCTCCGGCTGGCCAAACAATCATTTGGGAAGCACTGCATTCCGGACATTCTGGAATAGTGCGAATGAAAGCCCTTGCTCGCAGTTACGTATGGTGGCCGAACATCGACAAAGACATCGAATATCTGGTTAAAGCATGCACCGCTTGTCCAGTTCATCCATGGGAGCCAACATCAGTCCCATGGTCACGGCTACATACTGATTTCGCCGGACTATTCCAGAATTAAATATTCTTCGTTGTAGTCGATTCGTTCTCAAAGTGGTTGGAAGTCATTCCTGTCAGAACAACATCGTCGGCTTGTGCAATCAAATCACTATACGGACACTATTTGCTACACATGGACTACCGGACATGATCGTTTCTGACAATGAGTCAGCGTTCACATCAGCTGAATTCAAATCATTTTGTGACGACAACCTGGTCGATCATGTATTATCTGCTCTATTCCATCCGTCATCAAACGGGCAGGCCGAACGAATGATAAGAACCGCCAAGAATTTCCTTAAAAAGGTACCAGAGGGTGATTTGCATTGTCGTCTTGCTAGATTTTTGTTGAGCCAACACATTACGCCCAGCACTACAACTAAGCCATATGGAAAGTCAAAACATATTATGACAAGCTCCATCCAGTTAATATAAAAACGCCGTCACATCAAAATCGTCTCGATCAAACCAACATTATTACTCCACAGGTTCAAAATGGATAACTGCCTCCGTCGAAACACGTACCGGACCTCTGTCTTACAAGGTTAAAATTGACTATGGCAAAATCATCAAAAGGCATATTGACCAGATGAGAATTCGATCGTCTGCTAGATCAGATTGTTTATTATGTGTCCTGTTTTTTTTAATACTCGCAGGACCAGCAATTCTAATGGCGCCAAGATTGCGATCGACAGTCTTCAACTCTATGTCGGGTAAATATTCAATAAGATAGTTAATTTCTGGTCCCCTTCCGATCGATAATAAATAACACTCGACTGGATGTAGTTCCACCATATTGACTAATATGGTAACATATCCAGAAGTATTACTTATACCCGAGGCAATAAGAGATATTAAATCCTTTTCCGGAATATTAGCCCGTGACATAATGCAGGATGGTGTCGTCACTACGACGCATATACGTAGAATTCAATCACCGAATTTTGTTTCGATTCAGACGCTGAAATTTATTTTGAGTCATGGTATAACAGGCATGAGTAACTGTTTAAAGTGGATGGTCAATCACTAGACGACGCAACAAAAGTTAGAATCCTTTTACGCAAAGTACACAGTACCAGTTTTGATAAATATCAGATCAATTTGATGACACCATAACGATGAATCCATAAAAGACTTTGCGATTAAAATTGAAAAATTGTTAGAAGAATTAAACAAACCATCTTTCGGAATTGATGATGCAGGCCAGCTAGATAAAAATATTCAACTTCTAAATACCAAAACGGCTTTGAGGTCTTTTGAAGACGGTCTTAGAGTTCCAGTCAGAAAGCTTATTGTTTGATAATTTAAAAGGCGCTATCACCAAAGCTATTGAAGAAGAGAATTTGAGTTTAACTAACAAAATTAAAACTGCCAAACCTGAAATAACTCCTCAGAATCAAAACAAACAAATTAAATGTCAAATATGTTCGAAATTAGGCCATAGTGCAAAAACTTGCTATACAGAAAGAAATCCAACTCCTTCGACTTCGGGTTATATCAATCATTCTAACAATTCAAGTCAACCAAATCGTAATTCATACTACCAAATACGATTCAAACAGGTAATACCTCACGAATCAATTACATTTCCTTATCAAGCGCTTACTGTAAAAAAATATTACTGACGTATTAGAAAATAGAAAGCGGAAGGAACAATTCAGAATAAATTTATGGAACTGTCTTCTTCTGGAGAACAAGAACCCTATAAAGAATCCACGGTTTCAATTGAAACTTTCAACATCCATAAAGATTTACATGGGGCAGATAATTTGAATCTTCAGATTCAAAATGTACAATGTGGTCCTGATAATGTACCAACTCCAATCAATGAGTTTCAAAATTTAATAACCACTGATGCGGGCCTGTTTCCAGAGTACCCACATATATCAATAATAATTATCCTCATTTTCAGGATCGTACTTATCAACATCAACTAAATTCACAACAGTCAAATTTGTTTCAGACGCAACAGCCTAAAACTTTACGATCTTTTCCAAATTTAGCACCTATACCTATAGTTCTTCCAAGTGGAAAGTTGATTTTGATGAATCTACCGGAGGAATTTCAGTTGAACGGTTCCTATTTAGAGTTGAACATCTCGCTCGAATGTATCAAGTTACATAGAAAATAATTTACGTAATGAATTTAGTGTTCTTTTGGAAGGAATTGCCTCCAAATGGTATTGGTGTTATATCGAACGGAATTCCTCGTGTAATTGGCTCCAACTGAAAACAGCTTTTGTTGAAAGGTTTCAGGATCGGCGTACAGATGATGATATTCGTCGATTGATCGATTCAAGGAGACAGAAGCCGAATGAAACCTTTATCGAATATTACAACGAAATGCTAGCATTGACCTTACAATTTCGTTCTCCCGTATCGGACGCAGATATTACACGTATTTTGAGATGTAATATGCGCCCAGATCTCCAAAACCATTTGGCTGACCAAGAAATTGAGTCTATTAACACACTAGTAAGGCGATGTGTGGTATTAGAGGACACGCGTGGAAACGAAATCACCGAATTTACGATCCTAGGGCCAGATACAAAATGCTAATGTTCGAATTGTTCCGAATGGCGCTAATAATGATAATAATCTGTATCAAATGGAAAATAATCTGAAATTTCGGTCAGACATCAATACCAGACAAGATTATCAAAACTCACTTCATCAAATTGATGCATATTCGAGTAAAACTAAACCAAATTATATTTTAAAAAGCATTCCAATTTCGTATAGGACATAAGTTTTATCAATGTGGTAAACCTCTTCGAGTGTTTTGTTTTGGGTGTAGTGCAGAGGGCGTCTCAAAATTTAACTGTTCAAAATGCGGGTCGGGAAACGGCAAGCCGGGGAATCAAACTGCTGCATGCCAAATTCCTCGGGCTCAGTAACAGAAATTACGACACCCACAGAATACTTCGAATATGGCCAGAAACAACAGCTATACCCAGGTCAAATCATCAGAAAACCTACCCAATAGATTCAGCATCAATTGTACATAATTTCAACAGTTCTTATAATTTATCTAACGCTCGTTCGTCTGTTTCAATCGCAAGGGAGAGAAATAAGTCTCTTTCAAGGAATGAAAATATCCGAAATATTTTTGTCGGATGAAATAGATGGAAGACTTGAAAAAGTACGCATTATCGGGTTAGCTTATACCGGATTGATGGATAGTTGAGCGTCTATAACCGCTTTAGGTCATGGATGTGAAGTGAACCATTTCTCAACAATGCAGATTTCAAAATTTTCAATATATCGTCCAAAGTTAAAACAGCGAGTGGGCAATTGGATTAATGGAAATGGAATGGAATTGAAAAATCGATGCGAATTTATTTGGTTTCTGGAATAAAACAAGCGTTATACTTGGGAATTGATTTTTGGAAGCTTTTTAATATTTTCCCAAAGACCATTTCAAAATAAAATGAAAACGATTCTGATGCACTACATTTTCACATACTCTCTTCTGATCAATAAACCGGTCTCGATTCTACCATTGAAAATTTTCGGTCGTTTAATAAACACGCTTTAGGTAAAACTTTCCTAATATCTCATCACATAGATGTACAAGGAGCTACACCACCTAAACAAGTTGGTATTGGTGCTGAATTGGACAGAATGTGGTCGCTGGGGGTGTTTGAAGAGTCAAAGAGTTCATGGAGTTCATCTGTGACAATAGTCCAGAGACCAAATGGTAAGGCTCGTGGTGTTTAGTCGCAGACGCGTGAATAAAGTAACGAAGAGAGATGCATATTCGCTGCCTATTATCGACGGACTTCTAAGCCGGCTAGAAGATACCAAATGTATTAAAAGTTTAGACCTAAAAGATGCATTTTGGCAGATTCCGTTGGCCAAAGAGTCTCGCGATAAGACAGCGTTTACCGTTTCTGGTCTATCGTTATATCAATTCGCAGTAATGCCATTTGGTCTTTGCAACGCACCACAAACTATGTGCCAGTTAATGGACCAGGTAATCCCACATGAATTTCACGATCGCATCTTTGTGTACCTTGATGATCTTTTGATTACTTCCAGGTCACTTGAGGAATACCTAGTTTTGTTATCAATGGTTGCTAAGAAATTATCTAATGCGGGCCTAACAGTCAGTATTGAAAAGAGGCATTTTCTGAAAAGAATTACGTACCCTGGAAAGGTTGCGGCTATCTGCGACGACCCTGTCCCTTCCACTCTCAAGAAACTGCGGCGGTTTTTGGAAATGGCGGGATGGTATCAGCGTTTCATATCTTCATACGCATCATTAGTAGCATCACTTGCTGACCTAACCAAACAACATAACAAATTTATTTAGACCGAGAAATCACAGGAATCTTTCGAAAAGGTAAAAATGGCTTTAACGAACGCACCTGTGCTGGTGCATCTAAACTTTAATAAACCATTTGTGGTCCAGTGCGATGCCAGTACTACTGGAGTCGGGAGCGTGTTATTTCAAAAGGGAGACGACGGAGAACTGTTCAAAGTGTCAACAAATTTCGGGCCTATATTGTGGGTTACCCTTTCGTAATATTAACGGATCACGCCAGTCTTAAATGGCTTGAGAGTCAAAAGGAACTCACAGGCAAATTGGCGCAATGGAGTTTAAAGTTACAGGGTTTTAACTTTACAATAGAGCATCGGAGTGGATCGCAAATGGTAATTCCGGATGCCCTTTCCTGAGTATTTATGGAAGAACTCGTTCTTCATGAGTGTGAGTTCAATTTAAATGTAGATTCTATTTCATTCCAATCTTCTGATTATTTAATCTTGTTTACCAAAATTCAAAATAATTCGGTGAAATTCTCTAAATTTTTTATTACGGATGGCAAAATTCTGGTGAATACCACAAATCAAAAATTAACAATTTCTTCAACGGATCTGCCTAAGTGGAAATTGTATTTACCCCAACCGTTAGTTTTAAATATTCTAAATCAAGTACATAACTCTCCAACGTCTGCACATTTTAGTTCTAGTAAAATGCTCGAAAGAATTCAACGTTATTTTTATTGGCCAAAGATGGCATGGGACGTGAAGGAATTCGTAAGTAACTGTAAAACTTGTAAAGAAGTTAAACCACAAAATGGGGCACAAATTATTTCCAAATTATTTAAAAAATTATTGTCTAAATTTAACATAAAACATTCATTATTACCGCGATACTGTCCTTAAGCCAATGCTTCAGAACGTGTCAATCGGTCGGTTCTTGCTGCCATCAGAGTATATATTACGGATTCCCAATTAATGTGGGATCAACATATCCCGGAAATAACGTCAGCGTTAAGAAATGTAGTACATAGTTCAACGAAGTACTCCCCGCATTTTCTAATATTTGGGCAACATGACAATTTTGTCTTAACACACCTGAAAGAAGCTTATGAGAGAAGCTTCCATAACCTTAATCTCAGGAGTAAAGTACGAAGTTTAGAGGTTGGACAAACACTGTTTGTACGAAATTTTGTATATACATACATAGTAGCGCGAGTAATAAATTTTCGGCAAAACTAGCACGTAAGTTCCTAGAAGGTATGGTTCTGCGTAAAGTAGGAAACATGGCTTATGAGGTTGCGAGAAAGGATGGTAAGAATTTAGGGATGTAGGTAAGAATTTACGGATTTTGTTATTGTATGGTAGGTATACTATGTACCGCGTCCATCAAGGACTACACCGTGTGAACCGCACAAGAGGAATATACCAAATCGATATATAGAGATAATTAGGTAAATGGACATCCATAAGGGTGAATAATGGCCCGAAGAAGAGGTGAATTCCGCAGTAAACCTGCGTTAGAACGGAGGCGACTGGATCGAGAGCTCCCTACGAACAACATATCCCGCAATAAACAGTGTTAAGTAACGTTATTTATCGTATTTTATTTAATTATATGTAAACGAATTTCATTGGGCAGGTATATTAGTGACGGACATACCCCGATCTGTTTTTGTTTTCCTCTAAGCGTAATTTCGGGATGATGGGTGGCTAATTTAAAGTTCACCAATACATTGAGGAGACGTAGGGTCAGCTGAATTACCCAAGGCTAATGTTACCGTAACGAGCAAACCCACAACACCCTCTAACACGAGCTACCGGATAACTAGGCTCAAATTTACGGCGTCATGTCAAACGGCATGAGTAAGGGTAATCCAAAATTCGACGATATTTACAACAGTACCAATTCCATGTCAATCGACATTTGCAAGTAACCAGGAATTAAGCTGTGGATACCGTAGTTTACTATAACGGTAAATTTGTGATTTACAATGATATACGGCTCAGTGATATTCGAGTGAAAAAACTTGTTGTATCCTGTCCGATCTTTCATACGATACCGCTCACCAGCGACTTAACGAAGATTTCAATAACCTTAGTGTTAGAAAGATGCAAACTTATTGCATTCTTGAAAGTCTTTACAATGATATACTACAAGATTACGTTTGATAGAAAAGAATTGGTTTTTCACAACACCGTGATCAATTATTCATAAACGGCCTTAGTTAATGGAAAAATTTCGAGATTCAAATAAAAAATCTGATGACCCAATAATTTTCACTCACACCGTTGTGGTTTTATAATTACTTTACCAGCTTAGAATACGATTTCAGTATATTCCTAACTTCGTATTCTGTATAAGGTTAAAGATAAAATAAAAGGTTGGTCAAATCTGGAAATTTTTGTTTCACTAGAACGCTATGGAATACATTTTGGAGCAGTTCCATTGATGTATAAAAGATACTCTTTTACCGCTTCCTCTTGGAGTTATAGTTTCCCCAATTAATTTTATTTTTGAGAAAAATTTACTCCTTGAGCTTTTACCTCAACCAGCTTTACATTCTACTTTTGTGTTATTTCCAATTTTTTTTTTTTAAATGATTGACGTACATCTTATCCACTTGTGTATCGCACTAGTGATTTTAACATGACGTACTTTTACTTTTATTTCTAACAAGAAAAATTCACTAACCTGTTCATTTTCTGGTCCAAAGAAAATGAATTTAGAATTAATTATGTACACCACAAACTTTTATGTCACAATCACAACACAATTTATTAACACTAACATTAAATCTGTATACTACTTATTCCAAACAAGAATAGGTAGACAAGACACAAGACATCATCTGTTTAATCCGGTTATAATAAAATAAAGGGTGCCAGTGCCATATAGTACAAAAGAGAAAGAGAGTTGATGTTCTTGTTTAATATTTTGCGTGGGCGATATCAAATTGAAACTTGTTTGTTAAAAAAAAATCAAAAATAAAGGAAAAGCACCAATACTGTTATAGGAGGAGTTAATATAATGCACGTGCTGCCAACATCCGATAGAATACAACTTTGAGGTTTGATGAATTTTAATTTAACGTTTGCAAAAAGTGAATGCTGATCGCAAGATATGCAGAACAATAGTGGATGCCCTGGATGGAGTAGAAGATTATCTCGATGATATTATAGTATCGCGGAAGACTGAAGCAGAACACCAACAGAATTTATATAAAGTATATTGAAACGAAACGTTGCTGTTGTGGTGTAAGCAGAAACATATCCCCTTGGTGATTGGTTGTGATGCTAATGCTCACCACTCAATGTGGGGTAGCTCAAACATTAACCATCGAGGGGCTTCTCTATTCAATTTTTTAAGCTCTTCTGGGCTTGAAATTCTCAATAAAGGCTGTCGGCCAATTTTTGTTAATTCTGTTCGGCAAGACGTGATTTACAACAGTTTGTGCTCTATGTCAATTGTTGATTTACTATAACAGGAAATTAACCGATTGGGATTTTTTCTCTCTCGAGCTCGATCCTCTACTTGTTTCACTGAGCCCATCTCGATCTGCTGTGGATATTGAACTACAAGCATCTTTGCTTACAAAGACTAACCAAAAGTCTTGGAACAAACCTTTTTGGAGTTTTGAACTTAAAAGGTTAAGAAAATTCGTTAGAAAATGAAAAAATAAAGCCAAAAAATCTAGACTTCAGGCTGATTGGGGTCAATTCTTAGTGGCTCAAAAGTATTATAAAAGAAGTTTAAGGCAAGCTCACAGATAATCAATCGGCTGTAACTAGACTTAATAAAGCTTTGGCTAAAAATTATGTTTGTAGACTTAATGCTCTTCGTCTGCCGAATGGTCAGCTCACCTCTTCCAATAGGGAGGTTGGTGAGTTGCTCCTTTCTGTTCATTTCCCCGGTTGTGACTTCAGTTCTGATTCTGTTGCTTTCAACCCTGCTAACTTGTATGTTGAACTCCCTTGTATGTTGGAGTGTCTTCTCATTTGCACCGTACAAAGCTGGGGGTCCTGATGGGATTTTCCCTGCTGAATTCCAGCATGGCTTTCCCTATATTCGGGAGCATCTGCTTCATCTATTCCAAGCGTGCATTGCATATAGTATTGTTCCACAATGTTGGAGCAAGACTAAAGTTCTTTTTATCCCGAAGACTAGTAAGTCTGATTATACGAACTCTAAGTCATTTCGGCCTATTAATTTGTCTTCAACTTTTCTTAATACTTTAGAAAGGATCGTCGACAGATTATAACGCTTGCGCGTTAATCCTTCTCTGTTTCTTCTCTTTTTGGAAAAGCGATTACTAGATCTGACCATGTAAAACATCTTGGTGTCTTCTTGGATAGTAAATTCTCATGCCATTTTTTGGCAATGTAGAAGAGCTTTTGGGAAATCGTGGGGACTGACCCCCAAAATATTATTATTTGTTTACAAATCGTTGGTTTTACCAATTCTCTCATATGCTTCCATTGTTTGGTGGCCAGTGGTTGAATTAAAGGCTTCTTTAATTAAGCTTAATGGATTGCAAGCTGCAGATTGGCAGCTGCATTCATTTTGTGTGCAGTTGTCCAGCTTTCGAAAGTGTTCGTTTTCAATTGTTTAATTGTAGGACTATCGATATAGGTATAGGCTGCCTTCTCTCCCGTGGTCTAAACTGACGCATCCGTGAGTTGGGATAGAATCCTAGGTTTGCACCATGGGCCCTTGTGCCATTGAGTACGGAACCTTTATGGGTTACAACAATTTCAATATATTAAAACGAATCGAGGAATTTGGTTTGCATCAACTACGTTCATTCAAAAATTCCAAATGGAACTTGATTCCAGCATGTCAACAATCATTTGACTTTTCCAAAAAAAAATTTAAAGTCCGATAGTTAATGCTAACACGCATTTTAATCCAAGTATTGACATCATATAGAAGCAGCAGATGCATCCAACACTGTGAACATTGGAGCCTGTCTATTTCACAAATTTCCAGATGGGTCGATCAAGGCAGTTTATCATGCTTCCAGAACGCTTACAAAAGCTCTGGGACTCATTTTCGCTGTAACAAAATTTCGCCGAATGATTTTTGGTCGGAAATTCACACTTCAAACCGACCATATAAACCATTACTAGTCATTTTCATACAACTTCATCATGGTCACCTAGGCATGGAAAGGATGCCGAATTCAGTTGAAAGAATGTCGAAATTCAGTTATATCACGTGAACCTGTATCATTGCCATTGGATGTTTTGGGCCGAATGTCGAAGAGCCGAATGTCAAAATCAAAAAAAGATTCACTGTTCCTACAAGCCCTACAGATCGAACTGGTACGCCTTTAATTGCCATTTGAAAAAGGGTAGTTTATTTAAATGGAGAACAGCGTCCGTATAAAATGGTAAATAAAAGAGAGGCGCTCGTGGTGATATACGGCTCAAAATGTCAAAATTCAAATATTACCTGAGTGAATCGGTTAAATTTAAATTATTAAAAATACAAAATTACCCAAAAAGTAATTAAATCAAATTAACTAATTAGAAAGAATTTATTTTCATTAAAATTATTAAATAAATAAATTGAATAAATTTATTTAATTAAGATAAATTCGTCTCTATTAATCTATTACAAACTAGCTTATAACCAAACAGAATAAAATTATCTAGTTTACACGAAGCCTTTACACGGGAAATTTAACGATGTAATTCCTGTACAGGTACTGGTTTTAATTGCTAACAGTTTTTGAGTTATTGTTAAAAAAAGAATTTTTTTTCATAAATTTGAAAAATCATTTCAAAATTGAATCAAACTTCTTTTCAAATCAAGACATTTTAAACCTTTCAAACTTCTAGAACCTATGGTTAGTACCTAACTAAAGTAACAAGTTTTTTTTTCAAAAATTTGTCGTTTTTCCAATATTTATGCCCAGTTGCACAAAAAAATAGCCAACACCCAGTTAACTAATATTTTCTCTTTTTCTTCTGTTATGAAAATGCGACTTGTTTCATAATATGAATTCAACGCCAGTTAATTTTGTTTTATTTTTACGTAGAAATATTTATCATTCAGTTAAATATTTAGTAAAACGAAATCTGGTAGTCAAATATTTAATTCTCCAGTTACAATGTTCAAGTAAAAAAGAAAAATAATCAGCTTGCATTGATTTTGTATTATGAAACAAATCGTATTTTCATATATGAAGAAAAGGATGAAGTATTTCTTAACTGGCTGTTGCCTCTTTATTTGTGCAACTGGGCATTAATGTTATAAGGTTTGAATTCAATTTTCGGCGTGTTTTGGGGCTGCGAATGCTATAGCTGCTTATGCTAAATTTATGCTTAGTGGACTGTATCAAAGTAGCACTCGCTGTACACAATTTTTACTTCTTCACTTTTTTAATAAAATACAGAATTTATTTTATGCTGCACGACTAATTTTTATTTAATTTTTATTATTTTCTTTATTATTTTTCGACTCGACTTGACAACTTGAATTCGGCAACTGAACTGACACAAATTGTTACAATATTTTTCTTTTTATAAAGCTTAAAGCTAACCATAAATTTAGAACAGAAAAACGTCTAAGTATAACAATTTTAACTTATAATAATTTACAAGAGATGGCACTAGTGATAAATAAAGATATTACATAAAATTTGTCAACAATTTTACAAATGTCAATTATTTGCTATTTGTTTTGATTTGGTGTAAGTAGACAAATTTTTTACAATAATTACTTTAAATTGCTGATAATTTTTATAATTTTAGATAAATGGGATACAACATAATTAAGCTAAGTATAATTTAGTTATATAAACAATTACAATAATAATAATACATGATTTTTTAATTTCAGATACACAATGATAAAATTGGACATCCAGCTGGAGTTTTGTATTTTTCCCTTGTGTACTTTTGTATGAATACAGTGTGTTTTTAAATAACTAGTGTTTTATTTGAACTTTGCGGGGAATTATTTAACTGGCCTATGCGCTACCGAAACATACCGCCGGCGTTGAAACATAGTTTTAATTTACTGGAAGTATGCATAATTTTTGAATAGGACGCTTGTATACGCCGCCCGCAGTTTTAATTGTGGCTACTCGCACTATATCATCACTGCCCGGATGTAGCTGAACAACCCGACCAATTGTCCACCTCGTCGAAGGTAAATGCTCGTCCTTTATAATGACTATGTCGTCGAGTTTAATATTTTCATGCTTCTTAGTCCATTTAGTTCTGCGTTGCAAGCTGGTTAAGTAATCTCGGTGCCAACGGATCCAAAAATGCTGTTTCAGCTTCTTGATTATCTCCCATCTGGCGTTCGCTGATAATTTTTTGTTTAGCAGATCATCCTCGGGTAGTGTATGAAGTGCTCGACCTATTGTGAAATGTGCTGGCGTTAAAATTAGGTCATCTATATCATCGGATGATGAAACATTTGCACATATAGGACGAGAGTTCAGGATACTCTCAATGCCGGTCATCAAAGTGCCAAATTCCTCAAGTGACATTATGGAATCACCAACGACTCGTTTGAGATGAGTCTTCGCTGACTTTACGGCTGCTTCCCATAGCCCATTCATGTGAGGAGCACCTGGCGGATTAAAATGCCATACAATTTCTTGCCTTAAAAGAGAAGAACTGATATTAGACTGGTTTGTTTTTAAAAATTGGTATAAGTCTTTTAATAGTTTGTTGGCGCCCGAAAAATTGGAACCATTATCGCTAAAAAGCGCTCTGCACAACCCTCGTCTTGCGGTCATCCGGCTTAGAGCCGCAAGAAAACTTGCCGAAGTTAAATCGCCTACAATTTCAATGTGTGCTGCCTTCGTGCTGAGACAGACAAATAAGCATATGTATGTCTTGACTGCATGTTGTCCTCTTCTTCGCATGGGAGTCACGCTAAACGGGCCGGCGTAATCGACGCCAACATTTACAAATGCATCAGCGTATGTAACTCTGTCTGCTGGGAGATCGCCCATTAGCTGTAACTCGAGCGTTGGTTTCTGCTTCACACATTGTACACATTTATGTATGATTTCTCGAATGACATCTTTGGCCCGTACAATCCAGTATTTGCTTCGTAATAGGTTGCTGGTTAGATTGATACCGGCGTGATAGAATTTTTTATGATAATCTCGTACAACTGCTTTAGTGACGACAGATTTACAAGGCAAGATAATTGGATGTCTTGTATTATATGGTGCTGCTGATTTGCTGAGTCTGCCACCAACTCGTAGGATCCCTGCTTTATCGACAAATGGATTTAACGTTTTAAGATTGCTTGATTTATGTATTGGCAGTCGCTTTGTCAGATTTTTCAGATCTTCGTTAAATGATATAGCTTGTTCAAAGCGAATTATTATCCCGGCTGCTTCGTCGACATCTGACGGTAGTAATGAACCAATGCTTCGCTGTATTTTAGATACCTGACAATTGCGCGAGAATCGTATCATCAATGCTAATATTTTCGACATTTTATAGAAGCTGGAATACTTTTCGACGATATCTTGGATGACGTTGCTCGACATAACTATCTTAAAAGCAAACGTCTCGACTTTTGCTTCTTCATTTGTGCCGTACGAGACACGTTGTAACGGCCAATTTGCATTGGGTTTCTCCAGCCACGAGGGACCCTTCCACCACTGGCTATTTTTCATTAGTTCGGTAGCATCTATGCCCCGGGACGCGCAGTCTGCAGGATTATCCGCTGAACTCACATGCTTCCAACGGTCTCTTTTGAAATGAGTCAAAATTGAAGCTGTGCGATTGGCGACGAACGTTGGCCACTTTCGGGGATGCGTGGATAGCCAATCGAGTACAATCTTTGAGTCTGTCCATAGCGTCGCACTTTCAATACTTAAGCACAACGCGTCTTGAACAACCAACATAAGTTTTGTGAGCAAAAAGGCACCATTTAGCTCTAATCTAGGAATACTCAGCTGATTTATTGGTGCTACTTTAGTCTTCGCTGCTATTAAATGTGTGACTGTTGTGCCTTCACTGGTGGTGCGGATGTATACCGCTGCGGCATATGCCCACTGACTAGCGTCACAGAATCCGTGCAGCTCAACCTCTTTATGGGACCCAAGCCATCGTGGAATTCTTATGTGTTGAAGACTCTCCAAGTCTTGGCGTAATTCTACCCAATGGTTATGCGTTGGGGCTGGTAGTTCATCATCCCAGTCGATAGCTTGCAGCCAAGTGCTTTGAAATAGTATTTTTACTCGTACAATCGTAGGGGACAGCCAACCCAGTGGATCAAAAATTCTGCTCGACTCGGATAACATCGATCTTTTAGTGTGTTTTGATCGGCTTTCAAAATTCGTGGCAAAGTAAAATTCATCTGTCTGGGGACTCCATTCCAACCCCAAGAGTTTTGTTGCTTCTGGATGCTCTGCGATTTTCAAGCTGCTTGTCTTAACGTTTGTCTCGCAAATATTCTGCCGAATTTCTTCATCATTTGAAGACCATTTTCTCATGTTGAACTTTGCTGAGTACAGAATTTTCGAAATGCTCTTTTTTAATTCCATCACTTCTTGCTTTGAATCTGCGCCCGTCATCAAGTCGTCCACGTAAATATCACGTTCTATTGCTATCGCTGCTGCTTTATTCTGCTCGTGACTCGATATTGCTAGTTCTTTCAGGCATCTTGTTGACAAAAATGACGCTGATGCTGTTCCGTATGTTAGCGTTTTCAGTCGATAATGCCGTATTGGTTGATTTTTATTAGCTCGCCAGACAATATTTTGCATTTTCGCGCTCTCTGCATCGACTAACACCTGGCGGTACATTTTTTCTATGTCCCCAATTAAAACAAATTGATGCTGGCGAAAACGCAGAATTATGTCCATTAAAGATGATTGTACTATCGGCCCTACACGCAAGACGTTATTTAGTGATTTGCCGGTATTTGACTTGGCTGACGCGTCAAATACAACACGTAATTTAGTCGTTGTGCTAGCTGTTTTAATAACGCCATGGTGTGGGAGATAATACTGCTGCTGAGATAATTGGTCGCTAGCTATTTCTTCCATATGACCCAATTCTTCATACTCCTTCATAAAGTCGGCGTATAAATCGCGAAATATACTATCCCGCTCAAATCTCCGCTCCATTGCTCTCAATCGACATTCTGCTAAGTGTAATGACGACCCAACGGTACTGGGAGACTCGGAAAATGGTAACTGAACGATAAATTTACCTTCTGAACTTCTTGCGGTGGTTGCACTAAATAATTCTTCACACTTTTGCTCATCATCTGATAACTGAGGTTTCATTGGCACTGATTCGACTTCCCAAAATGCGCGTAATGATGCGTCAATGTCGAGCAGTATGCTGAAACAAGCTGAGGCAGTTTCCTGCTGATGATCAAATCTTCCTGCTACCACCCAACCTAGTGATGTTTCTTCTGCAATCAATTGATTATTTAGCTGTAATCTTTTCCCTCCTGTTACGGCATAGTATATTTCAGTGCCAAGTAAAACGTCAATTGAACCACTCCGATTAAACTGGGGATCGGCTAGTGTCAATCCTCTTAGCTGCTCACACTGAAATGGATTGAAATTGCTGGATGGAATGGACGATGCTATTTTTGGGACGACGAATGCTTCAACCTCCAATTGCGGATAATGATTTTTGAGTGGCTGCAACGAAAGACGCACTTTGCCTCTCGAACATCCAAGTTTTGTGTCCCCAAGACCCTTCATCAACATTCGACCATTTGTTCTTCGCAGCCCTAGCTTCTGAGAGCATTCCTCGGTAATGAACGATTCTTGGGACGATGAATCCAACAGAGCTCTGCAATTGGTTTCACTTCCATCACTGCATTTCAGTCGTACTATTGCTGTTGGCAATATGACTTGAGACGTCATCATAACCTGGTAACTATTTGA
The DNA here is from genome assembly GCA_963556165.1 of Tipula helvola. Lineage (NCBI taxonomy): Eukaryota > Metazoa > Arthropoda > Insecta > Diptera > Tipulidae > Tipula > Tipula helvola. The sequence goes on along the minus strand of OY744483.1, from coordinate 327,385,079 downwards.
GGAACTGGATGGATTTGCCTCAATGGGTGAGTTTTCTTCCGTTGAATTATTTTTAACTTCTTCTGGAGGACGCGCTACTTCTTCTCTGTGTAACATGGTGTGATGCTTACGTCGACAATGATGACATCTGGCTTTAGACCTACACGTCTTAATGCTGTGGTTGAAGTTGAAGCAATTAAAACATCTTTTTTCAGTTTTTATTACTTCTTCGCGCTTGGATACAGAAAGCGCCTTAAATGTCTCGCAATCGAAGAGTTTGTGATCATTGCTTTTGCACAGAGGACATGATAGTGGTGTAGTATTGCTGCTGGCCGTTGTAGCGAAGGCATTAGATTTAACAGGATTGATCGTGGGAGTTCTAACCGCCTTTTTTGCTGAGTATGCTTTCAAGGACTCCAATGCATCCGTACGACTTTCCAAAAATTCGAAGAATTCTGATAATGTAGGGAAATCCTTGTTTTCTATGTCTTGCTGTGACCATAATGTTTGCGTTTCCAAATCGAGCTTGTTCAGAAGAATGTAGATCAGCCATGGATCACGCTGTTCCGCTTTTGTCCCTAAACATTTGAGACCACGAAGTGCTTCATCTGACGTATCAAGTAACGATCGGATATTTGCTGCTGTTGGAGTACTGATCGATGGCTGCTTCAAAAATGTTTCAATATGTGACGTGATAGTGTGACGTTTCTTGTCGTACCGATTGATAAGCTTTTGCAACGCTTCGTTGTAGTTGGCTTCCGTTATATTAGTATTGCGTAGAAACCGTTCTGCATCACCTCGAAGAAAACTTTTCAAATACTGAAATTTTTGCGATGAAGTTAGATATTCTTTCTCGTGTATCGTAGACGAAAATAAATCGAAAAATGTTTGCCATTCTTTGTATGCCCCACTAAAGATAGGAATATTGATTTTGGGCAGCTTGACGTCGGCGGTACTATTATGTGATACGTTTACCGTATCATGGTGCATGTGGTGTGATACTCCTTCTGCTACGCTTTTTTTCCGAATCCACGAATTGAGCCCTGAAAGCACAGTATAGTAATTGTCTTCAAAAGGGCCAAGGTCGGACTCCTCAGTTGGATCGCACCGAATAATTTTCTCTTCCAGAATCATAAATTGGTCAAAGATTTCTTGCGCTCGTCCTGCTCTCGTTTTCAGCTGATCAATATCTGGAACATTATCGCTTTTCACCTCACTCACAAAATTTAGCAATTTAGTCATGCTGCCCTTCTGACTAGCACGCAGTTTCTTTAGAATATCTAATTCACTCATCGCTGTCGCCTGATTTTCACTCGGTATTTGAAAAAATGCGCAGTATACTATTAAATTGATTGGGTATGCTTGATAATTTCGAGCTTGTATCACTTCACACAATAAATGTTAATTCACTAAGCTAATTATTGCACTGTTAGCTATTAACGCACTTGATTACCAATAACCGCGAATACAGTTCGACACACGATAATTATTAATAAATATTGACGAAACACGCAAGCGAATTTTTATAAATAAATATTAACGGCACAGTGTTTATTTGTCTTTAATTGAATTATTTATTTATTTCAATAAATATATATGGCTCGATATTAAAATTGAAAAGCAAATAATAATAAAATGTGTCCACTTATCTGAATTAGCGTGCTCCACCGCGTGGTTTTTTCTTCTAGAATGTGGTTCCCGTTATATGCCGAATTTACCGATACAATATCGATTCTTCTAGATAGCTGCTTAATTTATGCTCAATTTGCCGGTTTAAATTGGATTCTTCTGTATGGCTGCTTAATTTATTCCAATTTACCGATAGCTGCTTAATTGATGCTGAATTTACCGTTGTTTCGAGACACATCCGGCTCGAAGGACCAAATGTTTTGGGGCTGCGAATGCTATAGCTGCTTATGCTAAATTTATGCTTAGTGGGCTGTATCAAAGTAGCACTCGCTGTACACAATTTTTACTTCTTCACTTTTTTAATAAAATACAGAATTTATTTTATGCTGCACGACTAATTTTTATTTAATTTTTATTATTTTCTTTATTATTTTTCGACTCGACTTGACAACTTGAATTCGGCAACTGAACTGACACAAATTGTTACAATATTTTTCTTTTTATAAAGCTTAAAGCTAACCATAAATTTAGAACAGAAAAACGTCTAAGTATAACAATTTTAACTTATAATAATTTACAAGAGATGGCACTAGTGATAAATAAAGATATTACATAAAATTTGTCAACAATTTTACAAATGTCAATTATTTGCTATTTGTTTTGATTTGGTGTAAGTAGACAAATTTTTTACAATAATTACTTTAAATTGCTGATAATTTTTATAATTTTAGATAAATGGGATACAACATAATTAAGCTAAGTATAATTTAGTTATATAAACAATTACAATAATAATAATACATGATTTTTTAATTTCAGATACACAATGATAAAATTGGACATCCAGCTGGAGTTTTGTATTTTTCCCTTGTGTACTTTTGTATGAATACAGTGTGTTTTTAAATAACTAGTGTTTTATTTGAACTTTGCGGGGAATTATTTAACTGGCCTATGCGCTACCGAAACACGGCGAACAAACAGTCACTTTCAACGAGCCACAACTCGGTTCATATTGCATCTAAAGGAATAAAAATAAACCAAACAATTTATTATTTTATAGGCTTTATTTTGGTCACACACGATTTTTGGATGAAACGCAAGTTTTTCGAGTTATTCGTGAAAAAATCGCTCTAAAACATGCATTTTTCCCTCTATCGATTTCTGTGGATATTTTGAGTATACTAATTCCCACCCCCTAGAAGGAGTGGCATCCACCTCCAACGTAAAAGCACACATCGGCCCTATACCTATAACTTTTGTTCCTTTTGTTCCCTACTTACTGTCCAAATTTCACGAAAATCGATATTGTCCGTAAGAATTCAGAGCGAAAAACCGTCACTAACTGGACTATACCTGCTTACAAACACAGCATCAACTAGCCTTAAGAAACGGCGGTTTTTGTAATTCGTACACAATTTTTTGAACTCTCAATTAATTTAATTTTTCGTTTATTTTTTATTTAATAACCAAGCCTACGATTTTCCATATAAATATTTTATTATTTTGACATTTTTGCCGTAAACCAACAACAGAGACATCTACTCAAGTTATGTTTCATTTCGCTTATTGTTCACGAATTGCATATTAAGGTTAGTTTCCAAATTAAAATTGTGCAAGCCGGTCTCATGAAATTAAAAATGTGAGATCTCACGTCAGTGTTACCAATATTTTTTTTTTTACTAATTTTACTTTTTGCGTTTTGCTAATTTTTCACATTACTTTTTATGATGTTTACATTTATATGTAATATAAACACCGATAACTTCACAAGAAAAGTTTTAAAAATGTGAAAAATTAACAAAACACAAAAACTAATATTAGTAAAAAAAAAAAATATTGGTAACACTGACGTGAGATCTCACATTTTTAATTTCATGAGACCGGCTTCACTTTTAACCGCAAAATGGCTGACATCTGGTGGACGATATTGAAACTAGCGTTAAAGGTGAACAGGAATCAAAAATATACACAATTTTGTTAATTTATTTCGGTTCAAAACAATCTTTTATTGCACATGAAAGATATATTTATTCGCGATTTGCAACAAAGTAGCTGACATCTGGTGAAAACAATATGAACAAAATTTAACCATAGAACAAGGGGGATCAGAACTGTCAAACATTTGAATTTGACAATACTCGTCCCCTTTATTTACATAGAAACCAACGCTAACTACATTTGATGAAAATCGCCAATTGATTCAGCAATAAAATAATTCAGAAATAAAAACGCTGTTAGTGGCGACCGTAGCGCCTCTTGCGGTGCTTTAAAGTCAAAAAAATTGTCGATAGGGGTAAACTACAATAAAACAGCAAAAATGCCATTTTGGTTTCTAGCAGTTCAAATACAAAACAAAATAATTTGAATGTGGCTGTCAACAACCAACAGTCTTGTTTGTAACGTCTTTCAAGAAATATTTTGTGCATTAATAAAAAAGATTTTAAAAGTGATCAATGTGAAAAAAAAAATTGCAAAATTTGTTAAATTAATAATAAAATAAATACCTATAAATCTAGTGAAATAATATACGATAATAAAGTACCGTAAACCACATAAATGGATTACGGTAAATGGAAACTAGTTATTTATGAATGGGTAAGTATTATGCTTTGTGATTTACAGATTTACTGTAATATTGAAGTTTTATTTTACGGGATTTTGCAGATAATATCATCAAATTTTATATCGATCGAAATTGATAAAATCGAGCACACGGAGCTCGACAAATTTTATGATGAATTTCGTAAAAAATTAACCTCCACCATTTTAAATGAGACTACCGTTACGGAATTTTTAAGAGGTAAGTGGTTTATGTTGGTGACGTAATATTGCAGTGCTAGTGCTGCATTAGCTTTAGGGTTTGTAAATTGCAACTGCAAGATCTAAATCTAAAGCAAATAGCTGCTTGGCCAACGAAATTTTCTCCAACCTTATTTTAGGCCGGTAGTGAAGTGTTACTGTAGTACAATCAAACGTTCTAAACAAATCAAAAAACTTAAGTTTTTTATTTACATATTTTGACCGCAAATATTATGCTCAACATGAATTTTTCTGTTTCTGCGCGACCAGATTTGTACTCTGTCGACTGACATACATATACCCAAAACCTAGATAAGAATTTCAGTTAGTTGTAATCGTGCGTGGGGGTAGTAGCAGTAAACAGAAGCTTATCATGGTTTTGCTACATTTACTGTTTCGCAAATTTTACTTGCAGTACTTGAGACGATTTTTATTATTCGGTACAGATCACGGTGTCTTTGAGGTAATCCAGATAAACTCTAATCAATAATTTGTGCATTAATTTCAGCGCACTATGATTCGTTCGATTTCCATTTGGATGATTCGAAAGAGATCAGTTCACTGGATTATGTCTATATATATTCGTTGCTATTGCATTTCTCGTGTGTTAAATATCCGGATCAGTATTTCCACAAATTGTGCGAGTCGCTGGAAGGTACATCCCAACTGTGTATTGTAAAATTTTTCAATTTACTAATGGTGAACGATAAATTTGATCGGGATACAATTCGTGCGGCTATTGCAGTTGCTAAACCAAATTCGTGCCAAATATTATCAGCTGATAGTCCAATTAGAACGCCAAATCATATGATGTCGCCGACGACGCCAAGGACTACACTTTTGGAGGAAAAAAGGCGTGAAGTGATTTTGCTCAAGGCGCAAATCGATTCGGAGCGATATGATCGTAATATGCTCGAAGTGATGCTCAAGCAAACCGAGCAAAAGTTGGAGAGAATGGTACAAAATCAGCGGAGATATATTGAAGAAAACCAAAGCCTTAAAAATGAGTTATTATCAGTCGACACTGAAAATCGTTCCCCAAATAAAAATTTTATTGTCGATCAAGTAAGTCGTACATATTCTGTCATTTTGCCTATATAGCAATCTAATCCCATTTGTTTTATCATAGAAAAATCATCGCCTGCAAAAAGATCTGCTGGAGAAGGAGGAACGCATCATACAGTTTCAGCTAACCATTGACAATTTAATGGATGACAAACAAGCGGCTACTGAAAAACTGGCTCTAAATGAGAAACAAACATCACTTTTGATTGATAAAACGCGTGACCTAGAGCAAATTATACTCGATGTACGCGCCCAACTGGATGATCGATCCGAGAAAATCAAGTGTCTGCAGGAGACGAATGCGGATTTACTGAATTTTATTCGGGAGTCCCGTGGAGGGACAATACACGGACTTGAATCACTTAATACATCGTCATGTGAAGGGCTGGATATTAGTTTTGTGCATATCTCCAGTAGCTCGAATATTTCGGGTTCATCACCCGAAAATTTAGGTGGTTCTGTCATCGATGTTCAGCTTAAAGAAAAACAGAAGGAGAATGATATGCTTCGAGATAAAATGGAGCTGCTCAAACACGATTTTAATCGAATTACAACGGAAATTTGGAATTTTTGTAATTCGAACTCGGATATGAAACCTTTAGACCTAAACGAATCGCACGACGAATATTCACTTCCACTGAAACAATTTGAAAAGTGTAAGACATATTTCGTTGATAAATTGGCGACATCGGAAGAGTTTGTCAAAAATCTTTCCGCCGAGAATAACAAACTTAAGGAGCGCATTAATGAGCTGGGTGATGAACAAGATGAATTAAGTGCCGCACTATCGAAGGTGAAACAAGAAATCTCGAGTAAAGAGCAAATGTTTAATGCCAAAATTTGTGAATTCGACGAGTTGCTGCTTACGAAGACCTCTGAGAATACGGATTTATTTAGTCAAATCGAGAGGCAACAAACCGATATTGAATCTCTGTCCACTCAACTTGATGCAATCAATAAAGCCAACGGCCGCTTGGAGAATGAGCTAGCGGTGTCAAGCGCCACAATTACAGAGCTTAAAGAATTGTGTGCATCTCGATACGCCGAAATTGAGACAATCGGATGCCAAAATGATCTTGTTTGTGCAGAGAATAAAGATTTGCTTTCCGCTGTCAAGCAACTCGAATCAACTGTCGATGAAATTAATCGTGCAAATGCCACTGAAAATAATCGACTTACGTCAGAAATTGTTGAATTATCACGAATCGTAGCAAACGTTACAGATGAAAATACAGCTGCTGAAGAAAAAATTCACCAACTGACACACAAAATTTTCCAGAGTGGGGAAGAAACACGCGAACTTCGGGACCGAATTGAAGAAATAAGTCAACGAGAGGATCGTCTTATTGACGATCACCAGAAATTGTTGGAGAAAATGTCCGATGTAATAGCCGAGAATGTATTATTAGCGCAAGAGGTCACCGATTATGCTAAATCTAAATCCGAAATTCTCGAACGATTCGAAAACTCGATCAGTGATCGAGAAACGTTAAAATCTCAATTCGAAGATCACATTGAAAGATTGGCCAAAGCCTTGGCCCAAGCTGAGAGCGAAAATATTAAGTTGAAACTTGAATGTGAACAAATTTCCGCCAGCAATTTGGAAATTGTTAACCACCTCAAGGCGGAAATAAACGAATTGACCGAAAAGCTCGACGCATTAAATAAGAACAGCTTAGAGTTAACTGAGAATATTGCCAAAATTTTGGCAGAAAAGTCAGCACTAATTGAAAAGCTTGGCAAACTCGAAGATATTAATTCCCAATCCGAAATTCGAATCGATCAAATTCTCAGCGAAAAATCTGAATTGGCAAATCAAATTTCAATGTTGAAATTCAATCTTTCTGAAATGGGTACGGAAGTGGCCAATTTGAAACATCAACTGGAGTTATTAGGCCAAACCAATGAGTCTACCGCGAAATCCAATTCCGATCTCATTGAAACCATTTCAAGCATGCAAGCGGAAAAAAATAATTTGATTGTCCAGATTGAACAAATTGAGGAAGAAAAAGCAAGCTTATTATCTCGGATTCAAGATCTCAACAATATTATTAACGAAACTTCAACCAAAAATGTGGAATTAGCAAATGAAAAAATCGAACTTATCGAAAAGATTGCCAAATTTGAGATCCAAATCGAAATGTTGAACCAAACCAATGAAACGGCGGCCAACATGAACTCAGAATATGTCGAGACTATCTCGAAATGTGAAAAGGATATTCGTAATTTGAGTGCACAATATGAGCAAACAATTTTAGAAAAAGAAAATTCTGCTATCCGAATCCAAGAGCTAGGCCAAATCGTTGACGAAATTTCGTCGAAAAATTCAGAATTAACGAGCGAAAAAACCGAAGTTACCGAAAAGCTTAGTAAATTCCAAGCCGATTTTGCTAATTCAGAAATTCGAGTTGCCCAGTTGGAGCTTGAAATTCAAACTTTAAATCAGGCCAATGAATCGGTGAGCAAATCAAATTCAGAAAATGTTTCATCCATCACAAAACTTGAAGAAGAATGTTCTAATCTGAGAGCTCAACTTGAACACGCCAATATAGAGATCGTTAATTTTGTAACACGAACAGAAGAACTCGGCCAGTTGGAGGAGGAAAATTCTCAAAAACTGTCCGAAATGAATAAAGAGATTACGAGACTCAATCTTATCAATGAGACGGCAACAAAAGAAAAAATCGAGCTGGCCAAGAAACTCGAAATTGAAATCGAAAATGTTAGACAACTCAATGCATCGGCGACCAAATCGAACTCAGATTATAAACAAATTGTTTCGCAACTTCAAGAACAGATTGGTACTCTCACAAGTCAGTATGATAAAGCCCAAGAAGATATTGATAGTTCATCAGCCCGAATTTGTGAACTCAGCCGTACTGTTGAAGAAAACGTTTTTGAAATGTCGAATCTTAAAAATGTTAAGGAAACGCTCACAAATGAAAAATCCGAGCTTACCGATAAGCTTACCAAATTTGAAGCAGATTGTACAAGTTCAAAGTCTCGAATTGCTGAATTGCAGCTCGACATTGAGTCCTTGACCCAAACCAAAGATACTATGGTCAACACAATTTCTGAGTATAGCGAAAATGTCCCGAAACTTCAGGAAGAGATTCGCGTTTTGAGTGTTGAAATTTCGCAAGCCAATACAAAAATTGCAGATTATACTGCAAGGATTCAAGAGTTAGACCAAATTATAGATGAAACCTCAACAAAAACCGATGGATTGATGAAAGATAAAATCGAACTTACGGAACAACTTGCCAAACTCCAAACTGATTGCATCAATTCCGAGACCCGAATTTCCGAGATGGTCACAGAAATTCAAACTTTAAAGCAAATTAAAGAGTCGGTGGACACGTCAAATGCAGAATATGTCGAAGTCGTCTCAGTCCTTCGAGATGAAAATCATAATTTAGATAACCAGCTAAAAAAATCAACAAATGAATCGAAAAACGCATTAGCCCAGATCGAAGAGCTTAAAGATGTTATTGAAAAGGCGTCGGTTGAAACTTCAGCTCTCAACGCAACCAACAATTTGATTAACAAAGAAAAAACCGAACTTACCGAACAAATTAGCAAATACCAAACCGATTGTACCAATTTGAAGCTTCAACTTCAAACTTTGAATCAACTCAATGAATCAGCGGCCAAATCAAATTCAGAGTATTTAGAAACCATTTCAAAACTTCAAGTAGAAATACAAAATTTGAGTGTTCAGCTTGTTCAAGCCAATACAGAAATCGGTAGCTCAGTAGCCCGTGTTCAGAAACTCACTGAAATTGTTGATGAAAGCTCAACAAAAATCTTGGGATTGACTAGTGAAAAGGCTGAATTTATCGAACAACTTTCCAAATACCAAACGGATTGTGAAAATTCTGCGACTCGAATTTCCGAGTTGGTCACAGAAATCGAAACGTTAAACCAAATTAAAGAGTCGGTGAACAAGTCAAATACAGAATATGTCGAAGTCATCTCAAAACTCGAAGAAGAAAACCATAATTTAAGTAATCAGCTTCAAAAAGCAACAACCGAAATCGAAAGCTCGCTAGCTCAGGTGAAAGAGTTCGAACAACGTATTGTAAAGGCGTCTGATGAAATTTTAGTTCTCAAGACAAGCAATGATTTGGTAACGAAAGAAAGAACTGACCTTTCCGAACAGGTTAATAAATTGCAAAGCACTTGTGCCAATTTAGAGCTTGAACTTCAAGCTTTGAAGCAACTCAATGAATCAGCGGCCAAATCGAATTCAGAATATTTAGAAACCATTTCAAAACGCCAAGTAGAAATACAAAATTTGAATGTTCAGCTTGTACAAGCCAATGCAGAAATTGGTAGCTCTGTAGCACGTGTTCAGGAACTTAGTGAAAATGTTGATGCAAGCTCTTCAAAAATTTTGGGTTTGACTAGTGAAAAGGCCGAACTCATTGAACAACTTTCCAAATACCAAACGGATTGTGAAAATTCTGCGACTCGAATTTCCGAGTTGGTCACAGAAATAGAAACATTAAACCAAATTAAAGAGTCGGTGAACAAGTCAAATTCAGAATATGTCGAAGTCATTTCAAAACTGGAAGGAGAAAATCGTAATTTAAGTAATCAGCTTCAAAAAGCAACAACCGAAATCGAAAGCTCACTAGTTCAGGTGAAAGAGCTCGAACAATGTATTGTAAAGGCGTCTGATGAAATTTTAGTTCTCAAAACAAGCAATGATTTGGTTACGAAAGAAAGAGCTGACCTTTCCGAACAGGTTAGTAAATTGCAAACCGGTTGTGCCAATTTAGAGCTTGAACTTAACCAACTCAATGAATCAGCTACCAAATCAAACTCAGCACATTTAGAAACCATTTCAAAACTCCAGGCAGAAAATGAAAATTTGGGTGTTCAGCTTGATCAAGCCAATGCAGAAATTAGTAGCTTAGCTGTCCGAATCCAGGATCTTAGCAAAATTGTTAATGAAAGCTCAACGAAAATCGTTGAATTGAATAGTGAAAAAAATGAACTTATTAAAGAGCTTAATAAATTGGAAGCCGATTGTGTCAAATTCGAAAGTCGCATCATCGAGTTAACTACAGAAAATCAAGCTTTGGTACAAGCAAATGTCAAATCCAGCTCTGAGTATACTCACACTATTTCGAATCTGCAGGACGAGAGTAATAATTTGAGAAATGAATTGGCAAGATCGACAGCCCGAATTCAGGAAATAAACGAGACTGCTGTTAACGAAAAAACCGAGCTTACTAAACAACTGGCGAAACTTCAAACCGATTTTGTCATTTCCGAAACACGAATTGCCGAGTTGACCACTGAAATATCCGAAATCACCACTAAACGGGATGAAATCATAACCAAACTAGAAATTCAAATTTCCGAATTGTTAACCCAGAAAAATGAATTATCAGAAGAACTTCGTAATTCTACGCTCGAAGTACAAACTCTAAGCCAAAGTAATAATTCGGCGACCAAATCAAATTCTGAATTTGCTGAAACCATCTCAAAACTCGAAGAGTCGAGCGAAATTTTAACTTCTGAACTCAAAACGACTAAAGAAACTAATTCTCGATTAGTCGAGCAAATCGATAAGTCGAAAGCTCAAATTCAGGAGCTTACCGATTCGCGAGTTAACGAAATAACCAAATTTGAGAGTTTAATATCCGAATTACATAAAGAAAAGGATGAACTCGTTCAGATTGTGGATAATTTGAAAGAAGGAAGCTCTCAATTAACAGGTCGGCTTGAAAATTCTGAGATTCAAATTCAAGAAAAATCAAAAACAAATTCAGAGCTATTAGACAAAATTGAGCATTTGGATAAAGAAAAATCGGAGATTGAGGCCCAATCAACCCAAATAACGGCAGAGAATGCCAAATTAAGCGAGGAGGTAACATCTCTACAAACAGAAATCAAGCGGCTGATACAATCGAACAAATCTCAAACTGATGAATTATCAACGAAAAATTTCGAACTGTCGACAGAAATTATCGAGTTTCGAACAAATTCGGAAAAATTACGCGAAACCAATCTTCGATTAACCGAAGAAATTTTCACCTCAGAGTCAAAAATAAAAGAACTCGCAGCCGAAAATAAAACCCTTGGCAATAATATTACGGCACTAAATTCCGAAAATCGTGTCGAAAAAGATCGAATGCTTAAAAAAGTCGAGCAGCTAACTCGCGAAATTGATAATATAGTACAAAATTATGAAACACTTCAAAAAGAAAAAGCTAATTTGGATGTTGATTTAAAAATCACCAAATCCGAGCTGTTAAACCTAAAAGAATCGCATTCCGAAGCACACTCAATTAAACTCGGCCTAATCGATAAAGAACAAACGATTAACTCGCTTGAATACAATCTGAATAAGTTACAAAATGATAAACTCGAAAAAGATAAATGCATCGAGAATCTGGAACATCGTGTTTCTCAACAGGGAATGGAGATTGCTGATTTATCACTCAAACTGAATCGTGAAAAAACGTTGAACGAGAAATTTACCCAAGATATTGCGATTCTAAAGGCGAAGCTGTACAAACATCGGGAGATTAGTGAGGAGCGTGAAGAGCAGTGGAGTACTGAGAAGGAACGATTGATGGAGGCTATTGAAGAACAGAAATCGGCTGAGGAGCGTATCACAGAAAATCGTTTGGAACTTGTTGGCAAATTGGAGAAAATGAAATCAAAAATGGTAAGTGGATTTAAATTTTTTTGTGTGCTGTGTTTGATGTTGTGTGACTCGTTCGATTCGTGCAATCCACAATGTAGGGGAGATGTGTGGTGTGTGGATCTGGAATGGATGAGTTGAACGATGATCAACTTCATTTAGTTTTGTTTTATTTGTTGTATAAGTATATAGTTTTTTGTTTAGTTGGGGATTTTGTTATTTTTTGTTAATAATCACCAAGCTTTCTAACCAGATAATATTTTTGAATAAAAAGCAATTTAAAAGGTGCATTTGAGCAATTTTAAAAATTGAGCTACTTTTTAAATTAAAAATTGAGCTACTTTCACTTTTAAACTTTTGACCAATCGAAGGCTGCATATTCAAAATTTAATTAATTTTTGAAAAAAGACATGCTGCTCAAATGAGCAGCCATATTTAATCAAATTTAGCTATATATTTATTTTGAGCGACTTTGAAATTTCTCTGCTTAATTGCTAGGCAATTGTGACTGCATACGAATTTGTGCTACTTAAATGCGATGTAATTTCCACGATGGCTGTAATTCAAAGTAGGTCCCCATTTCGAAATTTCTTTAATATTTCTGCATTGAATTGAGCAAATTTAATTTAAAAGCAGCTACTTAGGCATATCGATGCAAATTTCTACAACACGACATTCCGGATTACGATTATGGATTAGAAACAAAATTCTTAAGCTAAAGTAGATCTAGAAAACATAGAAAATTTTTAGAAATTCCTATTGAGCTAATTTTGAGTATTAACATATTCTATTACATTGGTTTTAAATTTTTAATTTAAAAATTTTGAATCATTCGAACTAAATTCTATTGAAATTTGAGGTTTTTAATTTTAAAACATGTTTGAGCATCAATTTTAAATTGAGCTACTTTTTAATTTTGTTAACCCATCTATATTTTCGCCACCAGTTTAATTTTTGTTTGACCACAATAAATTATTCAAACCTGTAAAAATCAAATGTTGCACAACTTTGAGCCGTTTTGCGCAATTTTATTTATTCAATATAATATTCATTTCGTTAGCCGCATTTTTTGCACCAGGTGATCCGGATCAGATCAAAGTTTACATTGAAAGCAATAACAAAATTTGAACTAATTTATATTTTGAAAAGAGACACTTTGTTGAACGCCAAACAATTCTTTAAAATGGTTTTGCATCATCAAATTTAAGCGTCGATTTAAAATTGAGCTACATACTTGCAGTTATTTTTCTGAACCAGTGTACTTAACATTTTCAAATCGACATTAAAATTTTAATTTTAAAAATTTCGCAAATACAAATTTATATTGAGCTACTTCTGAAAACTAATTGGTTTTAGTTTTTTTAATTAAGAAAACTTTGAAGAAACTAAACCTAAAATTGTCTCCAATTTTGATAATATATAAACAAATTTGAGCGTCGATTTAAAATTGAGCTACTTTTTTTATCACTTCTACATTTCTCATTTCGAATCTTCAAACAAATTTTAAATTATTATTAATAAAATGTTTGAATTATTGTAGAATCTTATTGAGCTACATTTGAGCAACAACCCTATAATAATCTATTAAAATATCCATATTTTGAATGAAAACCTAAACTCTAGTTCTGGTTTCTTTATTTCGTATTTAAAAGTAGCTCAGTCTGAATATTCATTTATTAATAATGGTGAATTTATAATTTACGAAATAAAGAAATTTGAGCTACCTCATTTGTTTCGTGAATTTTCCGTCAAAGTTATAACGTTTCGGAATTATTGTGCAATCATATTGATCTACTGAAGAAATTTAAATCTTAATTGAAGGTTTCCTTTTTAACAGCATATTCTGAATTCGTTACAATTTCTTGATAGTAATTCATAGTACCAATTTTATAAATAAATTGGTCTAATTTTTTTAAACAGATCTGGGACACAAATTTTATTGATAGGAAGTGTTGGAACGTTTAAAAAACAACGTTTATGAAAATAATGAATATGGACACGGCTCATTATTTTAGCTTACGCAAGCTACATTCTTTCTGATTACTAACGTATATGTCCTAAAGAATTAAGTTGCCCAAATTTTGAGCAACTTTCCCTCATGTATATATTGAGCAATTTTTCTTTTTAATGCTATTGCTACCATCGCAAACAATCGAATGGGAAAAATTAATTTTTTGTATTCCCTACTTACAGTGGGAAATCGTCGATTTTTTTTTTTGCTTTGGCAAATTTCGAATATTATGCGCATTTTTAAAAATGAAGGGAATTTTCACAGTCAATAGTTCGCGATGGAAGCGACGATGTTTCCCCAACAGATCGTTATAACAAAATAATTCATCAACAACTCAGAAAATTTTGAGCTACTTTATTAAGGCTTGCAGGTTCTCATAAAAATGCTTTATAATTATAAACTCTGCTTTAGCTTATTAAGCTTATCCCATAGAAACAGAATTATAAAACACATCCCACTGCTAATCATGCACAATCACCCACATGTACACATATTGAGCAGAAAATAAAATTAAATCAAATTTTATTCTATTTCTCTATTCCTTAGACTAATTTATCGATTAATTGTAATCGTGGTGATAACACTGAGTACCTATCAGTGCTGGACACTAGTACTCGGGGTAGTAAAACGAGGAGCTGGTTAAAAAAAATTTGGAGCTTTTTTAAATATGTTTTTGCTATTTTAATATTTGATTTATTAGTTTATTGTTATGTTCGATTTATATTTCAATCGAACGATTTGGAATTGGTTTTAGCACCAAACCAAATGCAGTACTTTTAGAATTTTTATAAATGTTTGAATTGTTTAATAAATGTTGTTATTTTATGTTTTTTTGTTTTAATTTATCCTCCCGTTTTGTATAGAAAACTCTCTACAATGAGGAAATGGTTAAAGTGAAGACGAAGCATGAAAATGAAATTTCAGATTTTCAGAAGCAGGCCAATGAGAAATTTGGAAAATATGATGCACATATTGAAAAACTTTCGAAACAAATTTACTTATTAAATGAGAAGAATTTAGGTTTGGAAAAGGATAATAAATTTTTACGTACAAAAATTGATTTTCTTGAGATTAATACGGATGCAGCTGGATCAACGATGGCCCTAAATTCAATGGGTAGTGGTGGATCACGTAATTTATTACAGTCTACAAATCTTAAAATGGAGGACGAGGAAGGAGAAATATTTAATAATACATATTTAACTGATTTAAAAACAGATGGACGAATTTCACCAACAAGCGGACTAGGAGGACGAGATTCCGTAAAGTAAGTGAACCTTACAATATGTTTACTCTCTTCTGCTAGAGTAATTTATTTGAATAAATATTGTTCACAGATATTCTGAATTACAACATCGTAATTCTTTAATGCCAAGACATTTGCGTAGTACTTATGCAGCCCAATACGGTGATCAAGATATACGCGAAGATGATCTCAAAGTAAGTTTAATCCGCCAGAATGAACAAACCGACGAATCAAAAGATGTACAAACGAAACGGAAGAAGCACGGTTTCATCTTTTGACTAAATTTAGTTTTATTTATAGTTGTTTATGTATTACTTTATAAACGGAAAAAAAAATAAAAACAATTACGAACACGGATGTGCCAAAAAACCCACCTAAATTTAATCAAATTGTTTGGATTTTTTTTTTTTTTTTTGATTTTGTGACCGTCTCTGAATGTTTTTATGATTTTTTCCGAATGAAGTATATTAATGCCCAATTTTTTTGTGTGTTATTTAGGATCCGATAAATTTTGATGACAGTCTAAATAGTTTATTATATGGAGGGCAACGTAAAAAGGTGTCTGGAGCAACAACATATAAAAGGCCTGGACCACCAACGCCAAGCAAAAATGCGGGTCGGCTATCAATTGGTGCCGTAACCGAATTACAATCGCGTGAAATACTCAAAGAGAATAACTCAAATATTCCGACTCGTTTGAGTATGACCAGCACTGGGTTTGGAATGGGAAATGGTGGTGGTAATAAACGGAATACACCCGGAAAATTAAAGTCACTCTTTAGTAATAGTACGTCCAAAATTAAGGATGATGTAAGTATATTAGATAATAATTTATTGGGTCGCATTTGAATGAAGGATTTCATGTTTTGTGATAAGCTTGTTTGTTTTCTGTTTACTTGTTTTGTGTGTTCCGCAATTTCTTCAGTAACATATATATACATGTATTTCTTTTCCCCCTTCCAAAACAGTTTCACTCAGATAAATCAATGATTGTGAAAAAAAACCAACTTCAACAATTAATGATAACATCAACGCCACGTCGTCGACCTAACGTTAAACGATGTCGTTCGCGACTCTCGGGCCATTTAGGCATCAGTAAGACAACACAAAAATATAATGCACGTCGAATAAAAGTGACAGGGTACATGCAATCGGGCGGATCACTAGCAACTCCGCAAGTATCGCCGGTACAGAAAGTGTACGGTGATTGGCGGCCATCCGGATCAATAATCGACTCGGAAAGTTGTACCTCAACGTCACAAACTGGTTCTGAATTTGAAACCGAACCATGTAACGAACAAAATTCAACCTTAAAATCATCAATGCGCACATCAAAATTCACGGTTAAAACGAATACATTGAGTCATACACGTAATCGGTATCGTATGAAATCAAAAGAAAATCGTTTAGAAAATTTTAATCGAGCCCGTCAATCAATCAACAATTTTATTTTACGCAAATCACTTTTAAGCCGAAGTAGTAATGCGGCGGTAATAAATAATGATGGCAGTTGTCCCAATTTAGAACCGGATCCCTATGAACTGTTAAAAGATTTGGTTGAGTTGAGTAGTCAAGCTGTGGCGGCAGCAAAATTTAACGATGGTGAAGCACCATCATTTGCCGAATTTGAAAAATTAACCAGATTTAAAGTTTCTGAAGCGCCATTCGAAGTTTCGACTACACCATCGAATACAAATAATGTAACCACCGTTGCTGCCAAATCATTATCAAGTCAAAAGAAAAAAGAGCTCTATTCAGGTGGTGTGATTGTAAATCGAAAAATTCCGCGACTCAGTATCCGAATTGGGGGTTATCACATCTTTAATAATCGTGGCTTTTCGAATAATGAATCGTCGAATCGAAGTTTTGATCGTTCATCGTGTATCGCCCGGAATTGGAGTCATGCTTGTGTTAAATGGCGACAATATGAGCATCGAATAAAAATATTTGTTGGCATTGGAGCGGCTGTGTTACTACTGATTTTAAATCTTTTCTGTGTTGTGAAGTTTTTATATTTTTAGAGAATTTGAACACAAATATTTTTTATGATTTTAATTTATAAAGATTTTTTTTAAAGCTTTACGCTTATAAACTAAATACAGAGAATATTTAATGGTTTAATAATACAAAGAATTTTGATTTTTTTTTTATATCTAGTAGCTCTTTCGACATGAACGTATTTTAAAACCAAATTTTGGTATTCTCATTGCAGACGGTGACTTCGAGACGCCGAATTAGCATTTTTAAAACAAAATCAGTCAACAACCGATAGTCTGTAAGCAACTAGTTTAAGTATTTTAAGCATTTTTAAGTGTTACCGCGTGTTTTATTTGTAATATATAAAAGGGCCTGGCCCCAATCGATTGTATATCGAACAATTTGTTACGTAATTAAATTAAACAAGTTTTATTTTACAACACATTTTTTATTATTCTTCTTCGTTGATGACTTTCTTATTTCGATCCGGGATGAATGTCTCGTTACTATCCTTTTTCGAATGTAGTATACGATTCGCTTCCTTCTTTCTCTCCTTTTGAGATTGAGCCGTATTTCTTTTCTGATTATTTAGAATGTAACGTGGTACATGACGATGTTTGGCAATGCGACGAATTTGTGGATGTGCTGCAAACTTTTGTTTTAACGCTTCATTATAGTTGAATGCAGCCCGTTCTCGTGTTTTAAGTGGTCCTAATTTTTCGGCCGCTCTTGCCTTCCACAATCGTATATTCATCTCATCGGACCCTGTATAAATATATTTATTGTCACCAGACCAACCGACACAAGTGACCCGATGCATTCGTTTTGTATGGTAAATTTCACGGGAATTAGCTTTACGCGACTCAAAGATCCGAATAGTTTTATCATAACTGGCTGAAACGAATTCGCGACCTGTTGGTGCATACTCTACGTCGAGGACCGCGGAAACATGACCTTTATCAAATGTGTATAGATTGTAATCCTCGTTGGCGACTGTAAAGGTGAATGCCTCCATTGGATTCCAGCATAGGCTGTTACTTCTCATCGTCATCTTAAGTTTTCGAATTGGTTTGGCCTCGCGCTTATCATAAAGTATTATACTGCGATCACTTGCGTACGCGGCTAGTAAATCAGTTTCGATTTGATTGAATGAAATTGCGGTTAGATTATCGACACCCCATTTAAGAATATGAAGCGGTTCATTGCGACTCTCCTCCCAAATGCTACATACTTCGCCACATGTCGCGTATATTGGTTCAGACCGATGATGTGCAATACCTGTTAGTGTCGTCCGGCTAAGGCATGTGTTAATCGGTTCTTCATCTGTACCGAATTCTGGCACGGCCGAGCTCCAAGTTTTGACGGTTTTGTCATCGCCGACTGTAATAAACGTTGATCCATCTTGCGAGTAGGATATACCTCGAACAAATCCAGTATGTGCTACAAAATTACGTAAACATTTACGAGTTGGTAGGTCCCATAATCTTATTTCACCGTCATACGATCCACTGCATAATTGTGACAGTGATTCTGGATGTTTGGCAAAACATGAAATACCGTCTCGATGCCCATCTAAAACACCAATAAATGGTTTAGCAAATACACGTTCCAATTTAGTTGCATTCAGTGCACGAACATATTCTCGTGCTGATTCAAATGGATGCTCCTTTGGAATTTAGGGTTACCATATCCAGGTCGATCAAAAAGAGTATTTTGCCAAAATGTGCTGTTTAATTAAGAGTACAAAAGAGTACATTTAAAAAACAACCAATTTTACAAAACATTGTACAAATCATAAATAAAAGTAAACTATTTAACAAAATCATATTTTGCTTTACTACGCACTTCAGATAAGAGCTTCTGGTTATTCTTGCAATAGTCGTAAAACTGAGGACAAGTAAACTCCTTAAAGTTAAACTGAACCATCACTTTTGACTGCATCAATAGTCTATTCCGCTCATCTGTCCATTGCGCGTTCATTAAACTAAAAATTCTTTCTGTTGTTGCATTCTGCAATGGTATCGCAAAACAAAAGCTTCACATTTTAAGGAACTCTGATGAGATACATACTATGATTACGGTTTTTGAAATATTCAGTTTACTTAGTATAGCGCAGTTTATTTGCGAAGTCCCCGTTTCCGTCAACTTCATCCAAAAAATTGTTCATATTGACGCTTTGATCAAACAGCAATGAACCCTTATCAGCGAAATAAATAATTGTTGCTTCAATATTATTCCAGTTCGGCTTGGCGTTCAATGTCATCCACTGAAAATTCTTCAGTTAATTCATAGAAGAAGTCCACATTTCCAAATAGTCTATGTCACGCTGGTAAACGTGAATTATTTTCATTTTATCGAATGATTTCGTTCACTTTAATTGGAATAAACTCACTTGCTACTCTTTCCTTTAAAATGTGCTCCACTGTTGCCAAAATATCAATAATCTCCATTACTGAATTCCGTTCCCTTTCTATTGTTTCAATTTTTGAGTGGAATACATATGTACATTAATGAATGTGTAAACCAAAGATAGACCTCATTTAAAGGTTTTCAAAAAACATCTTAATTATTACGGGCGTCTGTTTTTGCGATAAGAAATACGACTTCAACGCTGGATAAATTTGTAAAATTAGGTTTACGGCTGGAAACAAAGATAACCATTGAGAATTACAAATGAAAACAATAAATTTATACATTTTTGTTTAAATTTGAAAAAGAGTACTTTTGATGTAATTACGGAAAAAGAGAGAGTACAGATATTTTCGGCTCCAAAAGAGTACATGTACTCTTAAAATAGTACGGTTGGTAACCCTACTTTGGATCGTAATTTCGGGGCACTGTAAATAGATCGAACATAACCTCAAAAATTATAAAAAATAATTTATACATTCTATGGTACACATACCTTTATGGATATCGCATTTTGTTTCTCTCAGATAATCATCTGGATTACGGCTTAGCATTTTAACTTTCATTTTACAACGATTTGTTTATGTAAAATCAGCAATCCCAAAAAATTTTAAACCACGGCGCTTGAGTTTCAAAAACACAACTTCAAGCTTTGAACCAACTCAATGAATCAGCGGCCAAATCGAATTCAGAATATTTGGAAACCATTTCAAAACACCAAGTAGAAATACAAAATTTGAATGTTCAGCTTGTACAAGCCAATGCAGAAATCGGTAGCTCTGTAGCACGTGTTCAGGAACTTAGTGAAAATGTTGATGAAAGCTCAACAAAAATCTTGGGGTTGACTAGTGAAAAGGCCGAACTCATTGAACAACTTTCCAAATACCAAACGGATTGTGAAAATTCTGCGACTCGAATTTCCGAGTTGGTCACAGAAATAGAAACATTAAACCAAATTAAAGAGTCGGTGAACAAGTCAAATACAGAATATGTTGGAGTCATCTCAAAACTCGAAGAAGAAAATCATAATTTAAGTAGTCAGCTTCAAAAAGCAACAACCGAAATCCAAAGCTCGCTAGCTCAGGTGAAAGAGCTCGAACAACGTATTGTAAAGGCGTCTGATGAAATTTTAGTTCTCAAGACAAGCAACAATTTGGTTACGAAAGAAAGAACTGACCTTTCCGAACAGGTTAGTAAATTGCAAAGCGGTTGTGCCAATTTAGAGCTTGAACTTAACCAACTCAATGAATCAGCTACCAAATCAAACTCAGCACATTTAGAAACCATTTCAAAACTTCAGGCAGAAAGTGAAAATTTGTGTGTTCAGCTTGATCAAGCCAATGCAGAAATCAGTAGCTCAGCTGTCCGAATTCAGGAACTTAGCAAAATTGTTAATGAAAGCTCAACGAAAATCGTTAAATTGGATAGTGAAAAAACCGAACTTATCAAAGAGCTCAATAAATTGGAAGCCGATTGTGTCAAATTCGAAGCTCGCATCATCGAGTTAACTACAGAAAATCAAGCTTTGATACAAGCAAATGCTAAATCCAGCTCTGAGTATACTCACACTATTTCGAATCTGCAGGACGAGAGTAATAATTTGAGAAATGAATTGGCAAGATCGACAGCCCGAACTCAGGAAATAAACGAGATTGCTGTTAAGAAAAAACGGAGCTTACTAAACAACTGGCGAAACTTCAAACCGATTTTGTCATTTCCGAAACACGAATTGCCGAGTTGACCACTGAAATATCCGAAATCACCACTAAACGGGATGAAATCATAACCAAATTAGAAATTCAAATTTCCGAATTGTTGACCCACAAAAATGAATTATCAGAAGAACTTCGTAATTCTACGCTCGAAGTACAAACTCTAAGCCAAAGTAATAATTCGGCGACCAAATCAAATTCTGAATTTGTTGAAACCATTTCAAAACTCGAAGAGTCTAGCGAAATTTTAACTTCTGAACTCAAAACTACTAAAGAAACTAATTCTCGATTAGTCGAGCAAATCGATAAGTCGAAAGCCCAAATTCAGGAGCTTACCGATTCGCGAGTTAACGAAATAACCAAATTTGAGAGTTTAATATCCGAATTACATAAAGAAAAGGATGAACTCGTTCAGATTGTGGATAATTTGAAAGAAGGAAGCTCTCAATTAACAGGTCGGCTTGAAAATTCTGAGATTCAAATTCAAGAAAAATCAAAAACAAATTCAGAGCTATTAGACAAAATTGAGCATTTGGATAAAGAAAAATCGGAGATTGAGGCCCAATCAACCCAAATAACGGCAGAGAATGCCAAATTAAGCGAAGAGGTAACATCTCTACAAACAGAAATCAAGCGGCTGATACAATCGAACAAATCTCAAACTGATGAATTATCAACGAAAAATTTCGAACTGTCGACAGAAATTATCGAGTTTCGAACAAATTCGGAAAAATTACGCGAAACCAATCTTCGATTAACCGAAGAAATTTTCACCTCAGAGTCAAAAATAAAAGAACTCGCAGCCGAAAATAAAACCCTTGGCAATAATATTACGGCACTAAATTCCGAAAATCGTGTCGAAAAAGATCGAATGCTTAAAAAAGTCGAGCAGCTAACTCGCGAAATTGATAATATAGTACAAAATTATGAAACACTTCAAAAAGAAAAAGCTAATTTGGATGTTGATTTAAAAATCACCAAATCCGAGCTGTTAAACCTAAAAGAATCGCATTCCGAAGCACACTCAATTAGACTCGGCCTAATCGATAAAGAACAAACGATTAACTCGCTTGAATACAATCTGAATAAGTTACAAAATGATAAACTCGAAAAAGATAAATGCATCGAGAATCTGGAACATCGTGTTTCTCAACAGGGAATGGAGATTGCTGATTTATCACTCAAACTGAATCGTGAAAAAACGTTGAACGAGAAATTTACCCAAGATATTGCGATTCTAAAGGCGAAGCTGTACAAACATCGGGAGATTAGTGAGGAGCGTGAAGAGCAGTGGAGTACTGAGAAGGAACGATTGATGGAGGCTATTGAAGAACAGAAATCGGCTGAGGAGCGTATCACAGAAAATCGTTTGGAACTTGTTGGCAAATTGGAGAAAATGAAATCAAAAATGGTAAGTGGATTTAAATTTTTTGTGTGCTGTGTTTGATGTTGTGACTCGTTCGATTCGTGCAATCTGCAATGTAAGGGAGATGTGTGGTGTGTGGATCTGGAATGGATGAGTTGAACGATGATCAACTTCATTTAGTTTTGTTTTATTTGTTGTATAAGTATATAGTTTTTTGTTTAGTTGGGGATTTTGTTATTTTTTGTTAATAATCACCAAGCTTTCTAACCAGACAATATTTTTGAATAAAAAGCAATTTAAAAGGTGCATTTGAGCAATTTTAAAAATTGAGCTACTTTTTAAATTAAAAATTGAGCTACTTTCAATTTTAAACTTTTGACCAATCGAAGCGAAGGCTGCATATTCAAAATTTAATTAATTTTTGGAAAAAGACATGCTGCTCAAATGAGCAGCCATATTTAATCAAATTTAGCTATATATTTATTTTGAGCAACTTTGAAATTTTTCTGCTTAATCGCTAGGCAATTGTGACTGCATACGAATTTGTGCTACTTAAATACGGTGTAATTTCCAAGATGGCTGTAATTCAAAGTAGGTCCCCATTTCGAAATTTCTTTAATATTTCTGCATTGAATTGAGCAAATTTAATTTAAAAGCAGCTATGTAGGCATATCGATGCAAATTTCTACAACACGACATTCCGGATTACGATTATGGATTAGAAACAAAATTCTTAAGCTAAGTAGATTTAGAAAATTTTTAGAAATACCTATTGAGCTAATTTTGAGTATTTAAACCTATTCTATTAAATTGGGTTTAAATTTTTAATTTAAAAATTTTGAATCATTCGAACTAAATTCTATTGAAATTTGAGGTTTTTAATTTTAAAACATGTTTGAGCATCAATTTTAAATTGAGCTACTTTTTAATTTTGTTAACCCATCTATATTTTCGCCACCAGTTTAATTTTTGTTTGACCACAATAAATTATTCAAACCTGTAAAAATCAAATGTTGCACAACTTTGAGCCGTTTTGCGCAATTTTATTTATTCAATATAATATTCATTTCGTTAGCCGCATTTTTTGCACCAGGTGATCCGGATCAGATCAAAGTTTACATTGAAAGCAATAACAAAATTTGAACTAATTTATATTTTGAAAAGAGACACTTTGTTGAACGCCAAACAATTCTTTAAAATGGTTTTGCATCATCAAATTTAAGCGTCGATTTAAAATTGAGCTACATACTTGCAGTTATTTTTCTGAACCAGTGTACTTAACATTTTCAAATCGACATTAAAATTTTAATTTTAAAAATTTCGCAAATACAAATTTATATTGAGCTACTTCTGAAAACTAATTGGTTTTAGTTTTTTTAATTAAGAAAACTTTGAAGAAACTAAACCTAAAATTGTCTCCAATTTTGATAATATATAAACAAATTTGAGCGTCGATTTAAAATTGAGCTACTTTTTTTATCACTTCTACATTTCTCATTTCGAATCTTCAAACAAATTTTAAATTATTATTAATAAAATGTTTGAATTATTGTAGAATCTTATTGAGCTACATTTGAGCAACAACCCTATAATAATCTATTAAAATATCCATATTTTGAATGAAAACCTAAACTCTAGTTCTGGTTTCTTTATTTCGTATTTAAAAGTAGCTCAGTCTGAATATTCATTTATTAATAATGGTGAATTTATAATTTACGAAATAAAGAAATTTGAGCTACCTCATTTGTTTCGTGAATTTTCCGTCAAAGTTATAACGTTTCGGAATTATTGTGCAATCATATTGATCTACTGAAGAAATTTAAATCTTAATTGAAGGTTTCCTTTTTAACAGCATATTCTGAATTCGTTACAATTTCTTGATAGTAATTCATAGTACCAATTTTATAAATAAATTGGTCTAATTTTTTTAAACAGATCTGGGACACAAATTTTATTGATAGGAAGTGTTGGAACGTTTAAAAAACAACGTTTATGAAAATAATGAATATGGACACGGCTCATTATTTTAGCTTACGCAAGCTACATTCTTTCTGATTACTATCGTATATGTCCTAAAGAATTAAGTTGCCCAAATTTTGAGCAACTTTCCCTCATGTATATATTGAGCAATTTTTCTTTTTAATGCTATTGCTACCATCGCAAACAATCGAATGGGAAAAATTAATTTTTTGTATTCCCTACTTACAGTGGGAAATCGTCGATTTTTTTTTTTGCTTTGGCAAATTTCGAATATTATGCGCATTTTTAAAAATGAAGGGAATTTTCACAGTCAATAGTTCGCGATGGAAGCGACGATGTTTCCCCAACAGATCGTTATAACAAAATAATTCATCAACAACTCAGAAAATTTTGAGCTACTTTATTAAGGCTTGCAGGTTCTCATAAAAATGCTTTATAATTATAAACTCTGCTTTAGCTTATTAAGCTTATCCCATAGAAACAGAATTATAAAACACATCCCACTGCTAATCATGCACAATCACCCACATGTACACATTTTGAGCAGAAAATAAAATTAAATCAAATTTTATTCTATTTCTCTATTCCTTAGACTAATTTATCGATTAGTTGTAATCGTGGTGATAACACTGAGTACCTATCAGTGCTGGACACTAGTACTCGGGGTAGTAAAACGAGGAGCTGGTTAAAAAAAATTTGGAGCTTTTTTAAATATGTTTTTGCTATTTTAATATTTGATTTATTAGTTTATTGTTACGTTCGATTTATATTTCAATCGAACGATTTGGAATTGGTTTTAGCACCAAACCAAATGCAGTACTTTTAGAATTTTTATAAATGTTTGAATTGTTTAATAAATGTTGTTATTTTATGTTTTTTTGTTTTAATTTATCCTCCCGTTTTGTATAGAAAACTCTCTACAATGAGGAAATGGTTAAAGTGAAGACGAAGCATGAAAATGAAATTTCAGATTTTCAGAAGCAGGCCAATGAGAAATTTGGAAAATATGATGCACATATTGAAAAACTTTCGAAACAAATTTACTTATTAAATGAGAAGAATTTAGGTTTGGAAAAGGATAATAAATTTTTACGTACAAAAATTGATTTTCTTGAGATTAATACGGATGCAGCTGGATCAACGATGGCCCTAAATTCAATGGGTAGTGGTGGATCACGTAATTTATTACAGTCTACAAATCTTAAAATGGAGGACGAGGAAGGAGAAATATTTAATAATACATATTTAACTGATTTAAAAACAGATGGACGAATTTCACCAACAAGCGGACTAGGAGGACGAGATTCCGTAAAGTAAGTGAACCTTACAATATGTTTACTCTCTTCTGCTAGAGTAATTTATTTGAATAAATATTGTTCACAGATATTCTGAATTACAACATCGTAATTCTTTAATGCCAAGACATTTGCGTAGTACTTATGCAGCCCAATACGGTGATCAAGATATACGCGAAGATGATCTCAAAGTAAGTTTAATCCGCCAGAATGAACAAACCGACGAATCAAAAGATGTACAAACGAAACGGAAGAAGCACGGTTTCATCTTTTGACTAAATTTAGTTTTATTTATAGTTGTTTATGTATTACTTTATAAACGGAAAAAAAAATAAAAACAATTACGAACACGGATGTGCCAAAAAACCCACCTAAATTTAATCAAATTGTTTGGATTTTTTTTTTTTTTTTTGATTTTGTGACCGTCTCTGAATGTTTTTATGATTTTTTCCGAATGAAGTATATTAATGCCCAATTTTTTTGTGTGTTATTTAGGATCCGATAAATTTTGATGACAGTCTAAATAGTTTATTATATGGAGGGCAACGTAAAAAGGTGTCTGGAGCAACAACATATAAAAGGCCTGGACCACCAACGCCAAGCAAAAATGCGGGTCGGCTATCAATTGGTGCCGTAACCGAATTACAATCGCGTGAAATACTCAAAGAGAATAATTCAAATATTCCGACTCGTTTGAGTATGACCAGCACTGGGTTTGGAATGGGAAATGGTGGTGGTAATAAACGGAATACACCCGGAAAATTAAAGTCACTCTTTAGTAATAGTACGTCCAAAATTAAGGATGATGTAAGTATATTAGATAATAATTTATTGGGTCGCATTTGAATGAAGGGTTTCATGTTTTGTGATCAGCTTGTTTGTTTTCTGTTTACTTGTTTTGTGTGTTCCGCAATTTCTTCAGTAACATATATATACATGTATTTCTTTTCCCCCTTCCAAAACAGTTTCACTCAGATAAATCAATGATTGTGAAAAAAAACCAACTTCAACAATTAATAATAACATCAACGCCACGTCGTCGACCTAACGTTAAACGATGTCGTTCGCGACTCTCGGGCCATTTAGGCATCAGTAAGACAACACAAAAATATAATGCACGTCGAATAAAAGTGACAGGGTACATGCAATCGGGCGGATCACTAGCAACTCCGCAAGTATCGCCGGTACAGAAAGTGTATGGTGATTGGCGGCCATCCGGATCAATAATCGACTCGGAAAGTTGTACCTCAACGTCACAAACTGGTTCTGAATTTGAAACCGAACCGTGTAACGAACAAAATTCAACCTTAAAATCATCAATGCGCACATCAAAATTCACGGTTAAAACGAATACATTGAGTCATACACGTAATCGGTATCGTATGAAATCAAAAGAAAATCGTTTAGAAAATTTTAATCGAGCCCGTCAATCAATCAACAATTTTATTTTACGCAAATCACTTTTAAGCCGAAGTAGTAATGCGGCGGTAATAAATAATGATGGCAGTTGTCCCAATTTAGAACCGGATCCCTATGAATTGTTAGAAGATTTGGTTGAGTTGAGTAGTCAAGCTGTGGCGGCAGCAAAATTTAACGATGGTGAAGCGCCATCATTTGCCGAATTTGAAAAATTAACCAGATTTAAAGTTTCTGAAGCGCCATTCGAAGTTTTGACTACACCATCGAATACAAATAATGTAACCACCGTTGCTGCCAAATCATTATCGAGTCAAAAGAAAAAAGAGCTCTATTCAGGTGGTGTGATTGTAAATCGAAAAATTCCGCGACTCAGTATCCGAATTGGGGGTTACCACATCTTTAATAATCGTGGCTTTTCGAATAATGATTCATCGAATCGAAGTTTTGATCGTTCATCGTGTATCGCCCGGAATTGGAGTCATGCTTGTATTAAATGGCGACAGTATGAGCATCGAATAAAAATGTTTGTTGCCATTGGAGCGGCTGTGTTGCTACTGATTTTAAATCTTTTCTGTGTTGTGAAGTTTTTATATTTTTAGAGAATTTGAACACAAATATTTTTTATGATTTTAATTTATAAAGATTTTTTTTAAAGCTTTACGC
Organism: Tipula helvola; assembly: GCA_963556165.1. NCBI lineage: Eukaryota > Metazoa > Arthropoda > Insecta > Diptera > Tipulidae > Tipula > Tipula helvola. The sequence goes on along the minus strand of OY744483.1, from coordinate 327,356,868 downwards.
TTATAAACTAAATACAGAGAATATTTAATGGTTTAATACAAAGAATTTTGATTTTTTTATATCTAGTAGCTCTTTCGACATGAACGTATTTTAAAACCAAATTTTGGTATTCTCATTGCAGACGGTGACTTCGAGACGCCGAATTAGCATTTTTAAAACAAAATCAGTCAACAACCGATAGTTTGTAAGCAACTAGTTTAAGTATTTTAAGCAATTTTAAGTGTTACCGCGTGTTTTATTTGTAATATATAAAAGGGCCTGGCCCCAATCGATTGTATATCGAACAATTTGTTACGTAATTAAATTAAACAAGTTTTATTTTATAACAAATTTTTTATTATTCTTCTTCGTTGATGACTTTCTTATTTCGATCCGGGATGAATGTCTCGTTACTGTCCTTTTTCGAATGTAGTATACGATTTGCTTCCTTCTTTCTCTCCTTTTGGGATTGAGCCGTATTTCTTTTCTGATTATTTAGAATGTAACGCGGCACATGACGATGTTTGGCAATGCGACGAATTTGTGGATGTGCTGCAAACTTTTGTTTTAACGCTTCATTATAGTTGAATGCAGCCCGTTCTCGTGTTTTAAGTGGTCCTAATTTTTCGGCTGCTCTTGCCTTCCACAATCGTATATTCATCTCATCGGATCCTGTATAAATATATTTATTGTCACCAGACCAACCGACACAAGTGACCCGATGCATTCGTTTTGTATGGTAAATTTCACGGGAATTAGCTTTACGCGACTCAAAGATCCGAATAGTTTTATCGTAACTGGCTGAAACGAATTCGCGACCTGTTGGTGCATACTCTACGTCGAGGACCGCGGAAACATGACCTTTATGCATTTTAAGAGGATTTTTTAATTGACGCGTATCAAATGTGTATAGATTGTAATCCTCGTTGGCGACTGTAAAGGTGAATGCCTCCATTGGATTCCAGCATAGGCTGTTACTTCTCATCGTCATCTTAAGTTTTCGAATTGGTTTGGCCTCGCGCTTATCATAAAGTATTATACTGCGATCACTTGCGCACGCGGCTAGTAAATCAGTTTCGATTTGATTGAATGAAATTGCGGTTAGATTATCGACACCCCATTTAAGAATATGAAGCGGTTCATTGCGACTCTCCTCCCAAATGCTACATACTTCGCCACATGTCGCGTATATTGGTTCAGACCGATGATGTGCGATACCTGTTAGTGTCGTCCGGCTAAGGCATGTGTTAATCGGTTCTTCATCTGTACCGAATTCTGGCACGGCCGAGCTCCAAGTTTTGACGGTTTTGTCATCGCCGACTGTAATAAACGTTGATCCATCTTGCGAGTAGGATATACCTCGAACAAATCCAGTATGTGCTACAAAATTACGTAAACATTTACGAGTTGGTAGGTCCCATAATCTTATTTCACCGTCATACGATCCACTGCATAATTGTGACAGTGATTCTGGATGTTTGGCAAAACATGAAATACCGTCTCGATGCCCATCTAAAACACCAATAAATGGTTTAGCAAATACACGTTCCAATTTAGTTGCATTCAGTGCACGAACATATTCTCGTGCTGATTCAAATGGATGCTCCTTTGGATCGTAATTTCGGGGCACTGTAAATAGATCGAACATAACCTCAAAAATTATAAAAAATAATTTATACATTCTATGGTACACATACCTTTATGGATATCGCATTTTGTTTCTCTCAGATAATCATCTGGATTACGGCTTAGCATTTTAACTTTCATTTTACAACGATTTGTTTATGTAAAATCAGCAAACCCAAAAATTTTTAAACCACGGCGCTTGAGTTTCAAAAACACAAATGTCAAAATTGAGAGTAGAACAGTTTATTTCGTAACGAAAAACAATCTGGTCGCCTTTCGACCACTTCAATCAATATTATAACAGTTTGCAAAAAATCAGCTGCTAGCAAATCGCAATACACCAAAAATATACACACAAACACATAGAAACATTTTGTCTACAAAAATTCGTGAGTTTGGTTTGTTCAATCCGGATTAAACACGGCGTCGTAAATATAGTGTGTAGACGGTTTCGCTGTTTAATTATTAAATTAAAATTGTTAGAAACATCTTTAAAAGTAAAATTAAAGTGCCGAATTTGCCTATAAGTAGTGCTACATAAGTTAAATAATTTGGAAAGTGAAATAGTTTACGAGAAAGTGTATGTTTTTAACTTTTGTTTGTAATAACATAGTTCGCCATTTTTTGTTTGTTAATTTCCATGTGTGTTGACGAAAGCATAAATTTGGGCGTTATAACTGTCGAAGAAAAGTGAAGTGAATAAACGAAGATTTTCTTGTGTTTGTGTTTATTACTGCTGCTCAGTGCTTAGTGAAATTTTCGAGCACATAAAAAATGGTGTGTTGAAAAATAAATAAAACATAAAAATATAAAATACAGTGGTAACTTGTGTCTAATGGATTTAACTGATACAATGAAATCAGTGCTCAGTGGTAAAGGTTCGAATAGTGGTTTGGCTAGCCAATTGGCTGCCCCAGTTATGAATTTGCAGCAAGGTCATGGGCCTCAAAGCGGTGATCAACAGCATGGCGGTGCTGGAGTTGGATATGTTACAGAGAAATTATATATGTTGTTGCAACTGTATATCCAGAATAAGGGATGGAATCCTAGTGTTGAGTTGTTACAATGTTTTTCGGAGTTAAAAGATAGTGCTCTGCTGCCGAGTGCCGCATATCTACAGTAAGTCTACTTGTTTTCTTTTTTCGCTTCAAATTTTAATTTTTTCGTCGTTTTTCCAGAGTTATAGCCAATCGACTGGCACTTGACTCCCAAGGGCGTCTAGTACTTCGTGAATCGGGCAAGATTGTTCTGCCTTATGAACACTTTGCTAATGCTGTAATGTTGAAACATATGTCTGGTCCCCATGGGCTTCATCTTAGTTTAGAAGCAACAATGCGTGCCGTAATCGATTCGTATTCGATTGGCCGTGAAAATTTCGGTATGGAAAAGGAATTTATTATTGAAGTGGTTCAATCGTGCCCCAGTGCAGCATGTCGCTATTACAAAAATCACATGGGAGTTCCTAGTCCATTTATTGACCAGTCATTCCCAACGTCACAACTAAATCCCGATTTCATGGGACATTTACAACAAATGAGCGTGGCTAATGAATTACTTCAAGATCCAAATACTTTGAAAACGGTGCAAAATCAAGCCGTCAATAATCTAGCTCAGAATAAAATTTTGAAATCGCAGCAACATGCTCAACAACACCAACAAGCAGCTGCTGTGGTACAACAGCAACAGCAGCAGCAGCAACAGCAACAACAACAACAGCAGCAGCAACAGATTACGGCTGCTATAATACAACAACAGAATCGTGCAATTGCCCAGCAATCTCTGGAGAAGTTTGGAAATCTCTCGGCGCTCGAAAAACAGCGAGTGCTCCAGCAATTTGATAAAAAACATTATGAGGGTATGCAATTGGGCAGTATGGTACCACAAAATGTTGGCGTTACAATTACTCCACAGCCGAGTATGATTCCTACATCGGCACCAGTGCAACAACCGAATACCGTGATACCTATAATCGGGCCTAGTAATTCAAGTGCACTTTCTGCTGGAAGTACCTCATCCTTTGGAATTGGAATGGCTACTCCAGTACAAAATCATGTACCAGTACCACAACCTCTAATCACAATCGAACAATCTCAAAAATCGAGTGACTATAGCAGCCGTGGTAGTTTAGAATGTCTAGAATCATTATCGGCATCTAATAAGGATTTGTTAGCGTTGCACAATGGTGCTTGGGGCAATCAAGATACACGTATCGATGGGCCAATTGGTCAGGATAAAATTGTTCGTGCATTTGCCGAGCTAATGAAGAATATGGCTCGCATGAAGACATTTATACGGCCATCAATGTGCAAACCATATGGAAAGCAGAGTGAGAGTTTGCAAAAAAGTAAGTAGAAATTATGATAATATTAAATTTGGTCTCCCCACTCCCTCAACAGAACAAAAGTCGGTTGAACTGAACATAAATAGTAGGCTCCAAATTGAAAAATTTAAAAAATCGGATTAATTATACGGTATCACTTCGTATTTGTTGGATTTAATCAAAGCAAATTCAGAATCTAGAATGATTTATTCAGATTACTTTTCTATTCAATATAACGAGCTGTGTTAACTAGATTAACACTCGTTATTTATTTATTATTGAGTTGAGCTCGTTTATGTAAGTTCTTGCAGCTGTGCTCATACATAACACTTTCCCCGGCTTATTTTTGACTTTATGTCCCAGGTGTAAATCGAACTAGGTAGTGGTATGCGATTTCGATTAGATCGTCTTGGCAATGTTCGATCTTCCTCTGACATAGATTGGCTCAAACTTGGTTGTTTATTTGTTGAACGATCAACCGTAGAACGAATTTTGTGTTATGGTTTTCCAGTTGCAAGAAAGAAAAACCGAGTGAAAAACAAGCGAAACTATGACGGACACACAGCATTCACAATGCAAAAACTTTTTACTTTTGACTTACAGGTTTGTATGAATTTCCAACATAACGAGCAAAAATTTTTATTCGTCAAGTTGGAAATTCATACAAACCTGTAAATAAAAAGTAAAAAGAAAAACTTTTTACTTTTGCCTTCCAGGTTTGTATGATTTTCCAATTTGACGAATAAAAATGTTTGCTCGTTATGTTGGAAATTCATACAAACCTGTAAATAAAAAGTAAAAAGTTTTTGCATTGTGAATGCTGTGTATGACGGAATCACTTGTGTTTTTTGTGTTATGGTTTTCCAGTTGCAAGAAAGAAAAACCGAGTGAAAAACAAGCGAAACCATGACGGACACACACAGCATTCACAATGCAAAAACTTTTTACTTTTGACTTGCAGGTTTGTATGAATTTCCAACATAACGAGCAAAAATTTTTATTCGTCAAGTTGGAAATTCATACAAACCTGTAAATAAAAAGTAAAAAGAAAAACTTTTTACTTTTGCCTTCCAGGTTTGTATGATTTTCCAATTTGACGAATAAAAATGTTTGCTCGTTATGTTGGAAATTCATACAAACCTGTAAATCAAAAGTAAAAAGTTTTTGCATTGTGAATGCTGTGTATGACGGAATCACTTGTGTTTTTTGTGTTATGGTTTTCCAGTTGCAAGAAAGAAAAACCGAGTGAAAAACAAGCGAAACTATGACGGACACACACAGCATTCACAATGCAAAAACTTTTTACTTTTGACTTACAGGTTTGTATGAATTTCCAACATAACGAGCAAAAATTTTTATTCGTCAAGTTGGAAATTCATACAAACCTGTAAATAAAAAGTAAAAAGAAAAACTTTTTACTTTTGCCTTCCAGGTTTGTATGATTTTCCAATTTGACGAATAAAAATGTTTGCTCGTTATGTTGGAAATTCATACAAACCTGTAAATCAAAAGTAAAAAGTTTTTGCATTGTGAATGCTGTGTATGACGGAATCACTTGTGTTTTTTGTGTTATGGTTTTCCAGTTGCAAGAAAGAAAAACCGAGTGAAAAACAAGCGAAACTATGACGGACACACACAGCATTCACAATGCAAAAACTTTTTACTTTTGACTTACAGGTTTGTATGAATTTCCAACATAACGAGCAAAAATTTTTATTCGTCAAGTTGGAAATTCATACAAACCTGTAAATAAAAAGTAAAAAGAAAAACTTTTTACTTTTGCCTTCCAGGTTTGTATGATTTTCCAATTTGACGAATAAAAATGTTTGCTCGTTATGTTGGAAATTCATACAAACCTGTAAATCAAAAGTAAAAAGTTTTTGCATTGTGAATGCTGTGTATGACGGAATCACTTGTGTTTTTTGTGTTATGGTTTTCCAGTTGCAAGAAAGAAAAACGGAGTGAAAAACAAGCGAAACCATGACGGACACACACAGCATTCACAATGCAAAAACTTTTTACTTTTGACTTGCAGGTTTGTATGAATTTTCAACATAACGAGCAAAAATTTTTATTCGTCAAGTTGGAAATTCATACAAACCTGTAAATAAAAAGTAAAAAGAAAAACTTTTTACTTTTGCCTTCCAGGTTTGTATGATTTTCCAATTTGACGAATAAAAATGTTTGCTCGTTATGTTGGAAATTCATACAAACCTGTAAATCAAAAGTAAAAAGTTTTTGCATTGTGAATGCTGAGTATGACGGAATCACTTGTGTTTTTTGTGTTATGGTTTTCCAGTTGCAAGAAAGAAAAACCGAGTGAAAAACAAGCGAAACTATGACGGACACACACAGCATTCACAATGCAAAAACTTTTTACTTTTGACTTACAGGTTTGTATGAATTTCCAACATAACGAGCAAAAATTTTTATTCGTCAAGTTGGAAATTCATACAAACCTGTAAATAAAAAGTAAAAAGAAAAACTTTTTACTTTTGCCTTCCAGGTTTGTATGATTTTCCAATTTGACGAATAAAAATGTTTGCTCGTTATGTTGGAAATTCATACAAACCTGTAAATCAAAAGTAAAAAGTTTTTGCATTGTGAATGCTGTGTATGACGGAATCACTTGTGTTTTTTGTGTTATGGTTTTCCAGTTGCAAGAAAGAAAAACCGAGTGAAAAACAAGCGAAACCATGACGGACACACACAGCATTCACAATGCAAAAACTTTTTACTTTTGACTTACAGGTTTGTATGAATTTCCAACATAACGAGCAAAAATTTTTATTCGTCAAGTTGGAAATTCATACAAACCTGTAAATAAAAAGTAAAAAGAAAAACTTTTTACTTTTGCCTTCCAGGTTTGTATGATTTTCCAATTTGACGAATAAAAATGTTTGCTCGTTATGTTGGAAATTCATACAAACCTGTAAATCAAAAGTAAAAAGTTTTTGCATTGTGAATGCTGTGTATGACGGAATCACTTGTGTTTTTTGTGTTATGGTTTTCCAGTTGCAAGAAAGAAAAACGGAGTGAAAAACAAGCGAAACCATGACGGACACACACAGCATTCACAATGCAAAAACTTTTTACTTTTGACTTGCAGGTTTGTATGAATTTTCAACATAACGAGCAAAAATTTTTATTCGTCAAGTTGGAAATTCATACAAACCTGTAAATAAAAAGTAAAAAGAAAAACTTTTTACTTTTGCCTTCCAGGTTTGTATGATTTTCCAATTTGACGAATAAAAATGTTTGCTCGTTATGTTGGAAATTCATACAAACCTGTAAATCAAAAGTAAAAAGTTTTTGCATTGTGAATGCTGAGTATGACGGAATCACTTGTGTTTTTTGTGTTATGGTTTTCCAGTTGCAAGAAAGAAAAACCGAGTGAAAAACAAGCGAAACTATGACGGACACACACAGCATTCACAATGCAAAAACTTTTTACTTTTGACTTACAGGTTTGTATGAATTTCCAACATAACGAGCAAAAATTTTTATTCGTCAAGTTGGAAATTCATACAAACCTGTAAATAAAAAGTAAAAAGAAAAACTTTTTACTTTTGCCTTCCAGGTTTGTATGATTTTCCAATTTGACGAATAAAAATGTTTGCTCGTTATGTTGGAAATTCATACAAACCTGTAAATCAAAAGTAAAAAGTTTTTGCATTGTGAATGCTGTGTATGACGGAATCACTTGTGTTTTTTGTGTTATGGTTTTCCAGTTGCAAGAAAGAAAAACCGAGTGAAAAACAAGCGAAACCATGACGGACACACACAGCATTCACAATGCAAAAACTTTTTACTTTTGACTTACAGGTTTGTATGAATTTCCAACATAACGAGCAAAAATTTTTATTCGTCAAGTTGGAAATTCATACAAACCTGTAAATAAAAAGTAAAAAGAAAAACTTTTTACTTTTGCCTTCCAGGTTTGTATGATTTTCCAATTTGACGAATAAAAATGTTTGCTCGTTTTGTTGGAAATTCATACAAACCTGTAAATCAAAAGTAAAAAGTTTTTGCATTGTGAATGCTGTGTATGACGGAATCACTTGTGTTTTTTGTGTTATGGTTTTCCAGTTGCAAGAAAGAAAAACGGAGTGAAAAACAAGCGAAACCATGACGGACACACACAGCATTCACAATGCAAAAACTTTTTACTTTTGACTTGCAGGTTTGTATGAATTTTCAACATAACGAGCAAAAATTTTTATTCGTCAAGTTGGAAATTCATACAAACCTGTAAATAAAAAGTAAAAAGAAAAACTTTTTACTTTTGCCTTCCAGGTTTGTATGATTTTCCAATTTGACGAATAAAAATGTTTGCTCGTTATGTTGGAAATTCATACAAACCTGTAAATCAAAAGTAAAAAGTTTTTGCATTGTGAATGCTGTGTATGACGGAATCACTTGTGTTTTTTGTGTTATGGTTTTCCAGTTGCAAGAAAGAAAAACCGAGTGAAAAACAAGCGAAACTATGACGGACACACACAGCATTCACAATGCAAAAACTTTTTACTTTTGACTTACAGGTTTGTATGAATTTCCAACATAACGAGCAAAAATTTTTATTCGTCAAGTTGGAAATTCATACAAACCTGTAAATAAAAAGTAAAAAGAAAAACTTTTTACTTTTGCCTTCCAGGTTTGTATGATTTTCCAATTTGACGAATAAAAATGTTTGCTCGTTATGTTGGAAATTCATACAAACCTGTAAATCAAAAGTAAAAAGTTTTTGCATTGTGAATGCTGTGTATGACGGAATCACTTGTGTTTTTTGTGTTATGGTTTTCCAGTTGCAAGAAAGAAAAACGGAGTGAAAAACAAGCGAAACCATGACGGACACACACAGCATTCACAATGCAAAAACTTTTTACTTTTGACTTGCAGGTTTGTATGAATTTTCAACATAACGAGCAAAAATTTTTATTCGTCAAGTTGGAAATTCATACAAACCTGTAAATAAAAAGTAAAAAGAAAAACTTTTTACTTTTGCCTTCCAGGTTTGTATGATTTTCCAATTTGACGAATAAAAATGTTTGCTCGTTATGTTGGAAATTCATACAAACCTGTAAATCAAAAGTAAAAAGTTTTTGCATTGTGAATGCTGAGTATGACGGAATCACTTGTGTTTTTTGTGTTATGGTTTTCCAGTTGCAAGAAAGAAAAACCGAGTGAAAAACAAGCGAAACTATGACGGACACACACAGCATTCACAATGCAAAAACTTTTTACTTTTGACTTACAGGTTTGTATGAATTTCCAACATAACGAGCAAAAATTTTTATTCGTCAAGTTGGAAATTCATACAAACCTGTAAATAAAAAGTAAAAAGAAAAACTTTTTACTTTTGCCTTCCAGGTTTGTATGATTTTCCAATTTGACGAATAAAAATGTTTGCTCGTTATGTTGGAAATTCATACAAACCTGTAAATCAAAAGTAAAAAGTTTTTGCATTGTGAATGCTGTGTATGACGGAATCACTTGTGTTTTTTGTGTTATGGTTTTCCAGTTGCAAGAAAGAAAAACCGAGTGAAAAACAAGCGAAACCATGACGGACACACACAGCATTCACAATGCAAAAACTTTTTACTTTTGACTTACAGGTTTGTATGAATTTCCAACATAACGAGCAAAAATTTTTATTCGTCAAGTTGGAAATTCATACAAACCTGTAAATAAAAAGTAAAAAGAAAAACTTTTTACTTTTGCCTTCCAGGTTTGTATGATTTTCCAATTTGACGAATAAAAATGTTTGCTCGTTATGTTGGAAATTCATACAAACCTGTAAATCAAAAGTAAAAAGTTTTTGCATTGTGAATGCTGTGTATGACGGAATCACTTGTGTTTTTTGTGTTATGGTTTTCCAGTTGCAAGAAAGAAAAACCGAGTGAAAAACAAGCGAAACTATGACGGACACACACAGCATTCACAATGCAAAAACTTTTTACTTTTGACTTACAGGTTTGTATGAATTTCCAACATAACGAGCAAAAATTTTTATTCGTCAAGTTGGAAATTCATACAAACCTGTAAATAAAAAGTAAAAAGAAAAACTTTTTACTTTTGCCTTCCAGGTTTGTATGATTTTCCAATTTGACGAATAAAAATGTTTGCTCGTTTTGTTGGAAATTCATACAAACCTGTAAATCAAAAGTAAAAAGTTTTTGCATTGTGAATGCTGTGTATGACGGAATCACTTGTGTTTTTTGTGTTATGGTTTTCCAGTTGCAAGAAAGAAAAACCGAGTGAAAAACAAGCGAAACCATGACGGACACACACAGCATTCACAATGCAAAAACTTTTTACTTTTAAGACTTACAGGTTTGTATGAATTTCCAACATAACGAGCAAAAATTTTTATTCGTCAAGTTGGAAATTCATACAAACCTGTAAATAAAAAGTAAAAAGAAAAACTTTTTACTTTTGCCTTCCAGGTTTGTATGATTTTCCAATTTGACGAATAAAAATGTTTGCTCGTTATGTTGGAAATTCATACAAACCTGTAAATCAAAAGTAAAAAGTTTTTGCATTGTGAATGCTGTGTATGACGGAATCACTTGTTTTTTTTGTGTTATGGGTTTCCAGTTGCAAGAAAGAAAAACCGAGTGAAAAACAAGCGAAACTATGACGGACACACACAGCATTCACAATGCAAAAACTTTTTACTTTTGACTTGCAGATTTGTATGAATTTCCAACATAACGAGCAAAAATTTTTATTCGTCAAGTTGGAAATTCATACAAACCTGTAAATAAAAAGTAAAAAGAAAAACTTTTTACTTTTGCCTTCCAGGTTTGTATGATTTTCCAATTTGACGAATAAAAATGTTTGCTCGTTATGTTGGAAATTCATACAAACCTGTAAATCAAAAGTAAAAAGTTTTTGCATTGTGAATGCTGTGTATGACGGAATCACTTGTGTTTTTTGTGTTATGGTTTTCCAGTTGCAAGAAAGAAAAACCGAGTGAAAAACAAGCGAAACTATGACGGACACACACAGCATTCACAATGCAAAAACTTTTTACTTTTGACTTACAGGTTTGTATGAATTTCCAACATAACGAGCAAAAATTTTTATTCGTCAAGTTGGAAATTCATACAAACCTGTAAATAAAAAGTAAAAAGAAAAACTTTTTACTTTTGCCTTCCAGGTTTGTATGATTTTCCAATTTGACGAATAAAAATGTTTGCTCGTTATGTTGGAAATTCATACAAACCTGTAAATCAAAAGTAAAAAGTTTTTGCATTGTGAATGCTGTGTATGACGGAATCACTTGTGTTTTTTGTGTTATGGTTTTCCAGTTGCAAGAAAGAAAAACCGAGTGAAAAACAAGCGAAACTATGACGGACACACACAGCATTCACAATGCAAAAACTTTTTACTTTTGACTTACAGGTTTGTATGAATTTCCAACATAACGAGCAAAAATTTTTATTCGTCAAGTTGGAAATTCATACAAACCTGTAAATAAAAAGTAAAAAGAAAAACTTTTTACTTTTGCCTTCCAGGTTTGTATGATTTTCCAATTTGACGAATAAAAATGTTTGCTCGTTATGTTGGAAATTCATACAAACCTGTAAATCAAAAGTAAAAAGTTTTTGCATTGTGAATGCTGTGTATGACGGAATCACTTGTGTTTTTTGTGTTATGGTTTTCCAGTTGCAAGAAAGAAAAACCGAGTGAAAAACAAGCGAAACTATGACGGACACACACAGCATTCACAATGCAAAAACTTTTTACTTTTGACTTGCAGGTTTGTATGAATTTCCAACATAACAGCAAAAATTTTTATTCGTCAAGTTGGAAATTCATACAAACCTGCAAATAAAAAGTAAAAAGAAAAACTTTTTACTTTTGCCTTCCAGGTTTGTATGATTTTCCAATTTGACGAATAAAAATGTTTGCTCGTTATGTTGGAAATTCATACAAACCTGTAAATCAAAAGTAAAAAGTTTTTGCATTGTGAATGCTGTGTATGACGGAATCACTTGTTTTTTTTGTGTTATGGGTTTCCAGTTGCAAGAAAGAAAAACCGAGTGAAAAACAAGCGAAACTATGACGGACACACACAGCATTCACAATGCAAAAACTTTTTACTTTTGACTTGCAGATTTGTATGAATTTCCAACATAACGAGCAAAAATTTTTATTCGTCAAGTTGGAAATTCATACAAACCTGTAAATAAAAAGTAAAAAGAAAAACTTTTTACTTTTGCCTTCCAGGTTTGTATGATTTTCCAATTTGACGAATAAAAATGTTTGCTCGTTATGTTGGAAATTCATACAAACCTGTAAATCAAAAGTAAAAAGTTTTTGCATTGTGAATGCTGTGTATGACGGAATCACTTGTGTTTTTTGTGTTATGGTTTTCCAGTTGCAAGAAAGAAAAACCGAGTGAAAAACAAGCGAAACTATGACGGACACACACAGCATTCACAATGCAAAAACTTTTTACTTTTGACTTACAGGTTTGTATGAATTTCCAACATAACGAGCAAAAATTTTTATTCGTCAAGTTGGAAATTCATACAAACCTGTAAATAAAAAGTAAAAAGAAAAACTTTTTACTTTTGCCTTCCAGGTTTGTATGATTTTCCAATTTGACGAATAAAAATGTTTGCTCGTTATGTTGGAAATTCATACAAACCTGTAAATCAAAAGTAAAAAGTTTTTGCATTGTGAATGCTGTGTATGACGGAATCACTTGTGTTTTTTGTGTTATGGTTTTCCAGTTGCAAGAAAGAAAAACCGAGTGAAAAACAAGCGAAACTATGACGGACACACACAGCATTCACAATGCAAAAACTTTTTACTTTTGACTTACAGGTTTGTATGAATTTCCAACATAACGAGCAAAAATTTTTATTCGTTAAGTTGGAAATTCATACAAACCTGTAAATAAAAAGTAAAAAGAAAAACTTTTTACTTTTGCCTTCCAGGTTTGTATGATTTTCCAATTTGACGAATAAAAATGTTTGCTCGTTATGTTGGAAATTCATACAAACCTGTAAATCAAAAGTAAAAAGTTTTTGCATTGTGAATGCTGTGTATGACGGAATCACTTGTGTTTTTTGTGTTATGGTTTTCCAGTTGCAAGAAAGAAAAACCGAGTGAAAAACAAGCGAAACTATGACGGACACACACAGCATTCACAATGCAAAAACTTTTTACTTTTGACTTACAGGTTTGTATGAATTTCCAACATAACGAGCAAAAATTTTTATTCGTCAAGTTGGAAATTCATACAAACATGTAAATAAAAAGTAAAAAGAAAAACTTTTTACTTTTGCCTTTTCCAATTTGACGAATAAAAATGTTTGCTCATTATGTTGGAAATTCATACAAACCTGTAAATCAAAAGTAAAAAGTTTTTGCATTGTGAATGCTGTGTATGACGGAATCACTTGTATTTTTTGTGTTATGGTTTTCCAGTTGCAAGAAAGAAAAACCGAGTGAAAAGCAAGCGAAACTATGACGGACACACACAGCATTCACAATGCAAAAACTTTTTACTTTTGACTTACAGGTTTGTATGAATTTCCAACATAACGAGCAAAAATTTTTATTCGTCAAGTTGGAAATTCATACAAACCTGTAAATAAAAAGTAAAAAGAAAAACTTTTTACTTTTGCCTTCCAGGTTTGTATGATTTTCCAATTTGACGAATAAAAATGTTTGCTCGTTATGTTGGAAATTCATACAAACCTGTAAATCAAAAGTAAAAAGTTTTTGCATTGTGAATGCTGTGTATGACGGAATCACTTGTGTTTTTTATGTTATGGTTTTCCAGTTGCAAGAAAGAAAAACCGAGTGAAAAACAAGCGAAACTATGACGGACACACACAGCATTCACAATGCAAAAACTTTTTACTTTTGACTTACAGGTTTGTATGAATTTCCAACATAACGAGCAAAAATTTTTATTCGTTAAGTTGGAAATTCATACAAACCTGTAAATAAAAAGTAAAAAGAAAAACTTTTTACTTTTGCCTTCCAGGTTTGTATGATTTTCCAATTTGACGAATAAAAATGTTTGCTCGTTATGTTGGAAATTCATACAAACCTGTAAATCAAAAGTAAAAAGTTTTTGCATTGTGAATGCTGTGTATGACGGAATCACTTGTGTTTTTTGCAGGGTTGCAAAAAAAATCGTTTTTTATTATTTTAAACAAAAAACGTGTTTTTTTTGTTTAAAACGTGTTTTATTTGTTTTAAACATGTTTAGACCAAAAAAAAAAAAACATGTTTAAAACTAGTTTAAAACACGTTTAAAACATGATTAAAACATATTTAAAATTTTAATTATTGTTTCAAGCGTTATTGTTAAACAATATACCTACACAAATCCAGTTTATTCGGAACTATTCTTGAAATTGTGAAGGTTACTGGCCTTTTACGAATTTCGAGGAAGCCCAAATCTGTATATTTGTATTTTATTCTTAATGTTTTATAGTATTTTTACCATAAACGAAATAAGATAGCCAAAGGCAAAACCAACATTACAAAAGCCGCGCAGTTCCAATCGATTATAGGATTTAATGAAAAACACTTATATTAGTATTAGTGATACGTCGCCTTGTACATTGTACATACATGATATAAATTAAATATTCGTATTTCATATATGAATTATATTTATCAAAACCTGCCCTAAAATTTTCTCTTTCTGAATTAACTCGTTTAGTTAGAATATGTTCCTCATCAGTATCGGATGGGCTTGTATTTTCAGCCATTTTTAAAAATAAACACATCCACTTCAGGTTCAGATAAAATAAAAATCACTACTATCAGTTGTGAAATGATTTTAACGGTAATTAAGAAAGGAGAAAACGTTAATACAATAAAATTGCATCATAGTCTATTCGAAATAGACATTCCGAGTAAAAATTTAAGAAGTCAGGAGTTCCTTCATCTGTATATACGCAGATCAAACTATGGTGACAATTAATGAACCAGTAAACATGATGTCCAAGAGTTTTAATAAAATTGACCATCTCTCCGACTTTTACTTAAGCAAAGACAGCTTTAAACGTAGGTTGAAGCAACATTTTGTTCCGACTTGAAAGTATTTTCAATTTCAATTTTAATTCTTTAAATCAAATAAAATGTTTTATTTGTTTTTTTGATGTTGACAAATATACATTTGCCTTAGAATCCACTATTGACAAATATACATACTGATGCAGCTTCATCTGCTTGTATCGATCGTTTATTTTCTGCTTATGAGCTAATACATAGGAAATGAGAAGGCCGCTTAATTAATGACAATTTTTAAATTACTAAACCAGAAGAAAAAACCGATACCGTAAACTCCCGATTTTAATACCCGGGCATATTAAATACCAAACTGGAGCAGTAAAAACTATTTAAAACAAATAAAACAATAAGACTACTTATTGTTTTATTTGTTTTAAATAGTTTTTACTGCTCCAGTTTGGTATTTAATATGCCCGGGTATTATAGTGGCTATTGCCTAATTATATACCGGGTATATTGTTATTATTTCCAAAATTAAAATCAATTTTAGTAATATGTACCTGAATTAAAGTTTATTTCACTAAAAAAAAACACGTTTTTTTTCCTAAAATAAAACATGTTTTAAACATTTGTTTAAAACAAAAAGTCTAAAACAAACAGGTTTGTTTAAAACATGTTTAAAACATTCGTTTTAAACGTTTTGTTTAAAACATTGCAACCCTGTTTTTGTGTTATGGTTTTCCAGTTGCAAGAAAGAAAAACCGAGTGAAAAACAAGCGAAACTATGACGGACACACACAGCATTCACAATGCAAACACTTTTTACTTTTGACTTACAGGTTTGTATGAATTTCCAACATAACGAGCAAAAATTTTTATTCGTCAAGTTGGAAATTCATACAAACCTGTAAATAAAAAGTAAAAAGAAAAACTTTTTACTTTTGCCTTCCAGGTTTGTATGATTTTCCAATTTGACGAATAAAAATGTTTGCTCGTTATGTTGGAAATTCATACAAACCTGTAAATCAAAAGTAAAAAGTTTTTGCATTGTGAATGCTGTGTATGACGGAATCATTTGTGTTTTTTCAGAACGATAATTATCTTGTCTATGTGTGGTGTTCTTTCTCTCAAGTAATCGCTGTGCGAATGAATAGGTATCCTCATTTTCTTCGATACAGGGACGTATTTGATTTTGATGTCGCCTCATATCGCCTTTAACCGTTGACACAATGTACATCTTAGTTCCTAATTTGCAATTTATAGTTCCTCTGAACCACTTTGGCCCTCGTACTGAAAAACCTCTCGCGAACACCGCCTGATTTACTTGGAATTTCGACGCGTCCTCCGACTTAGCCGTTGAATGAAGTGGGCACATCAACGATAATGCTGTTTGTGGTTTTAAAAGTTCGCACGAATCTCTCCGCTTTTCCGTTTGATGCAGGATGAAATGGCGCTGTTGTGAGATGTTTGATTCCGTTCTGATGGCAAAATTCAAAGAACGTATCCGACGTAAACGCCGTACCGTTATCACTTACGACCGTGTTCGGCAAACCCTCAATTGCAAGAATCGCTTGCAGAGACCGGACGATCGATTGGTCAGTAATGTCCTGCATTTTTACAATACATATATGGATATCGAGAGAAGGCATCCACACACAGCATCCACATGCTGTTCAGAAACGGCCCGTGCAAAATCTAAATGTATTCTCTCCCACGGTTTCACTGCTTTTGGCCAACTTTTGAATTCTCTAGGTGCCGCTGAGGACATCTCTTGACAACTGGAGCAACATTTGATCATCGCTTCGATATCTTTATCTATCTGTGGCCACCAACAGTAACGGCGAGCCATCTGCTTGGTTCGGCTGGTACAATTACTCGATTGTAGTCAGTCTGCAATAGTAAAACATTATTAAAAATGGAAATATACTTTTGTCTTACGCCATATGCCCGCAGCTGCTCGTCTTTGATGGTATCCGGCCAATCTTCTTCTACGAAAGTTCTAATCTTTGACAACACTGGGTCTTGAGCCGAACATATTGCTACTCTCTCAGAATCGATTGGAAATTGATCAAGTTCTTCGGTATATATCGTCGGTTTGCGAGAACAGTGACACATCTCAAAATATCATATTTTTGAGGAAATCGATTTGAATTTTTTTTTTGGTATAAAATTGTTGAATTCATCAAATTCAACGTCACATCTATTGAACAATATGGGTAGTTTAGAAGTGACACTATGCCAGATAAAAGATTGTTACATTTAAAGGATTTTTTTCCTATTATCTCAAAATTGGCCATTTTTGAGATGTGTCACTATTCTCGCAAACCCATATCGTCGGTTTACGATATGTATTTGATTCATCTCTAGCATTTCTTCGTCTCTTTCGAATTGATTATCCGGACACATGGGTAATCTGGAATATTGCGTCAGCATTTGCGTTCTTAGCAGTCGGACGGAAAGGCATGGTGTAGGTATAACCCATTAGAAAAAGGGCCCATCGTTGCAACCGATTTGCTGTTATTGATGGTAACTGATTATTTGGACGGAAAATTGACATTAACCCGGTATTATCGGTCACTAATTCAAACTGGCGTCCATACAGGTACTGGTGAAATTTCCGGCATTCAAATATTACTGATTACGCCTCCTTCTCTACCTGACTATAACGTATCTGGTGTTTATCTAGGGTTTTAAACGCGAGGCTATAGGCTGCTCGGAACCATCGGAGTACAAATGTGATAGCACATCCCCAATACCGTACTGTGACACATTCGTCGCCAACACCAGAGGGTAGTCTCTGCGATAATGCACTAACTTAGTTGCCTCTACGATGTATTGCTTATGTTGAAACGAATCCTCCTGTTCTTTCAACCATCGGTATGGAACGTCCTTTTTTCGGAGGGCATTTAAAGGTGCTGCTAACTGCGAAAAATTCGGAATAAATCTATTATAATAATTTACTTTGCCAATGAATGCTTGCAGTTCCTTTAAATCCTTTTGGAAGGGCATCTGCTCGATTGCCTGAAGACGTTTTGTGGTAGGCCGAATTCCCGCAGCATCTATTATATGACCCACATATTCAACTTCGGTCTGGAAAAATTTACATTTTTGATCGATTGACCCTCAAATTTGCCTCACTCATTCGTAGAAGAATTTCCTCTAAATTCTATACGTGCTCGTCCTCTGTTGCTGCTGTAATTAATATGTCATCTAGATAACTAGCTACATGTGTCTTACCGCATGTAAGTTGCTCAATGAACTTTTGGAAAATGGCTGGTGCACTGGCAACTCCGAATGGTAACCGTTGATGCTGATGGTATTGGGTACTGTTCGATAGATAATTGAAGGTTTACCGTAATCTTGAAATATCCACATATGCGAACCTGCTTGTTGGCCTTTTTTATTACAACAATGGGAGCAGTCCATTGACTGAATTTAACAGGCCTGGTAACATACAAAATCTCCAATATTTCTATCTCCTTTACCACTGTCATCTGCTCGAATGGAATCGGTCGCGACTTGAAAAACTTAGGCACCGAGTTGGGTTTCATGATCAAGTGGGCTTTGAACACCGAACAACGACCCAAGGTTGGCTCGAAAACTTCCCGAATTTGTGGCACAGGGAATCTAGTTTACCTTGCTGCTCAACCGCACCAACAAAACCCTCTTCAAACTGCCAAGTTTCTTTGGAAATTTTGAATCCAAACTGATTGAATCAATCCATTCCGAAAATGTTAGCCCCATTTGCATCGATAATCAATATTTTACAATTTAAACTCAGGTTTTGGTATTTGGCCACGACGTCTAAAATACCACAAACTGGAGTGTCAACATTTCCGTACGCTTTCACGACTGTATTGACTGGCGTAACCTCTGGTTTATGTAGCTGATTATAACTGTCCTTTCCAATAATGGACAATGATGCACCCGTATCCACTAAAAATTGTCAAACTATTCCATTAATTTCAATTGGAATAAACATTTTCTTTCCGATTTGCTGAAGTTCAAGCACTGCTTCTTGTTCCAAACAGGGCATCTGTTCTCGAAAACCACCCAAAGAGTCAATTGAACCGTTAGCAAACCCTGCATTATCACTCGACTGAATTGAAACAAACTCCAACGATGATGTACTCACATTACACTCCTCGGAATCTAACGAATAAATATCTCCATTCGATTGCCTACCTTGCGCTCTACTTCTTTCTCCGGAACTGCCTCATCCTCGCCCTGCCATACATACGAATGCTATGTGACCATATTTATGGCATTTTCGACATTCCACCTTCAAAAATCTACACTCGTTTCGCTGATGGTTGATTTCACATCCCGGACATAAACGATATTGACTATACGACCGATTCGATTCGGATTTCGACTGGCTCCGTGATTTATTTTTCGCTTGAGAATTAAACGCATTTATTTCTGGAATCGACTCATTGTTCCGCTTCAATATGTTTACTGCCGCCTGCGTCTGCTCGTATGCTTTCGTTAACAACAAAAGATCGTCTAACGTAGGGTTTCCTTTCTGCAGACCAGCTGTCCGCACCGGCTCATGTTTCGTGTGTAGGATAATCATATCCCATATTGCATATTCGGTGTACGAACCACTGCAACTCGCACACTTGAACGTGCACGATTTAACCGCTTCCCTCAAATCAGCAACTCATGTAGCACATGTGTCAATTGGCTGCATTTTCATGTTCATGAATTTGAAACGACTAGCTAATACATGTACTGTACTATTGTAGAACTTCATTATCCATGTAAGTTCTTGCAGCTGTACTCAGCTCATACATAACAGTGTTCATGTTCCGTTAAAAGATTGACTGTAAATCGCTTAAAGCCACACGTTTGACTACGATCTGGAAAATAACTAATGTTTATTCTATGTGCCAGAAGGGTAGAAAAGCCGCTTCGAATTGTCACTCGACATCCATTGCTATGCTCTCTGAATTTAAATACGTTGAAATTTAAAAAAAAAATCATCCGGCTAGTTTTGTCCAGGATCCAAAAATATTATTGTAAATTAGGTATTCGAAATTATTAAATTACACCATAAATACCATAATACGAATTTAAAAAGCAGCCAAAAGAAAATTAGTCTGGAGTCTATGGATGTGTTTGATAATTCGCACGATGCGGTGCAGTATACAATTTTTTCTTTATTTCACCACAAACAAATAAATCAAAGCAGACAAGAAAAATTGGCGTGATAAGCATAATTTGATGCTAAACTTATAGCACTCCTGTTGTCGCAACAAATAGTAGTTGTATCTAGCTAGAATTAAGCTCAACTTTAAATCGATTTCAAACTTTCGCAACCATAAAGCTTCTTGAGCTGCGGCAAAGAGTGCGATATACTCTGCCTCCGTTGTGGAAAGAGCAACCGTTGGCTGTCTCTGGCTGTTTCAAGAAATAGCTCCTCCCTGAAGTTTAAAAACGTAGCCAGTAACCGATCGTCTATCGCCTATGTCGTTGACCCCATCCGAATCAGAATAACTAATTACCTTTGAATTATCGTCTTTTGAAAATTCCAGTTTGGCTCGCCGCGTTCCAGTGCGGCAGATTAGGGTTGTTATTGAATTTGCTAACGGTGCTGATTGCATAGGTTACATACTTTTTGTTAGTTTTTGATTTGCATCAATCGGTATCAACGCTGGATTACAATCGGCCATACCATACTTTTTTAACATTTCTTCGATGTATAATTGTTGGTCAATCCATATTTTTCCAGCTTCTTGGTCCCGAGTGATTCGCATTCCTAGGCACTGTTCAACTACTCCCAAGTCTTGATTGATAATTTTTTTTTCAATGAATCTTTTAACTGTTTGTTATTTGAGAATAACAACAAATCATCAACGTACACGGCTACTAATAAAATATGTCCATTCTGAATTTTGTGATAGATGCAGGGGCCCACTAACGAAGACTTCATGCCAAAATCTTTAAGAACACTATCCAATTTGCAATTCCAAGTACGACTAGCCTGTTTTAAGCCGTACAATGCCTTAAGACGACAAACTTTTAAAGATTGGTACCCATTCTGATATCCTTCCGGTTGGCACATATACATTTCTTCCCGTAAATCACCCTGCAAGAATGCCGCAACTGCATCCATTTGATCAATTTCTAGATCATACTTAACTGCAAGTGCAATTAAGTATCGGATGGATGAGTAACGAACAACTGGCGAATATGTCTCTTCATAGTCGATTAGTCGATACCTTCTCGTTGAGAACAACCTTTAACTACAAGACGCGCTTTATAGCGGTTGATATTTCCATGAATATCCATTATTGAATAATCATCCACAAATGTCAGAAAATACCATTGGACCGCACAGATCCGAATGTACGAGTTCCAGAAAATTCTGTGCTTTTTTTTTCCGGAATTTCCAAATGTTTGCCGATGCTGTTTTCCTTTAGCACAATCTATGCAAGTTTCGTTCGGACAATTTTTAAAATTAACGCCACTGGCATATTTGTCCCGTAAAAGTTTCATGCTATTTGGATTTAGGTGACCCAATTGGCGGTGCCACAAATCAAATGGATTAGATACCACATGTGAGTAAAAAGCACTATTGTTTTTATCATCCTGTTTATCCAGCTGATACATATCGTTTACTCGGCTACCCGTTGCCAATAATGATCCATTTTGATCAATTATTTTTACGCCAGTTTTATCAAAAATAATTTTATTATTATGATTGGTTATTTGACTAACCGAAAGCATATTTGCTGACAATCTTGGTACAAGAAGGACATCTCTACCTTCGATTGTGCGCTTCTCATTGTTTTTTTAGCATGTAAATCAACAATGCCAATTCCTTGTACTTCAAGTTTCGAATTATTTGCTAACACAATTTCTTTGCTCGACGAGTCGTTTACGTCACGCACCCAATCATCGTGCTTACACTTTCTGCAGAGGCACCAGAGTCAATATACCACTCATTGACTTTCACATCACTAACGGCACAGGCTGTGATGAAAGGAGATTTTCCAGTTGGCTTGGATTTGTTTTCTTTTTCAGATGACTTTCCAATATTCTTGTTGTCACAGCATACCGCAATGTAACCAAACTCATTGCATCGATAGCACAGTAGTCCCCTCTTCTTTGAATTAAAAGAATTTACCTTTTTACCATAAAAGGCTGATTGATGAATTGTGTGTTTCCCCTCCTGTGATTTTCGTCCTTGAGCTCTCAAGTCCTATTAGCATCGGTCTAAATTCTTCCGGTAAGCTCGCAAGCAGCAATGCACCAATCCACTCTTCACTTTCACTCACATTAAACCCAATTCCGTTCAATTTATGAGCAGTTGTCATGATTGTATTTACATAAAAAAGAATAAGAAAAATAAGAATAAATAAGAAATAAATAAGAATATTATTCTTCGACCGATTTGCTATTTTCAAGCCTCGTTGTTATTAACGTTTTTAATAAACCCACTTTTCGTCTACGGCCGGGCTCGGAGTCTTCAAAGGCAGTTTTCAAACTATCCCTGACACCTTTAGCTGAATTTGCGGATTGAATGTGAACATAGTTCACCGGATCAATAGACAAAATTAATCTGGCCTTAGCCTTCACATCTTTTTTCTTTGCATCCACATTTTGGCCGACTTTAATATTACCAGACACATACAACAATTTGTCTAATTGGAGTAACGCCTGCATCGCAAACTTCCAATCGTTCAAGTTCTCGCGATCCTTTAATTTTTCGATATGCGTTACGCTTCTAGAATTTCCGGAAGCCACTTTTCTTATTGAATCATTCTAAAAAAAAAATGACACTAATATATCGTGAGTTTTGATTCTGCCCAGCTTTTAGGGCGTAAACCTGGGCCCATAACCTGTTGTAATATTATGGCGTATATATTAATTAAAATAAAAGTGATGTTCATACAACGTTCCAGAAACAAGAGAGCATTTTATTTTCCAAGCAATGTATACAAAACATAAACATGGGTGCTATATGTTCTTTAATTTACGTTCTACTGTCCAACAGTAACAATGTAGAGTTCGTGAACGCACTCCTGAGGATTTTTAAAATTTCAACGTATCTGAATTTAAAGAGTATAGCGAAACGCCGGTATTATCTAACAAGTCGATTTCCAAAGCTGAAAACATTGTTGATCGCAAATTGACTTTTCTCAGTACAGCCGCGGCTTTACGGATTAGCTTAAGTATTGTGTGGTAGTGGTGGCATATCATTTTTCTCTCTTAAGAGAATAAAAAATTACCTAAGATTATCGCCTTTAGGACAAAGTAAATTGAAAAATAATTTTAGTGTACTACCCATAGAATTCGATTTCTTGGAAAATATCATGCGAGTTGTAGACCCGCATCTGCTTGTTGGACAAGGAGAAACTTTATTACATTAACCTTCGCTTTACAACTCGACACGAGAAATATCTACAATTTTACTACAACAACTCATGTAGTATTGGTATCTGAATTTCATAAATGGAGATTTGCGCCTTTTAAGTGCATATTATACAGAAATTCAGATTGGGCTCATTGGCGATACTTTGTTCGAGTGATATTTTGGAGCCATTCTCCTCAATTTGATTCAGACGTTTGTACATATTATGTCCCGGGTTAGTGTATCAGTGATAACTTTTGCTCCAATCACTGCCATATTGTGAGAATAATGATTTTACGTCAGTTGCTCTCGTTACCGTATACTGAAAAATACCGGAGATATACCTGATATTGATGATTCAACTCTGGTGATGAATTTGGTTTGGATTTCGCTGATGAATATTCTTTGTCATCATTTTCAGTTGGAAGATTTATATGATGTTAACCTCATTTCGCTAATTTCATTTTGGTTGTTATCATCTGCTAAATTCTTACCCTTCGTTGATGTTTTCCTTGTTTCTGGAGTATTTAATGACACCTCACTAGGTCTAGTATCGCTGTCGGCGTTCTCATCCAGATTTTCACATTCACTGTTGTTGCCGGTTCTATTACTAATATTGCCGTTGCTCGTATTTTTTTTATTTTCTTTAAATTTTTATTTGGCTTAGTTTCATTTTTAATATCACTGGTTTCATGGTTAATTAAAGACAGTCTTGTTTCCAACATCGATGATGATGAAATCAGTCTAGTCGATAGATAAAAATGGATCACCGTTTCAAAGTTTATGTTTTTCGTTAGTGCTGTTGATACTGGTGGTTCAATTTTTCGCTCGGAACTAAAGGGTTAAGAAACAATATTTTTATTCGGTACTTTGCTGTTTTACAAAATTCGTATTTTGCATTCTCATTTGTATTGTTGTTTTGTCTATAGCCAATAAAAATCAGTGTTTTTTGCAATATCCATCAAATTAAAACATAAACCCCTCCTCTTTATAAAATAAACCAAGAGAAATTGTTATTCACGAGAAATGAAAAATCATAATCTCGTATCACTATGCATTCAAGAAATTTCGATTTTATTTTTTTCTTGAATACTGTTGATTATTATTCGTAAGTTGTGTAACAAAAGAGATCTTGTTGTTATTATTCATTAATACTAGTAACTGTAAAATTGGTAATTGTTGAAAAATAAAAAATAAGAGACGAGAATAAATATATCAGTCGTTATCAAGCACTCAACAACGAAACACTTGAGCTACTTATAATGGTTTAAAATCAAAAAAATAAATTGTTATATGTACATATTACATTAGTGGAATAATAAATGTGTGGCAAGAAAGTTATCGTTGTGTAAACTCAAACATAAATATCTAAATACATATTTTCCCTAATCATTCGTATAGATTTAGTAGTGCTTCTTTGTGTATTTTGTGTAAACTAGATTTTAAATTAATTACGTTTAATTTTAATTTATAATTTATAACAAAACTGATTCAGGGTCTGCTCGACAGATTCGCGTGACCCATAACTTTCGTGCACATAACGGAATGATCAATGCCATTTTTGCTGTGTGAAAAATTTTTAAAAATTAAATCAAAACTACAATTAATAAATTGTTAAAAAAAACATTACTGTAACAATAATTAAATATTGTTTTAAAATACAACAATTACCTAATACATAAATTATTGAAATATTACTAAACATAAAGATTATAACATTTAAATTTAACATTTAAAAATATTATTCGTCAAGTTAGTGTAAAAAACTGAACAGAAAAATAATTAAAAAGCAAAAATTACAATACTTAATAGGTACCTACGTATAATTGGTAATACATAGTTAATAATAAAACATAACATAATTTTCATAAAAAATTAAATTACGTACCGTAGTAACGCATTCACTGCTAATATAAAAATATATATTACATAAAAAACGCCAGTCGTGTTCTCAGCATAATATGTTAATTATGTGGCAGTTATGCGAATAACATTTTACATTTTTTGTGACCTTTCTAAACAATTTTATAAAAAAATACTTCGTTTTATCACGACAAAGTTGCTCGAAGTAAATGACTTAGGTAGCTTTGTATACCCAGTTGGGAAAAGTTTTTTTTTCCAAACACTCAATCGTTGTTTGCATTGTTATATCGTCCACTATAAATATTTCTGGCCATTTTGAAAATGCGTCGATTATTATGAGGAAATTCTTATTCATTATTGGTCTATAATAGTCCAAATGCACTCTCTCAAAAACTGCTGTGGGCGTAGGCCATGAGATATATTGTACTTTATGCGAGAAATTTTGATTCTCTCTACATATACGAATTCACTAAATTTTCAATCTCCGAATTCATTTTGGACCACCAGAAAAATGAACGCGCTAAACCTTTTAACTTAACAATCTGAGTAGCTCTTCATCTCACCATCCCATTTTTCGTTTGCGAGCCACCCTTGCTAATGAACTGAAAAACTGTTTTGAGCGTTGCATCTAACTTAATTTGGCTTGCAATGTCACTGGTTCTCAATGGCCTCCCGAATTCATTTTGAATAAAATTTGGGTTGGACCCTTCCTCGTCACTATCGTCCACTATATTTTCGCCTTGTAACATTAATTTTGACAATGCATCAGCTCTCTTATTTTTTTTTCCTGATATATATTTTATGTCAAATTCGGAGCTTCTTAAATAAATCGCCCATCTTTGCAATCTGCTAGCTGACATGATAGGTAACCCATTTTTCTTTTGAAAAATCGCTATAAATGGTGCGGTCTGTCTTAATTACAAAATATCTACCTAACAGGTATTGTTTGAACTTTTTAACAGCACAAAATATCGCTAAAGCTTCTTTATCCACCAGAATAGTTAGATTCTGATTTTTATAACGTGCGAGGTACGAACGCTATTGGTCTTAAGCGTTTGGCATAATATGGGAAAGGCAAGCACTAATCCCTTCCGCAGATGCGTCGGTCGCTACAACTAATTTTAGTTTAGGGTTAAAATGTACAAGGACTAAATCCGAACTAATCACCTCTTTTATTTTATCAAAAGCCCTTTCTTGTACGTCCTGTCACCACTATATCATCAATAAAAACGATAACTCCTTCACAACCTAAAAGCACCTTTTCCATAATCACATGAAAAATGGAGCTATTTGCTTTACAGCCATACGGTACCTGATTTACTGCATATAACCCTTTATGTGTCAACCAAGCAAGTATTTTTTCGAAGATTCTTCCATCACCAATTGGTGGTATGCTTGTGATAAATCAAGCTTAGTAAATTTTTTTTCCCCTTGCGAGCCTGAAATAATTCCTCTATCCTTGGTAAAGGATGATTAAAATCCTCTAAAAACTTAGTAGCTGTAACAGAACTCGTAACTCGTAAAGTGCCGTCTTTTTTTAATACGGTTACCAATATAGTGCCTCATTCTGTGCTTTCGATCTACTTATCACTCCTATTTTTTCTAATCTATCTAGTTCATCCTCTAATTTCAGTTTGTATGCGAATGGAACTAGTCTAGGTTTAACAAATATGGGCTTTGCCTCTGGTTTTAATTTTAAGCTAATTTCTTCGCCTAAATATGTTCCTAGCTTGCCATCAAACACACTATCGTATTTCTTCATTAGGGATTCCACCTTTTTGCCACACTGATTGAATTTATTGTGATTTTAAAGTCAAGCTTCTTAAAAATGTCTGTACCTAACAATGGGCGAACACCATCTTTAACGACAACCAACATTATATGGCACTTGACAATCGTCATCTCTGCGACTGTTGACTCACATAATCGCTCGAAAATTAAACCTTTCTGCAATCCACAAACAAATTGATCCAGCCTTATTCCAAAATCACAGTTAATCGCTAATTAGTTAATTCTATTATAGAATTCTAGAACTATTTCATCACTCATTTGGCACGCTTTTTTCCGTAATTTAGTAGGTATAACAATCCGAGTTATAGTTTCGAATATTTTATAATTAGTTAGATTTGTCCCAATTATTTCTGTACCTCTTTTACTTTGTGAATTTCTTCATCGAATTTCGAAATTTCTTCTATGCCCCTCATTGATATTGCTGTTGGCCTGGAGTATTCTATGATGGTTTGAATTTTCGCCTCATTGTCAAATGATTCAGATGGCCTACTAGATACGCAAAGTTTGGACAGTGGGTCTGCAATATGCAATTCCCTGGCCTATATATAATTGTTAGAGTCGAAGAACTCAATGTTCAATACAAGCGCACGGTCTCGATTTTGTTGCAAAAATTAACTCCAGTGGCTTATGATAGGTCACGAGCTTAAACTTCTTTCCATAAAGATTATATTGAAATGTTCAATTGCCCAAACCAACACTAAAGCCTCTGTTTCTGTCTGGCAGTATCATTTCTCGCATTCGGACAAACTCTTATTACTATATGCAATAACTCGTGGACCTCCTATCAAATTGAATTAATACTGGCCCCAGACCAACCGGACTTACATCCGCAGTGTTCTGTCGTTCAGAATGCAATATCCTAGCATGTTGCAATTTTATTTCCTTAGTTTTAAACACACATTTTCTTTCGTTTCTAGTATCGTTAGAGCTTCCTCTAAATTCCTGTCCTGCTTCTTTTCTGTTTCCCCAAACACAATAATATCATCAATAAAGTTGATTGTTCCGGGACACTGTAGAAGCATCTTTCCATTATTTTCTGAAATATCTCGGACACATAAGAAATACCAAACATTAAGGCGTTTATATCGAAATAGTCCTATCTTCGAAATCAATGTTGTTATATACCGCGATTTTGGAGCAATTTCAATTTAATGAAACGCGTTTTTAATATCTAATCTTGAAAAAATTGAGCTTTTCTTAATGAGGTTGTATAAAATAAAAAAATCAAGTTAAAATTTAAAAAAAAATTAAAATTATGTTTTGAAAAGTTGAAGTTTCCAGAAAAATTAATCACCTTACTATCTTACCATGCTGTAAGCTTCCAGATTACCAAATACAGGAAATTAGTGATCACATAAACAGCTTTCCGCAGCTTAACGCGAAAAGGCTATTTTGTTGACTTAGAACCTGAGAGTACATGATTGTAATGGAACTTACATGGGATGTGGCATGAAGGAGTTGCTCAGCATGGAGGCAAGGAGATTGCTTCATGTTTGGTTCAAGGTTTATTGCCAATTACTGTGCAAATATCTCACTTTATTTAGCGATTCTTGTTCGGGTCAAAACAAAAGTAAGTTCGTGACTGTAAACGTTCACCTTTGCAAGAATCACATCATTGATGTCATAACGTAGACCACAAAATTTTTAGTCCTTGATACACGCTTATGGAGTGTTATGTTTAGGCAGGCTTAGGATTTTTAGGTTCTAAAAAATCAATAATATGTTCCTAATATATGTAACTAAAATTGCAAAAATATGTGGCCAAATTTTGAGAAGAAAATAAAACTAGGCCCTTAGAGGATCTCAATTCACTCATTAACAAAAAAAGTATCAAGTTTTTGGCTATAAAGTTGGATAAACTAACTCTCCTGGGTTTTAAAGTGCTGTAGAAGTAGTCCAAAAATGGTTCCACATGCACTTTTAAAATTTCGAATGGTAAGCGATACTTACTTCAAAAGAAAACCGTGATGGTTGAGACTAAAAGATTCACGCTATTAAAGCTAAATTACGCTCATATTTTTGCACAAAGTTGCCGTAGGTTATACATTAAATAATTTTATTGTTTTATTGAAATCATGTTTCGTACTGCATTTTTTACTAAATGCAATTAAAATTTAGTTTGGAATATTAAACTTACACTTCTCAAATCATTTTAAAATAAAAGCGGAAATTGAACTGTAAATTTTGTATTTTAAATTTCGCTCAAAATTATAACTCAATTCTTTCTTCAATGTTTTCAATTTTTGTTTCAATCGAGTTTGGAACTTAGCCACTTAGTTAATTTGCATTCAAAATATCACAAAATTTCTATCAAATTGCCAAGAAAATTTTGGAATTCAATTTCAACCTTTCTCAAAATTTTGCTCTCACTAAACATAAAATTTTGTTCAAATATATTTTATAATTGAAACTTAATCTTTAATTTTTCTCTTGCCAGTCCGAAATACAAACTCAACTTTTAAAATTCAAATACTTCGATACTTACTCATATTTCTGCTCAAAATTCTGATACAAATTTAACAAACCGTTTGACCCAAACTAGACTTTTAAATTCTACTCTAACTCAGCATTTCTATTGCTCAAACTCTCGATTGGTTCGAAATTGAATTTTTAGTTCAAACTTCGTTCAAATCTTGTTTTACCCCGCTCTAAATAAAAATGTTGATCGAATAATTTTACCAAATTTTTTTTAAAATTCACTCAATCTGTTATTAAAGGAAAGTGGAATTCCAAGCTCAAGTTTTAAGCTATAAGCTCATGTTCTTGCTTAAATCTATTCCTAATGTAAGTTCCTATTTAAGATTTTATTCAAGTACGCTTCTATTATAAAACAAAACGCATTCAGATTTTTGCTCGATTCCTAATTTTTTAGTTGAACTAAA
Source organism: Tipula helvola (assembly GCA_963556165.1). Classification (NCBI taxonomy): domain Eukaryota; kingdom Metazoa; phylum Arthropoda; class Insecta; order Diptera; family Tipulidae; genus Tipula; species Tipula helvola. Next base: position 327,327,059 of record OY744483.1, on the reverse strand, counting down.
AAAATTGCTGAAATCGTGTTTAGAATTTAAACTCAGTCACATAAAGTGCAATAAATATTTTGCTAAAATTATTTTCAAAATGTGTTAGCCAATTGCAATATAAAGATGACAATTTCCATTTAAAATTTCACTCAAATTCATTATATCTAGTTTAAAATTCAAAATAATTGTCTCTCTTTAAAATTTCGTTCTCTTAATCAATTTCCTCTCTGTCGAATGCAGTTGACGAATTTAGACTAGATTTATATTCAAAATTCCTAATTCAAATTTCATTCAAAAATTCCAATGTAAATTTCAAAACTAAATTCAAAGGAAATTTTGTTGGTTGTTTGAGATCAAATCTCGTATAGCAACCCAATTCTTACCTAAGTGTAATAAAATTATGTTTACATTTATTATAAATCTATATTTAAATGTTTGCTCAAAACCAAGTAGAATGTCTTAACCCCTAAATAACCGAATTTGGTAAAAATATATGATAATATATAAGAAAATATGTAATACGTCGAAAAATTAAAATATGTAATCAATAATTTAATTCTGTATGGTGGCATGGAAGCATGGTGAAGCATGGTGTTTTGTGGGAACACGTTAACTATTATTGTCGACGCACCAACAATTATTATCGACGTTGACATGCCGTTGCCTATCAAACTGAAAATATATATGTAGATTTAACACTGGATGTTTCTTTTAAATCCACTCAATAGTTAGTTAAGCCCTGGTTGGAATTTTTATTCATAGATTGGAATTCAAACTCTATAACTAAATTTCTGCTGAAAACTACGATTAGCTTTTGATTCGTATTAAACGTAAGATATTGTTCAAATCTACTTTGTAATTCTAATTCATTTTTTTAAATTTTGAAATCTAATTTAAGTACCTGTACTCAAGAATTTATTCAATTACATTTGGAAATTCAAATTTTCATTCAGATTTTTGCTCGAAATTCGGATTTTATATTCAATATGTAGAAATTCACAAACGTATGTTGACAAACAATATAATATGTTGACTTTTCTCACGTAAATGGCACTCAATATTTTAGAAAAATTCATTTTGAATTCTGAGTTAATTTCATTTCTAAATTTAATTTAAAATTTTACCTAATTATTCTACTTAAAATTCCATTCACAATCATTACGTCCAATTCAGAATCGAATCTAATTTTGCTGCTGTTAGATTTCCCTCTAAGTTTAAAAATTGATTTCTTCATTTTGGTGAAATAATGCAGTTAGTAATTCACACTTAATAATCAAATTTACATTCAACATTTCCCTCAAACATATCTCAAACTGGAACTTTTCGGATTAACAATTAATTTTCGTTCGAGTCCATTTTTATATGACTGTTTATGTAACTGTTGCTCACAAGTGCATAAATGGGGTAGAATTGCATTTGTTATAGTTCAAGTTATTTTAACGCTTGTTTGATTCATTTAAATTCCGATGAATTCTTTTACATTTATCATAAATTTCAATATTTTGCCCTAATCAGATAAATGTCACAATGTGGATTGTTCCATATTTGATAAACGCACTTACGTTATCGAATAAAAACAACAATCAGAAAATCTGCTTTTCTAGAAGAATTCCGGATCGTCAAATAATGTGCAATAAGCTATTGAGTTATTTTAATTTGACGTTTGGTTTGTTCTTAATTTATTAATGTAACTTAACGGTATTTAGGCCAAAGTAAAACTTTTTAATGTCTAAAAAAATATTTGTTTAAGCTATGAAAAGTCGAATTCGTTATTGAAGAAAAATTAAAAGTATTTGGTATACACCATAAAATATGTGATAAAACCATTCTCAATGGTTAAACGTAAAACAAGAGGAAATATGTACGCAAACATATGTATTTAAAAATATGTATGTGGTAATAACAGGGCTGATTCGGTTTTATTTATTCTAAAAAGAATAACTAACTCTCCAACAAATTTAAAAAAAATATTTTTTTACATAAGATAAGAATCCTAAGCCTAGTTATGTCCACCCTCGGATTTGGAACCCAGTTTTGTAATTCTTGTATATTTCACGAGAAATTTGTTTAGGGAAAAATAGATGAGGCTGGAAATCAGTTCATACGGAACTCCGTAAAAAGACTTCTATATACAAACAAAATTTGGTCAAATTTTGAATGCCAAAGTTCTCTGAATGAATTGAAACATTTTAAAATGATAAAAATTAAGAAATGTGACATTTCTTTGCAAATTTAAGCTACATATTTAAAACAGTGCTATTCTAGCCTTGTAGACGGCAGCAGTGCCAAAAAGAAGGATCTTCTATCAATATACTTCATTTGTTCAAACCAATTTATCAGGAGTATGTTAAACTAAATTAAAAATTATCTTATGTTTCATTATAAAATAAAATGCATTCTTTAAATATCTTAAGTCCAAAGAAGGAAATTTGTGATGCTTTCATAAATAAGTAAAATCATCTTAAGTGACTTAAGTATTCATTTATAACCCAAGCCTCCGTTTAAATCAAAAAAAGGTTCTGGTAAATTTTGATTATATTGGACTATCATTTTAATGAATTATTCGTAAGTTAAGTCTTCACCACATTTTTAAATATTAATTATGTATTGTTTTTGCTTTTCTGAAAAATAGCACAAATCGACTAAAATGTTATGACTTGTGAGTATAGAAATACCTTGCAGCAAAATTTAATGGAATTGTTTGTAAAATAATTTTTATTGTTTTGTTTTTATGTGAAAAATAACAATAAAATGTTTTGATTGACGTTAATTTCTTTGCGAAATTATTGAATTTTGTTGAAACTATATATGTAATAGCCAGATGGTCAAATACAATTTTAATATTCCATTTGGATTTTTTTTTAGTATGTATTAAAATGAATCAAAACAATTTTTAAAAAATGGAACTAATGGAAATTAATTTCATGTGCAAATTTATTCAAAACAAATTTTTATCACCAATAACGTTTCACAAAATTTAAACAAATTACATAATTGGTATGGCACAGTCACCTTTTTAACACAAGAGAAAAATAACATAACTTTTTGTTTTTAAAAGGCATCATGATGTGTGTTAATAAAACATTGAAATGCATGCATCCTGCCCATAAAAGTTATTTAATGTGTCTACAATTTGTGAAGCTTTATTGTGTGAAGAAACATTATGCGCAGACATGAAAATATTTTTTTTGTAATTTTAATTTTTATTCCTATTTTTATGTTTTGTGTTTTTTTTTTTAATATCATTGTTTCTTATATTAATGCACTAAAGTCAAATTTATAAACGTTTCATCTTGCATAAATTTGTATTTGAAAATAATTTCACGGTTTTCGTTCTACATATTTTTTGAAAATTAATTTTAATTAGTAAAAAAAACATAAAAATATTTATGTACATAGCATCATTTCCAGATTAAATTAAACCTTTTCCAAATTAAATAAAACTTTTTCTAAATCAATTTAAACTATTTTTAAACTAAAACTAACATTTTTCCATTTGTCATCTTGACTTTAAATAGTTTTGCCTTACACGCCATAACAAAATTATACAGAGAGCGAGTTTGCACATGCATATTACAGCTTAACAACGAGAGAAGGTGGAATAGGTTCAAATTGTTGTTATGGCAGCTCGATTAATAGAAAAAACTTATTCTCATTTTGTCACAGTATCATGACAAAAACTTCACATTTTCCATCTATTCTCTCATTGTATTTATATAAAGTTACTAATACGGTGGAACCGTTTATCCAGGGCTTCTTTAATTACTTGAAAACTATTCTGTGCATTCGTTTTATTGTTGAGGGCTTTCTCCTAAATCCAAACTGATGATGCGGAATCAGCTTCTTCTCCAACAATATAGGTTTTAAAGCTTTAGACGCTTAAGTAGTAATTTTTCAAATAATTTAGACATAATTGGTAGCAAGCTATAGATCTGTACGACAAACACTTCTTCGAGGGGCTTGTCTTGTATATTCCTTGTGAAACCTTCCCTTGTATTGGGTAATATCCTGTGCTAAGTATAGCGTTGAATAAGTAGATTATAATTCGAATACCCTTATCTGGCGCCTTTTTAGGATTTTACTCTCTCTGTATCTCAGTTGTTACTTCTAAAATAGAAAAATTCGTGATAGTACTATGATTCAATTGCAATGGTGATTCCATGTTGTTTTGAAAGGTTGAAATACCCTTTCAAAATGGTCTGCAAATATTTCAACGTTTTCTTCATTATTTCTCGCCCAGTCACAGTAATTGGTTCTTAGTCGCCCTCCACAGATTATAATCTGGATTTTCTGTTCTGCCGTACTAAACATGTTTTACATAACTATAGAAAATGCATTTTAAGAAAATTGATGTTATAGTTTTGAAATTAGTGTGTTTTGCACCAATAAGTTGTCTTAAATTTTATAAATTCTGTAAATTCTATAAATACTATAAATTCTGTAAATTTAATAAAACCAATAAATTCCATAAATTTTTTAAGTTTTGATGCTATAGACGTACATACATATATACATTTTTAAATTTTCTGAATTTTATAAATTATATCTATTCTACAAATTTCACAAAATTCATAAATTCTCTAAATTTTGTAGGTTCTTTGAGTTAGTTCTATTAATTGTTTCAAGCGTGTCAGTTTTATAAATTCTAGAAACTCAAATTTTACTTATTTTATAAATACAAAAATTTCGATAAATCCTATAAATTTTAATAATTCTATAAATTCTCTAAGTCCTTTAAATTTTATAAGATTTATAAATTCTATGATTAAAGCTTAAAAATTCAGTAATTGCTTTAAATTCTATAAATCTCTATATTCTTTAGTTCTTATAAATAAATTAAAGTCAATAAATTCTATAAATTTTATAAATTTTTTAAATTCTACAAAGTTTACAAATATTAAAAATTCTAATATGTACCCCGTTTATTTTGAAAGTGGTTTAAGTTCATATTTTGGTTTTGAAATGAGATAATGAGAGGATTGAGAATGAATAAATGAAAACGTATCTGGGTTTTTGAATTTTCTTATTTTTTGCATAAGTTTTCGGGATTTTTTTTTAAATTTAACTATAAGTTAAAACTAAACTTAATTTTTTGGAAAAATGGACTTACACCAGTTTCAAAATAAACGGTCCTTATGTTTATAAGTTCTATCAATTCTATAAGAATAATTGTAAAGCTTTTACAAAATCTATAAATTCTTTAAATTTTATAGACCTATGGGTTCTATAAATTGTTTCAAGTCTGTCAGTTCTAGAAATTCTACAAACCCAAATTTTACTTATTCTAAAAATTCAATAATTTGTATAAATTTTATAAAATTAATAAATTCTATGAATAATTCTATAAATTCTATGGATAAAGTTTTAAAATTCTGTAAGTTCTTTAAATTTAAATCAAATCTAATAAATTCTTTAGTTCTTATACTGAAAGTTCGATAAATCTTAAAAGTCCAATAAATTGTATAAATTTTATAAGTTCTACAAAGACCAAATTAAGATCGAGGTCCACGGTGAAATTCATTTTCATATATAATTTAGTTCTATTAGTAACCAAAACACACCAATTATAATTCCACCAAAACAAATTTTTTTTTATAATTAACCGACCGGTTTCGATCATTAGTATGATCATTGACGAGGTATCGGTTGCAACTCTCAACAAAGACCGTATTTATTATAAATTTTAATATGCATATAAAACCGATAAATTCTTTAAATATTAAGGATTTCATAAATTGCATCAATTCTATAAATTATATAAATTGTATAAATTCTTGAAATTTTATAATAGGTTCTACGAATAGTTCAAATCTGTCAGTTCTATAAATTCTACAAACTCAAATTTGACTTACTTTAAAAATTCATAATTTGTATAAATTGAATAAATTCGACAATTTTTTAATTTTTATAAATTTTATAAATTCAATACATTCTTTGAATTCAATAAATAGAATAAATTCTGTAAATTCTATTAATTCTATGAATTCTACAAAGCCTAAAACTTCAGTAGATTAGGTTAGTTGAAGTGGCACAGAATTTATCCCCTTCACCGTTTTTGGAATCTCTTAAAGCTACTTTTCGAGATCCGACAGGTTGTCCATCCGAACTTAACTACATAAGTATGTATTTGTCTTCTGTGCGCTAGTGCTGGACATCAGCTAAGGAAACGAACCAAAGTTTCTTTGGTGCGCCCCAAATCTAGTTTTAAACCAGACTTGAATTACTTCACTACAAGCGAGGGTGTCAGTTCACCTATCCAGCTTAAGGCTGTGATAGCACCCTCAGACTTGCTCTTTCCGATTGCAGCTGGTGGTTCTAAAAATTTTATAAATTCAATAGTTTTTACGATTTTTTTAAATTTCTTAAATTTTTTAGATTCTATAAGTTCTATAAATTGTTTTAATTGACAGAGTTCTATAAATTCTACTATGTATCTTAAATTGTTTTTCATTTTTATTTATTTTTTTTATAAAATTCCCCAATTTTCTCCAATTTTTTAATTCCTTTCAATCAGAACTCTATCGAGAATTTGGAATGCCCTGAAAGAAAACATTACCTTGATAAAAATTAGAGTCATGATTAAGGCATCCAATTTTTGAGCAAAATATAATTCCGGAATTTTCGAATTTGAATGTTCTCGATTCCGGAATTCCAGAAATGATTTATTTAACCAATCTGATTAAAAATCACAATTTTACAAAAACATCAAATTTCTTTTATTTCGTTTAAAATATTAGATATCTTTATAATTAATGATTAAAATTTAAGTGTTTCCTATTCGCTTGTGTCGTTTAGGCTAGAATTTTTGGTGATTATATTTCCCTGCTACTAAATACGCTCTTTTAGCCTCGAAGGGCACTTTCATCTTCCCAAAATTAACGTCCTTTGACGATGCAAAAACGTGTAAAAACGAGCAAATTTGTCATTCCATTAATTTTAAATGTTTTGCTGTCACAAAATTTATTAGAAAGACTAGAAATCGCTAATGTTCTAAGCGTTAAATCAATAAAACGATTTTGAGGAATTTTGACCATTTTGTATCGTCACCAGCGATATGTTTATTCTTTCCGTTTTTGAAGAACTGATCAAATCATGCATTTTTTATTGAAACAACGTTTCCCAAATTCTCGGACAAGATTATTGAATTCATCAATTATATCATCGCCGCCCAAGCTTGAATTGCTCTCATCAAATTTATAACTGGCATTGAACGACGAGGAATTTCTGAATTTGTTTGTTTGAGTTCGAAACCAGATATTATGTATTATGTTATAGTTATTTATTATGCTTATGTACTAAGCATATTTTTTCAGTTTAAAAACTAAGAAACAACACCACGTATTTGGCAGGTGTATTTTAGACACCGAAAAAATTAAATGTACATGGAAATTTTCAGTTCACCTCCAGAGATTGACCAACATTTTTCTCGATCCCTTGAATAGTGATTTTAGAGAAGTTTCCCTGTTTGCTTTGAATATTAAAAACATTTCACATGGTAAGCAAATTGTAACTTACAGTTGTGTCATTAATTAATTTTTCATCTGGAGAAGCGAAGCATTGGCTTTGTCTCTAGATTCGTTAAAGAGTAAATAAATTCGCCCCTCTAGTAATGAAACAGCGTATAAGAAAAATGGTAGTTTTAAAATAATTCGCATTTAAATGTTTATTGAAAAAATTTTTTGAAACAAAATCTTTTATTTTATAGAAAATTTAATTTTCTATAAAATAAAAGCTTTCATTTTTAAATTTTTTTACAAAAAATATTTAAATGCGAATTATTTTAAAACTACCATTTTTCTTATACGCTGTTTCATTACTAGAGGGACGAATTGTTCTTTCTTATTCTAATTTTTATTAACGGTCACTTTGCTGTAAAAATCGTTTGATTCACAATTTTTGTCGAACTTTCATTTTTCCTTGCCGGTTTATGCGACTGATGTCTCCACTCTACGGTACTCTATACTCTATTGGAAGAAAACAATACAACACATAATACAATAAAGTTTGAAGCTCTAAAATCATCTGATAACATAATAAAATTAAATTAAAATTTTTACCTTTACTTTTTCAAAACTTTACACCTTTAAAACCAAAATTTGAATTTTTTAAAAAATTAAGTTGTTTATTGTTTTTCACTAAATCAAATTAAAATATGTACACATATTAGAATTTTTCCAGTTAAGACACACACACTAGTATAATATTAATGAATGTAAATTATTTTTCTTTTTCAGCCCTTATGGATACAATAGCCCTCGTACAATCGCTCCGGAATTGCCTCCCAGCTCCGCACATTCCGGTAAGTTCATGGAAAAGTGAAGATCGCAGCCGCCAAGAGCCTCAACCAGGTATTGTCGATTATTAATATTCCTAGTTTAAAATAAAGAATGAAATCAAATTAAATAGATTAATTTGCATAATATAGGTTATATAAATTAAAAATTTTGAAACCTCTAAGCTCGACAAAAAATCTCAAACTACAATACTTAAAAAAAAAAATTATCTGAAAGATGCAGTGCAATTTTTTGACTAAAATTTAAGTTTAATTATTAAGAATAATGTAATTTTTAAGTTTTTAAAAAAGAAAATTCTGGCCAAGTATATTATATGAATGAGGTTAATTATTAAAAGTCGTCTCTAAAGATGTCTACATCATGGTACATTTCTGGTGAAAAAATGTACTACATGAGTTGAATACGTGTAATGAATTGGTTACTTTGTTCTTAAATCTGCGGGTCAAATTTGTATCTTCTGAACCATTTTGGTTCCCTGGTTAAATTTTTGTATGAGTTAAGAATAAAATAACTTCGTGGTGTATATTTTTTCACCAGATATGTACCATTACGATTTTGTGTGTAAAATTGAATATTTTGGATACCAGTTGGTTTATAATCATGTATTATATAATTACTTAATATTATTTAAAATGGAGGTAAAATGATATGCTGCAAAATGTAGAGACAAATTTCGATTGTTCCTAGTATGTATTGTATATTATCGAAATTTGTAAAACTGCAGTATTTTTTTGAACAGCCAAATAAGCGCTTTCTTCCAAACAAAAACAAACAAACAAACAAGTATTTAAAACTAAAACAAATGGTTGTGCTTTTTAATTTTTTTTTTTGTTATTAAGGAAATATACTACATATACATTTCTATTTCTTACATCGTATTATTTATGCTTAGCATTTTTTTTTTGTTTGCAATTTAAAATTGGCGGAATTTTTTATTATTATTATTCAACTGTGATAACCAAAAAAAAAAAAAAAAAAGTTGTATTATTTTCTAAAAAACAAATCTCTATATTTATATTATGTTCCTTACTACAAAATTATACTGTTTATTATAAATATTATTTAATTTGTACGAATGAATTTTTAATGTGTAGAATCGACAAGGATATTAGATAGGTTTTTTATTAGACAATTTTCATCGAATTTTTCATTATGTTGTATATTTCATCAATTTCATTATTTTTTTCATAAGTCATAAACTATCTTAATATTATATAATCTTTATTTATTGAACAGCAGAAAACAATAAATTTATACATACATCATTGCAATTTTTAACATAGTTTCGAGGCTAGAATTATTGTTAACTATTTTTTGGTTTAGTACATAGATGTAATATTATTGTAGTCTAATTATTTATTGGTAATCTCATAATTTTTAAGTGAACCCTTGCATTTATAGTAATACTGATCTTAACAAATATTTTCTAATAATAAGACTGCGCTATTTTATTCAGTAAACGAATGAAACAATAATTTAATGGTTTGAAAAATTGGTAAAACCGGCATAAAAGTTGTGAGAGTAATTTGCCAAATAGAAAGTACCGCAAGAAAATTCGGTAAAATATTTTCTTTCTTGCCTTAAACTATTTAACGAGTTTTTAAAATAATCTCGATTAAAACGAAGTATTCGTCGCTGTTTTTTTCATTTTCTGCACTTACGAACGTGAAAAATGTAGATCCGCAAGACTTGTTTTTTGGTAGATTGTTAAAGACGTTTATTTGGGCATGAATATTTAATTGACAAAGAAGTGTAGCTTAAAATTAGTATTTAAAATATATTAAAAAGAATGGCGACAGAATTCGAAATTAACCCCCGAAAGAAAGTATTTAAAAACTCTTGAGAAGCGTCAAATAGAAATAATTTATTTAATTTCTAATTTTAATATATCCCAGGACGTTAATTTTAAATTTCTATAAAGCGTCTTTATTAACGATGCTTTGTTTGTGTATATTTTGATTTAACTTAAAGGGAACAAATTTGGGTAGAATAAGAATATTATTTTCACCATTTGTCAATACAAAATGTGTCGACTCTAAAAAAATGAAAACTTTCCTTGAGTTTTCTATGTGGTAGTTTGGCTTCGTACAGATAAGCCCGCACAAACAAAAAGTTCGGTCTGCTCATGAGGTAACTATGACCAAACTACAAAAATTCAACTCCAACTTCATACATTAAGTATGAGGCATGGACGTAGTGACTTATCGAATTATAAATTCACTAAATCAAAAAAATTCAAGGAAAACTTGCATTTCTATGTGTTTTTATGCCCACCCAAATAATAAAGAAGTTTGTTGTCTGTATTAAATAAATAAGATTCTTTCGGCTTTTTGTAGACAAATGTATTATAAGTGACTGGCCTCTTCATTTTTTTCTGATTAAAAAGTCGAAAAATGTTGTGAATGCCATTATTGTTAATATATTGTGTCTATAAAAAGCCGAAATAATCCTATGGATTTAATACAGACAACAAACTTCTCTTTCTTTTAAAATATTATACATTGATTGTTTCATAGTTATAAAATTTGCATATTTTCTTTAAAATTGTTTGTTTTATATCTCAAACTTAAAATAAAATATTCAAAACCAATACAAAATAGGTAACAAAACAATTTTCTTAAAAATTGGCAAAGTAGATTTCTCTCAGTATTGCTTAAAAATTTCAAAAAAATTAAATTCCTTAATTCCTCGAAAATGTGTTTTCTCTTTATTTTGAAATATTTCGGTCAGATCATCTTCATAAAAAATTTAGTTTGCATTTCGAAATTTGCTTCTTTAAAATAAATTTGAATATCTGCAAAGGATGTGTAGCAATTTTTACAAAAATAATTTACGCTAAAACTGTCTAATTGACGATACAACTAATTTGCACCCAAGTTATCTGCACTAATACCCACTAATATTCTTTTAGCATTACCAATATTGGTATTGTCTAATGAGTTAGAATTTTTATATCTTTAATTACAGGTGACAGTTCATTCAAACTGACTTCTTTTAAGTCGTTAGAGTAAAACAAAGACACTAAATGAATATGACATGATTTACTATTATAATTAAACGGTAAGTTTCTTAAAATAAAGTAAATAGTGAAAATCTTAAGAACCATTTTTTGGAGCCAAGTGGATTGACAGTTTCGAATTCATCGAAGTACAACTGAACTTGCAAAACTAAATTATTAGTAGAACTGAGTAGCTCACTATCTCTGAAATATTCATCATCTACTAAATTTTCATAAATGTCTAAGTTGAAATTGCATTTTTTTAAACATTTTTGAATTTTCTCTGTTGAAAGTACACTTGCTAGAAAAAGTCTGCGTTCACCTGCTATCTATCAGCTAATATCATTAAAAAATCAAAAAGCAACAAATATTTTCAAAATTTTATTTCATTTATTTATTACGTATTTCTTATTTATTTCGCTTTTAAGGTTTTTGAGATAACCGTAGATTCTTCAGAAAATACACAAAAGCGAGGCAGAAAAAGTCTACGTTCGCTTGTAATAAAAATTATAAAATAAAGACAATAAATAATCTAAAAAAATAATTAGTATTCCGTGGGGTAACCTCGATTCTTTATGACTTCTCGGAGCCTTTTTGGCATCGAATTGACGAGCTTCGTTGTCTCCTCTGCACTTGTCTTCTCACACTCCTCTTTAAAAACAGTTTTCAACATTTCTTTGTTTGTTATTCGCTGTTCTCGAATTCTTCTCTCTAGTGAATCCCATAAGTGCTCGATAGGGTTTAGATCTGGAGATTGAGGGGATGTATGTAGCTGTTTTGGAACATGATATTGTAACCAGAGCCTAACAACCTCGGCTGTATGCTTCGGATCATTGTCATGTTGAAAGCAAAAATCTGTACCTAAGCCAAGTTTTTTAGCACTTTCCTTCAAATTATTTTTTAAAATGCCGAGATAATCATATTTATTCATCGTCACATACACCCCCACATCATTACTCCACCACCACAATGTTTTACAGTGGGTAGCAAGTTTTCTTTTTGGAATGCTGTTCCTGATATTCGTCATACTATCTTGCGTCCTTTTATGCCAAAAATGCAGAATTTACTTTCGTCAGAAAAAAGAACATTCTTCCAAAACTCTATTGGCTTATCTATGTGCTGCTTGGCAAAGGCAATGCGCTTTTGTCAGTTGACTTATAATATGAATGGTTTCTTCCGAGCTACCCGTCCATGGTATCCAGCTTTTTTGAGGATTTTTTTTGCAGTATCAGGGCAAATAATTTTGTTAAATTTTTCTTTTATTTCATTTGCTAATTGGGATGCAGTCTGTCGTGGATATTTTCTTACCAACATTTCCGCTCAAATACTCTCATTCGTTCCATAGTATTTGGTCCGACATTCCACCATATTGGGGCACCATATGTCAATATTGAGCGTACCAAAGACTTGTAGCATATATGTTTGACTGGTATTGTTATATCCTCTGAAGCGAATATTCGCCTATTTTGATGGAATATTTTGTTTGCTTTTATCACTTGTTGGTTCAGATGTTCATCCAAGTATCATAGTCTATCTAAATTTGTTCCAAGATATTTCACAGATGGCTTTTGCACACAGGTCGTACCAGCTATGGCGATTTGGAATTTTTTCCAGTTGTTACGCGTATCGGACGTTGATAGCTGGTAAGGTTTTCTAAATAATATTGTCACACATTTTGTTGAGTTGGCTTTTATGTGCCATGTATGCAAGTGATCCACTGTGAAATTTACTGCTTTTTGTGTGGTTTTTTGTTATGTTTATTACTTTTGCATTTGTGTCATATATTACTAAATCATCTGCGTACGCTATTGTTTGGATTTTATCTGAATTTAATTTTTCGTGCTCTATTAGTGATTTTGTATATATAGGCTGAACAATACTGGTGCCGTTATCGAGCCATTTGTTGTTCTAAATTTTCGCTGATATAGTAATTCATAAAGTAGTTGTAATAAATTTTGATTAAATTTCATCGTTTTTAATTTAAATATTAGACCATCTAACCATACGGACTCAAAACTCTTCTCCATATCAATTAGGATCGTGCCGGTACAATTTTTTTGATTTAGATTTCTGCACACATCTGATGTTAATTTCGTTATTGCATGAATGGTGGAATGATTATGTCTAAAACCAAATTGATTGACCGGTAAAATATTATTTTCGCTAATATGATCTTGGATTTTATTATGGATTATGATTTCATAATGCCGAGGAGTGTATTGGTTTCGTAAAGAAGTCAGAAATTTTTCTAAATTTTTTGGTTATTACAATTTTTCCTTCGGGCTGGAAACCAAATCCTATTACTTTAACAGGTAATTTATTATTTATAAGACAAAATGATCTTTTTTAGATGAGATATTAAGATTTTCCTCTTAATTTTTAGTTACTACTATATCAGCATTTTGCATTTCATTTAATCTATTGTGTAATTGTTGTAAAATGTTTGATGGTTTCCTGACCAGCCGTTTAAGAAATTGCATAAAATTTTCTGAACTGTATGCGGAAAAGTTGTCTAATGGACCAAATTTTTTTACACAATCGACTATATGTTATAAACCGTGAATATTAAATGAAACAGATTGTTCATAAAAAATAATAGGAAACGATCTAACAAATTCTTGTAACATTTCGTTGGCAGTTTCAATATCGCTTGTACTGCTTCTTTCACAGGATAATATTCGTATTGATGAGTGCAAAAGCAAAAACGCGTAATAAACACTGTCATCAACATTATTTTTTAAAACTACGATTCCCGTGTACAATAAGAATTGCCTAAATTCGGTGGCTTTCCACCGAGCGAGATCATCCAGAGATCGTGAACTTCTAGAAAATTCAAACGGAGTTTTATTATGCAGTTCATTCAATTAAGAATTTATTTCTGCAGTTTTAAAAAAGGTTCCATTAAATTTTCCTAATGAACATGCTGTTAATAATTTTTTCATTACGCCTAGATCGACAAGATGCATAACATCAAGTGGAAATTGGGAAACCATACCCAATGTTAGCTGTTTCTAATATATTTTTATTTAATTTAAATTCATCCGAATGGTAATCGGCATCGATCCTGCTGGCAAAACTTTCATTGGTTCTTAACGAGGCTACCGTTTGCTGTAAAAAAAACTCTATTTTTTAAATAAAACCTCCTTTGATTACATTTTGGACAACTATTTTTCCCAGTGGGGTATTGAGTTCCAGTAATAAAAGATCTAGCCGAGCTGTCACAAATAAAAGCTCTTATTTTAAATAACTTAGGCTGAAGATCTTTCCCAATTTTACAACCGTGCTTCTTAAGATATATAATTTCTTCGGTTAATTTTTGTAAATATTGGTTTACAGAACCGGGTGTTTTGAAAAACCTGAGAAGCATCATTTTTACAAAATTCGAAGAAGAATTTTGATATGATTTTGAAGAAACAGAGGAGTTTTCTTGCATCTTAGTACTTAAATAACCGAGACTGGAAGCAAATAAGTCAGACCTCGCTTTTGAGCTTGAACTGCCGCACATTTCTTCATTTTCAGCATGAACTCGTTTCAAATGGCGCTTCAACATATATAAGTCCGAAAATGCCTGCGGACAACTATTTCGTTGGTAATGATATTCAGATTGATATTTATGCATATATTTTAGATGTAAGTAATAATTATTTAACGTATCAACTTTTAGATCACAAGCAAAACAACAAAACATGTTTAAGTTATTATTAATTCATTTTTTTTTCTAAAATAACAGAATATAAATGTAAGCTTTAATTATATTTTATATGAATTCACTTTTTAAATTTTAAATAACAGAATATAAATTTAAGTTTGTTATGCATAACTTAATTCATTGATTAGAACAATTATTGCTGAATTTAAATTATCAGACTTTAAATTAAAAAAAAAATTCTGCATAAATATCCAAACGTTAGCACTTGGTTTTGGATATTCTAAGTTGAAAACGTATATTAATTTGAAAATACTATCAAGTGCGGATAAAAAGTTGTCGGTTTTATATAATATATTATCAGCAACAATATAATATGAAAGCTGACTTACCACAATCATCGGTTGCAAGGTCAATTTACATTCTTTGAAAGTTTCCTTAATCTTTCTTTATTGCGTCAAAATATCAGCTTGGCCATTGACCTCGATGATGTTGCTCATTTTTGCAAATTATTTTCTGTGATGGAGGAAGCTTAAAGTGTAGCAGCTTAAACACACACACAAGTCCTTATAATTTTTAAAAACATGATAATGACAATTTTATGTGACATTTTATAAGATGTCACATAAAATTGTCATTCCATCAGAATCTGGCCCCAGAGAATTTCTGGCTCCCTGATTCGTCTATGACAATTTTTGTTTGACACACTTCCAAAAAATCTTCCTGAACTACTGTCAGGTAGAGGATAACAAATTGGCAAACCATTTGATTCAATAACATCTGAATCAGGTTGACATACCGGTGAAGAAATATTATTTGTTATGTCAATCCGCGAATCTAAATCTTCATTCACACCTACAGATGAATTTAAAGGCATAGATGTAGTAACATTAGCCAATCTCAACTTAGGTAAACAATCCAAAATCATGCCGATCTTTTCTTTAAGACCGGAAACTTCATCCAGCAATTTTTCCATGAAGGAATGCTGAGCATTATTATCCCTCAAATTATGGTTCATTAAATTAAGAAATGATTTATTTCTTAAAAGGTCACGGCAATCGCAGCAGAACCACATGCTATTTGGGCATTTCAAGGTTTGATTATATGCCACTCGATCAACCTCAGCACATTCATAGTGGAAAGTGTTACCACAAAATTTAGAGCAGCTAATCATTTGGTTATTGGTAAATAGCAAGCTGCATTTACCGCACTTCATATTATAATATTAACACAAAAACAGAACACAAAAATATCTTCAAATGGCAATGTCAAATAAGACCAAAAATAATATTTACACTATTTACAAACTTATTCACAAAATACTAATATTTAAATATAGTACATAGTTAATAATATTAAAATGTTAAATTATGATATTTATTGTACCAAATGAAATTAAAAGTATTTATTAAAATTTTCAAATTAGAGAAAAAATCCACCTGTTGTGTATATTTTCGTCTTTTCGATAGCCTCATTTCTACTTAATGTAGTGAGATTACCAAATTCCTGAAGTCATTACTTAAAATGATCACCAAGATTCATCAGTTTTTCTCATTTCATTCAGTTTTCTCTTTTAATATATATAAATAACTGTACCCTCGATCCTACTCGGCGTGGCCTCGGCTGTTAGCTTTTAGAGTCTCTAACAATAAAGACTTTATAATATTAACAAATTAAACTTTAATGTTAATTGAACAAACCTTCTTAATTCGTAGGTCAGGTTTGAACGCTACGTTTTCATAGTGATAGATTCCTTCATAAATCGGACTCCATCCTTCATTTAAATCATCTAAAATTAACAACTGCGCTGTAGTTGGATTTTCTATTTGATAGGGAAAGAAAAACCCAAATCGGTTTTCTCTTTTCCTGACACGGTATAAAAAGGATCCTCCTAGGTATCCTATACTCGCCGACATTTTTACAGGCGACTTGCTTACAAAATCAAAATTTCCGATATCTATAGGTAGTCTTCTTCTTGCGGGAACTGAATTCGGAATCTGAATCAATAATTGACCCAGTGAGCCAGTAATATTAGCTGGCAATGGAACGGTCTCAAGACCTTGAACCTCTGTTAAATATTTTTGTATGTTATTTAACAATCTAATATTGATGGTTAAACCCTGACAGTCCGAAGGAAAATCTTCGTCGGTAATGCCACAGGTATTAAAAATTTGCTGCTCCATGTGACTAAGATCGACACTGGGCGCATAACCAATGCAACGTGTGTTCCAAACTTGCTCAATGTCGTTTGGTAACCAATTTTCGTCGACATCTTGGTTATTGGAAAAATCCATGTCACGCATTATTCTTTGCGCGAAAATAGCAATACTAGGATATTTCGCACATAGAAAATTGTTCTCCATGTTTATAAAATATCCTTCAGGATCATATTCGTATTCTTTTAAGTCAAATTTTGACTCCGGTCCTTCTGGCAAGGTTATATTGCCTAAACCGGCTAGATAAATGCCTACCGCTTTAGGCAGGACATAATTTCCTTGTTCGTATATTACTTCGACGAAATCACGTTCGAAGTTTGTCAAAGCATAACGATTTAACTGCTTTAACTTAAGGGCACGTGCCCAAGCCATTACTGATACGTAATAGGCATAACCAGACGATGGTACCGATCGTTTGTAATTGAGTGAATGAGCACAAAATTGTTGATGTGTTTCATGTATCAACGTGGGTAAACCATCAAACCCCGGATAATGGTTTAACTCCTCGGCTCTAGTCGTTAATGCTTCAGACGGAGTTGGTACGAAAGCTTCTAAATGAAGCGGATCGTTTTTAAGTTCCGATGAAGTCTTTGACAAATATTGTCCACCTGGTGGACCATCTGGTTTCACGTCTTTGGTAACATCTTTTGTTTCCAAAGGTTTTTGGGTAGGCTTCTTATTTTGTGAAAAACCTCCCTTCCCGCGGTTGCTTCGCCCTCGAGGAGCGTAGCGTATTGGTGCATAGTCCTGTTCATCAAGACTAAGACCTGAACGTGGTCCATAATTTGGTCGGTCATAGCCGCCTCTCGCATATTGGTTTCTAAAACCATAATTGCCACGATTATTATTACTCATTTTTATTCGCTTTATAAATGAGATACAGCTACATCGCTTAACTCATATTTATGTGTTTTTGAATTGCGTCTAGCATGGAGAAGTATTTCGACTTTACCTACTGTTATCCAATCGGATAAGTAAGTTCGTTCCACTTTTATAATCATCTTTTCTTTCACGTGTTCAAAATTAAGCTCATTATACCATTCTTTTAAATTTTGCTTTCGTACAAACGCTTTCTTCTTAATACGGTTTTTAAACGTAGAAAAGTCAGCGATGAATGCAATTAATGGCATATCCGAGGTGATTATTTTATGGTTGTTTGTAAACACACTCGATATTTTTAGCAGCTCTTGAACATCATCAGATGATTCTTGCAACACTTGATCCGTATCATAAACTAGGATGCCTTTTTGATAAAGGATTGCTTGGCAATGTGACTTATCAAATCCTGGCGGTGCATAGATGACTACATGCTTTCCTAATTGTTGACGCTCCTCTTCACTCGTTGTTATTTTGGAGACGTCGATCACTTCGTTGCTTTGTGTATATTGTTTAACGTTAGTTACACTTACTAACATATCAACTTCCTGTAAGCCTGTATTGGAATGAATAGGCTTTGATTCGGGTTCTTCTGTCAAAACGACAGTTGCCGGTGGAAAGACAAATTTACACGAGCATAAAATAGGATTAAAGATGGAGGTTTCTCCTCTTTTCTCAAGTATGCAAGCGAAATAGTTTTCTTGGCTGGAACTCGTTGGCTTTGGCTCTATAGTTCGAATATAAGCACTACGCTGAAGTGCGTTAAAGGCGTAGATACTTCCTGACTTTGCGAAGGAAGGACATTAGACGTGGCTGGTAAGGCTGCGCCTATATTTGGTTGCACCCTATTCGATAAAGCTAAGGTACTAGGTCCTGTGCGTTGCACGGATTGGCTAGATTCAACTGAATGAACAGATGATGCTCTGGTGTTAACATCAGCTTCTGACTGACTGTGTTTGGTTTTGCGCTTCTTTCCCACCAATGTAGGATCAAAGTTCTCCACCTTGCCTTGGTAGCCTGGAGCCAATTTCTTAATTTGTGAGAGCGTTAAACTCATTGCGAATTAAAACTAACGGCGAATTCAATAAATATTTTACTTTCAGAAAAAGAATAAATGTTGAAAACTTCTAATTTTTCATCCCTATCAAGATCCAGTATTAGAAAACTGGGAAAACTTAACTTTTAAAAAAATATACCAATTAATTCTTTGTGTTTTTTAAATCATTTAAAAATAAAATTAATTTTGAATCATTGATATCAAATTTTGTAACTATATCATAAAAATAAATTTGAATGAATGTCCATACTTTTATTGACTCTAGCGGATATTTAATTTCAAATAAAAAAAATAATTTGAAACCTCAATCAATTGCTGCCATCAAATACGGTGACATATTACTTTTCGTCGTCGGTTCCAATAATTATTATTAATAGTTGTAAATTTAATTTATATTGGCGGTGTGACTGGGGGAATCTCTAAAATAAATGATGCTATAGAATCGGCAACAGATGGCTTCCAAATTTTTTTTTTGTTGGTTGGTTGACCCTGGATGTTGGTGGCAACGTGTAGTGCAGCAATTTTAATATTTTTTTATTCTTCAAATCTATAAATAATATAAAAATATTAATATTCTAATACTATAATAATGAAATTTGTTTTTTTTTGTCATTTTACCTAAGTCTATGGTGGTGTTAATGGTTGAAAATTCTACATGCAGCTTTTTATCCTTGATGTATCGATGCAAAATTTCTTCCGCGTTGTTTACAAATTGAGGCCACTTAGACAAAAGCAGAGTACCTTTTTTTCATGATGAAGGTTTTCAAAATCTATATCAACCTGAATTGAAAAAAATTGTGTTAATGTTATGTAGTATATGAATACAATAATTTTCACTTACCAATCTAAATCCACACCAAGCTTCACTCATTCAAAAAATTCTCCAATTTATCTGTTGATTACTGTAAACTGTCCAGTTCATGCCCGCCTTCCGTTAAAAGTACTTTGCCACTTTAACTCGACCACTTCAAATTAATTAAAAATACGTTAATTATCACAATATAATAATTGTTACCAAAAGTTTTTCCAATAACAATAATTCCTGGCTACATAGGTTTGATTTTTTTATTTTCTATCTTTAATCTAAAATTAATTACGTTTTCAAGCAGGAGGAATGATCGCAGAACTTCTATACATATCTGAAACTTTTCTTTGTTTAACAGCTTTCTTTTTTATTTTAGTATCGTTACTTGTTTCCTTCTCCTGAATCTCTTTGCTTTTGGGCTGTGCATACGCCGAATTTGCCAATAGGTGACTTAAGATAAAAAGCCAAAATTGACAATTGATATTCAAAATATCTTTTATTTCTTTTTTAGTTTTAGATTGAGCGTAAATAATTTTTTTTACTTTTTTTTTTCAATATTTGGCCTGATATATTGTAAAGTTTGTATGCTTTCTCTGGATATGCTTTATCAAAATCTTCTATAAGAAGAATAGAGCCTTTATCGGTTTTCAATATCGGGAATAGTTCAAAATATTCGTAAACGGAGTTAATTTTATCCAATTCTAAAGTTTTATTTTCTCTAGTGGCAAGCCATATATCACGTATTTTGTCCCAGGGAGCTAAATTCCTTTTCGAATATGTACTCCGATTTCCGGACAAAATATGAAAAGTGGTTTAGTAAAATAAAATGTGCAACAATCACCGTTCAATTTTATTTCAATATGCGCTAGATAGTGATTTTGTCATATTAACCCCATTTATCTCCAAGAGAATATCCCCAAATTTTGCACAAACCTGGAATGGACCATTATTTAATTTATTAACATATGTACTCAATTTTATCTAGAATTTATTCATCGGTTTCTTCAATAATAGGGAGTTGCGTAGCATTCTGGCTCTTATAATATTTCGATAGCTTAAAAAACAGCATAACTTACCAGTGGCATGGTGTTTTGTAAGTGTATCATGAGGAATGTAATACATTTTAATAATTTCCCTTTCACTTACGAAAGTAGATGTTATTTTTCTCTCAAAAATTGTTTAAATTTTTCGGAATTGATTTTAAATTTTTCAGGATATCCCTGTAACTCAAATTCTTTATTTATGATAACTTTTGCAAGAAGATTTCTGTGTGTGTGTTGTCTAAAATGTGGTATTTTGTATAGTAGAGTTGAACTAATTTTCCATCTGTACAATTTAAAAAATATTCAAGTGAAGTAGACGATGGTGTGGTTTGACAACGAATCTCTTGAGATACCAACGAACTGAATATATTATCACCAGTAGTTTGATGATTTACAATACGTGGAACGTTTATTTCCAAAGGAATGTTGTCTAGATTAAAAAATTGTTTTGACTGAGCATAACTTTCCAACTCTGATACAAGTGAAATGCTTCCACTAGCAGCACTGGAAACTTTTTTCACACATTGAATTTGTTTAAGAAACCACGTTTTTGTTACCTTAATTCATTAAAATAGATTTATTAACCTGATTTTGTTACATTAAAAAAAAAAAAAGTGTGTGTGTATTTATGTACGGGTGTTAGAAGTTATACTTTTTGGGCGATAATTAAAAGACTACCGTCTTCCCCCGAAAAAAGTACCCAGGCGTTGTATTTGGGAATACAAAAATTCCTGACTTTTTAAAAATAAAAAATAATAGTAATAATTCAAATACAAGCCATCTCGATTACAATGCTAAGCACTGTATATGAGGTAAAATTCAAAATTTATTAAATACATACATATTTTATATAGAACTCGATGGGTTAAGTCTAAGACAAAACTGGACTTAACAACTATTTTATTTCAGAATAAATCATAAAAGTAACATTTAAAAATAATATCTCAGTTTCATTTAGTATAAGTCAATTCATCACAAATTTCAGGCTATTTATTCTTTTTTTGTTTAATACAATGTACTTGATAGAATTCAATCAAGCTCTAATCCGTATAGTAATCGTTTAACATTAAAAGAGTTATATGGGGAGCGCCGAATTTACATATTGATTAATAAAATCTCAATTATTATTCAACTCGATAACAGTGATTTTTAGGTTTTCTACTATTGCGAGGGCTAAAATCTCGACTACAGGAATTGCCGTTAAATGTCCCAGTTGTAACTTGACCTTATCCTCTTCATCAAAAAGGTCGCTCGTTTCATCGTCAATTACCTTGATGACGTTTGTAATAATATTATTTAGCCATGTAGTAAACGATTCCAAGTTATTTGTACTTTTTTTAATACATTCGAAAAGTGACGTTGAATTACTCTCAGGCCCAGAACCAATTGCTTAGTTTTCTCCATCATCCATAAGCTAGAAAATTTTTCTAGCTTATTTAAATCATCGTATATCATTTTTAATGAAGGATGTAATTTATTTACGGTAAATAATTTTGTCGCTCCAACACCACAATGTAGCAAAGGAATTTATTATCTGTTCAGAAGTCAACGACTCAGTCCAGTTTGTCATTCAATCTGAAACAAGTTCATAATTAGGTATTTTAGGGTTGCCGGTTTTGGTTCGCATTTCCTTCCCTATACGATGTACTATAAGCGGCTTGAAATGATCGATTTATGGCTACATCTAATGGTTGTAGTATGTTGGTCAAATTCGGAGGAATAATTTTTATAAAAATGTTGGAATTTATGTATTTCTTACTGTGCTTTATTTTTAAGTGTGATCCATACGAATCTATTAGTAAAAGAATTAGTTTCGGAACGTTTTATAATGATATTGTTAATATATCGTTCAAGCACGTCCACACTCCACATCCCGGTAGTAGTTACATCGATGAAACACTTAACTGTTATTCGTTTTTGGATTTTTTTTTAAATTTGCAAAAATTTCAAAAAGTGCAAAAGGTTTAAGTATTTTGCCATCTGCGGATATTGCAAAAGTTACAGTGAACATTAAATTGTCTCTTTTTTTGGCGATAGAACCAAGTTTATTAAGTACAAAACCATCTTCGCGTCATACGTTTCGAGTAATTTCAATCATTTTTTGGATACCCAAGTTAGATTGAAATTCTTTCCGTTTATTTAATTACATTTTCATATGATACCTCGTAGAACTCCAGGATGAACAACATACAAGAACGAAATGGACATTTTACGAAAGCTTTCGAAAAATCTGAATATATCAGTTGTTCTCGATTTCCAACAGTCTCTAACAGGTATGTCGCTAGAAAAAAACCATCAATTGGTAATTGTTGATTTACTTTGAAGAAAACCGTGTTGGCGAGAACTTATTCGAATGAGAATCGCTCTCTAACACGTAATATCGCTTCTTCTACCTGATTTAAATATTGGGATAACAAATGATTTTTCCCAAATGTTACGGGGTTTGTTGGAGGAGGTGGGATTCCTATTCTCATCCCAGCGTCATCCATGTACCTTTCAAGCATCATATTTACTTTTGCTATAAGTTCAGTAGAATTAGAATGCATAGTCTTTCAACCATGCTTTCCTTATCTGCAAATGCTAAGCCCTGTAGGGCATTAACTCAGACGGTAGCATTTCAGATAACTCATCCTATGAGATTCGGGGTGGGTGCGCCTTCTACCGAAAAAAAGCCATCAGGGTAGTGGATTCCATGCGGCAAACCCAATCTCACGAACCGTATTGCTTAGAAGTGTACGTTCTATTTAACCATCTGGATAATTAGTTCCAGATAACTTGCCATCAATCCTCCTAATGCCGGTTGTGGTTCCTGATCTACCTAATTTAAATTCCCTTATGACCTCATTATCGACTACGTTGGTATGAGCTCCCGAATCACAGATTACTCTCAACTTGAAAACAAGCTATCGCTAAAATTGCTCTTGGTGATAAATTGACAACTTGGACACTGATGAAATCTGTTGTTCCGAGGTGCTCCATCTCTTTAATTGCTATTGGTCATTTCCTTGACCCAGGTAACTCAAAGGATTTGCTATTATGTCTCGCCTTAAAGCACAATTGAAACTGATGTGTTCTTAGGGTGGGACAATTTGTGTAAACACCTCTCCTGCATTCGGTTGCGGTTTGACCGGATTTCAAACAACGTAAGCATAATTTTCGTTGATATACAAGTCCTTTCGGTCTTGTAGATTTAAGCTTATAAACATATCGTATTTCTCACGTAAGGAATCAACAAACCCTTCTAACCCACCCTTCTCCTGAACTGGTCCGTTGTTATTTCTGTAGCTCTCTATATTAGAATGCAGCTTGATACATTGAGATGACCAATTGAATCGATTATATGGTTTATAATGATTGTCCTGGTTAACTCCTTACTCCTTCCTGGGTTTACTATAGCATCGATCTTCTGACCCAATAAACTCATTCTCTTCAAACTCACGGCGACCCTTTGCCTTGACATCAAAAAACTGCTTGAATTCTTCATGGTTTTGCTATATACATTTGCTATTCCACCACGACTACGATGTTGCTCTCAAAAATCTAATGTAAATTTGGGAAGGTGCTGCTTGGCATAATTAATTCAAAATTCTTCCCACAAATGAGCCTGAGAAGCAATATTTTCTAATTGACGAGTTCCACTATTCTAGTAAGGAATCATGACTCTTCCGTTCTTGCCTCAGAGTACCATGAAAAATGTGGTAGTCGGGGTCGTGCGTTTTCATTAAAACTTCCCACACCACCTTATAATTAGTACCTATGGGTGCCACGGACCAAACGTTATGGCAGCTTTACATACACAAGCTTCATACAGACACAGGGTTTAGTAACCGGGCTCCACTAAATTTACCGAGCTTTGGTGGCCGCGTTGTTTCTACGTTCTACCTTTATACTAGTTGGTAGACGATTCTCAGTATCAACTAATGTTGATGTTCCATAACTTATCTCATTCCCACCCTGCTCATTTAATTTGTGCTGGATTTTACCCATTGTGGTTATAAATCGATTCTCCGTATCGTTGTATACATAATTCGTAGCCAACATGTTACACTGACGATATACCATATCAGCATTCTCAAATAATTCGAAATGTTGTCGTGAGTCAATCAGTTGCTCACGACGAATATAAAATCGCTCTCCTTCCAATTCCTCTGGACTTGCGGTTTGTCATCCTGTACATTATCTTCACTAAGCATTACAAACTTTTCCTAAAATTAAAATTTCGAGGATTATATTAGAGGCTCCAACCTTCCCCTTCTAATGGCCCACTGATTTATGTTCTAAATTATTTTGATCATTTTGAGCGCATAATTCTTTTTTAACAAGCCCACTTTCCTATCTCATTTTCTAGCCTTTGATATTCCATGTAATCTAAATTGTCAATTGCTCTATCTCTAAGTGACTCTGGATTTAAACCTAATTCAGTTCTTATCAATTGGAATTCTGTCTCTAATTGTTGAGTGATTGTTGAAATTTAGTAATAGAGAGTAGCTTCGCAGCCCTTGATATATTTACACCTGATGTGTTTTTCTGGTAATTTAATGCAGATGGCCCTTGCATCTTTGCAACATACAAGTATGATATATAGTTTAAATTTGACCAATTGTTCACGTTTAACCCGGTGTACGATCGACATTGTCTCATGGATATCATGTTCAGACAAACATTCTGCGGGACTATACCAAACCATGAATAATCACTATTTGTTGTTGTTCTGCCATCTGTCTAACTGCCAATGCGCATAATACTATATTCAGATTATTGACGTCAACATAATTAAGCGCTAGTAAGCTGCGGTTGAAACTTTTTTTTTAAATTTTATTACTATCTCTTCATTATTAGAGGGTTCAATTGTCTTTAGCCGACTCCTTTATAATTATTTAAGTCTCTATCACCTTCAATAATTAACAGCTGAACACATATGACTGAATAGTCTCGTAAGGTCTAGCGTTTGACCCCAATATATGGGTTAAATAAAGATTCCCATTTATAAGGTCAAATGTGTTTAAAAAAAGATAAGATAAAAATATTTACAAATAAATTTATTTTATATCGTCGGGGTTTCAATAATTTAGTTATAATTGCAAAAACGTACTTTTCTCCCGACTATTTTATACTTTATATTTTTATTTTCTTATAATTTTTTTCTTTTTCTCTACATGTAGAGAAAAAGAAAAAAATTATAAGAAAATAAAAATATAAAGTATAAAATAGTCGGGAGAAAAGTACGTTTTTGCAATTATAACTAAAAAATATTTACTGATTGATTTATCATTATCTCTAGCTACACCTGCAGGCATATCCTCTGGTTCAACTAAATTCCCTTCTGCAGCCTGTCTTTCATCATCAAATGCAGTCACCATATCAGTCAAAACACACTGATGTCTGACCCAACTCGCAAAACCTTGGTATCTAATGCCTTCAGCCTGGTTGTAAAGAACTCTAAAGAGTGTGAAGCAAACATAAGCCAACGATTTGAATCTTGTTGATCTTGTCAATCCTAGGTCCGCATTGAATCCGTAGAATAAATTGTCTCTAACATGTTCTAAAGCTTCGAAATAATTACGCCAATCTTCCGCCAATAAAACTGAAATTCTTCTCCAATTAAATCCAATGAAAGTTAGATAATGCTCTGAATTCTGTTTTAATGGCAGGATATCTTTTGACTAATCCTATACCTACGGGAAATCGGGATATTTCATCATTGCAGATTTAATGCATTTAGCTGCTGTTAGCCCACGGTCTTTAACCCTTTCAAAATATCTTGCTAAAGCAACATTATTTGTTAAGTCGTGTACATTTTTCAAACTGATAATCATAGATTCTGCATCGCATCCCGATTTTTTGAACCAAATCTGATATGCATCGCTGCTACTCCGTATGGTGTCATTTTCACATCAAAATGTGAACTGATGGCTCATTTAAGAATATGTATAAATAGACAAATTCAAGTCCAATAAATGTTAGTAAAACAAAGTTTACGGCATCGTAAGCAAATTATTATTATTATTATATTTAGAATGTTTAATAACGCAGCGGACATTCTTCCTGAAAGAGATAATTCGTCATCACGCTCAAAGTGTACTTCAAATAGAATATATGGTCGAACCCAAAGCTTTATCTGTTGCCGGATTTTTTTTATTATGGCATAGATGACAAGGTAAAATGTTTTAAATGTGGCGGCATCATAGGCGATTTTACCGATAATCCATGGGAGAAACATCCATTTTGGTTTCCAGATTGTGAGTTCGTTCAACAAGAAAAGGGCCCCATGTTTGTGGCTAGTGTCAAAAAAAGATGGGCTCAACACTTGAAAGCTTTAAATTTCAACAACACAAACACAAACAACTTTTTTTGTAGAATAAAAAAGAAATATAATAATAACATAAAAATGTGCGTTTTATTAGATTTTCAATATTAAAAATATACATATTAAAATATAAAATAATTTTTATTTTAATTTAAAAAATATATATTAAAATAAAAAATTAAAATACTTAGTCCTCTTATTCTGATAATTAAAGGTATAATATAAATTTTTATATTAAAAAATATTTATATTTTTTGACCGCACTCTAAATATAAATCGTCAGGATCATCTTCTTAGTCATCTTCACCATCCCAAATTTCATACAGAGGAGTATTCTTAGCCTGAACGTCCCTTCCAATGAATTTAATTTTAAGGTTTTTTGAAGGTGAACTCATTTGTATTTCCTTAGTAAAAAGTTTTGCCACTCTTTGAGGCATCCACAGTACACCAGTATCTTTTATTTGGAATTGGAGCTCGTTTGGATGAGCTTTCAGTCCACCACACGGTGAACCTTGTTCAACAACAAAATGCTGCGTTTAATGTTTTAATAAAATCAGCCTAGAAAGAAAAATTTGGTTTAATCAATATAATTGATATAAATTATATATAAATAAAACTATTGTAGTAAAAATATATTTACCATATTACAGTAGTTAATTAATGTTACTTTAAAAACAGAATGATAACTTTTAGAAATTATAAAGGTTTATATACTAAATATTACATATGTACTATGTAGTTTAAACAATGAAAATTCATTTTATTCTTTTTATTCTATTTATTTATCTTTTTATTTATTTGACTTACATATTCTTCACATAAGTATGTCAAGTATATAACCATCAACCATTAATTTTTATTGTATGTACTCGCAAGATCAAAAATAAAAAAAATATTTATGTACATGTGAATCTTTGAGTAATAGCATTGTTGATTGATTTCTCTTCTAATGGGGACAAAAAGACTATTGAAAACAGCCAACAAAGCAGAACTATGAGTAATGGTACAAGATTTTTTATTATTTATAATTCAAACTCTTTGTACGATTTATTTACAAAGCAACGACGACCCACAAAATAATTTTTATTTATTTATTATGTTTATAATTTTTAGTATGTTTGTGCATACGTGACTTTATGTTCTTCATAGTATTCTTCATCGAATTCAGAACAGTTCCCTATTTCATAAAGAGGGTCATTCTCATCGTTTTCCATATGTCCAACACTTTTAATATTTAATTTTATGGGGAGAGGCAATGAAAACAGCTTTTTAGCCAATCTTTTGTAAATCCTTTTCGGCATCAATAACATCTCTACTTTTTCAATGTGGAAATATAGCTGCTTATAGCGAAATTCGAGATCCTCCGGTTGTGCATGTCTTTCAAAATTCTGTATATTAATAATAACAAACAAATAACATTCTCTGTTTAAAAATATTAAATTATCATAATTTACCATGTTCTATGGATTTTAATTATGTATTAACATAAAAACAGCTGTACAATTTAAATTGAGAAGCCTGGAAAATAATTTTTTCATATTTATGTAGGTATATTTGTATCATTTATCAATAACATAAATTCCATAAAGGCTGCTAATTGAATTGTTCGACAATAAGCAAAAGTTTTAATTTTAATGTATTACAATGAGTTTTTGTTGTTCACATTATGTATAATTATAATTAAAAAATAATATTTTCTGTCGTTCAAGTACAACTGTCGTTAAGTGGCT
Source organism: Tipula helvola (assembly GCA_963556165.1). Lineage (NCBI taxonomy): Eukaryota > Metazoa > Arthropoda > Insecta > Diptera > Tipulidae > Tipula > Tipula helvola. The sequence goes on along the minus strand of OY744483.1, from coordinate 327,298,105 downwards.
TTTTTATCGTCTAGTGGTTACATACTACTAAACAATTGTAACACTTTATTTTAAATTTAATTCTACTTAACTCTAATTTTATGTAGGTAGGTATCTACCTTTAATATCTTACTCACCAAAGATTCGTCTCACTTTACACTCACTAACAAGATTTCTTTTATAAATTTAAGGGAAACTTCAATTTATTCTTGCGAATTACAATATATTATTAATTATGGAAGTATCATGAGGATGAGCTATTTATGGTTTACTTAACGTTTATTATTTTATTTGTAACGTATCTTTTCTATTTTTAAAATAGAACTGCTAAATTAGAACTGACTACAAAACTACTACATGCTACTACAAAACTAATGCCATTATTTTGCTTGCTGATCTTCAAACTTATCTGTTGTCAGTGATTGGATCGGTGTCTAAGCCGTATTTGCTGTTCATATGCTGCCCATATGACCAATTGGAATCATGGTTGAATGGTTGAATTGTAGATTTGTTTGGATAATGGGTTGCTTTGTCGTTACTTTTGCATCAGATAATGTTGGTAAAGCTTAGTGGACTTTGATGTAGCTGAATGATAAGTGTGAATGTTGGTTCATCGAATGTGTTAAACCTTAGTTTGAATTTTTTTGTGAGAAAATGATAATGATTTTAACTGTTATAAATTTCAATTCCAACTTAAATAAATGACTCGTAAGGAAATTACTTTGAAATGTATCTCTAAATTTTTAAATCTAAAATGGTTAGTAAATTGGTTGATTATGTAAGTTGTTCTTTTCTTGGAGTTGGTGGATCCAAACGAAGAAAAACTTACTATTTTTTACCATTATCACTCTATGTTGATAATTAATTCGACTGGATTACAACTTTTTTTCATTGAAATTCAATAGGATTATTTTAAGCTAAAATTATGGATTCAGTAGGATATTTAGGAAAATAGTTTTGGTATTTATAAATACGAAATTTGTTAATTTATACATTAATTTTATATAAATACCCTTGCAAATATTTATTACGGGCATAGTTATTACCATTTTGTTAAAACTACCAAACTTCATAACTAATACAAATTATAATGTGTCATCCAAATATTCAGAAAACAACACCCGTGAAATCCATTGTACCAGAAGATCCACTTCTGATCGCTTGCCAGGAGATGGTTGATCGATTTAAAGTGTGGGCCATGGAATCAATGGATGTATTACTAAGATTTAAATTTATAAAATCGATGGATTTTTGCAATGTATGAAGATGAACCTGAGGAGGGAGAAAGTACTTACCGGAACCTAATACGGTTCTTTGAAACTCAAAGAGTGGTATCCTCTTTATCCACACAAGAAGAGAAAATCGACGAGGAACCGGAACGCCACTGGTTCATTTAGAACTTTTTTTTTTTTTTCTAAAAAAACTTGTAATGTGATTACATCTTGAAATGGGCTTTCTACTTAAGATCTTTGGAACAAACAAAAAAAAATGTGTTTAATCGATGTTAACTACTCTTCCTCTTTCTGTTGAAACTCTTTTCATAATTTTACTAACAACCCCACTTGAGTTACTTGCAATTGATTCCGTAGGAACTACGTGATACTATGTTTAATTTCTATTGTGGTCTTATGAGAATAATTCCTATTACCATTACTACTCCAACAGTACCTATTTCTAAAACATAACCATATGTTTGGATTCCCTTTTCTACTAAATACTCCTTCCATGAGAGCTCTGTTTTTACTACTTCAGTGCTCAAATGGTCTATTTTCACTCGTTCTTTGAGGAATTCCTCATTGTAGTTTTTGAAATCTGTCACAGTGATATCCTTGGATGTCAAATGGGTACAGACATTCGATTTCATGGGTCTGACGATGTTTACTATCTCAGGAAAAAAATGCACGGTTTGGTTGGGATATTGCCAACGTTTTGTTTCTGCGATCCAGTGACTTGAAGAATAAAATCTTCAGAAATAACTTCACAATCTTTCTTAAAAGTGATGGTTCCTGTATTGGTTTCTTCTGTCTCACCACAACTAACTTGAAGTCTAATAATACTTTCAGTTGTACATATACAACCAAGAATTATCACTGACCAATTTGGTTAATGAATTCCTTTGTATAGTTTCGGTTATGCGAGAGAATTTGTTCAAATAATTTCCACGTCATGCTTACACATTGGTTTGTAAATACATTTCTTTTCTTTTAAACTCCTCAACCGTCTGTCATTTAAGCCTTTTAAAACAACGCATAACATAAACGGTAAGAGTTTAAATACAAACCCTTTTTTACCTTAACCAGACGGATCCGGCAGTAATCATTGTAAATGTTGTTTACTGATGTTAATTGTTTATATACTTATCTGTTGGTTTGCTTTAACGGTGTTTGGATATAACTGCTTCAATAGTAATGGTCCATTGGATCTGACATTGCGCATAAGCATTTCTTTAGAACCATTGTCTTTAAATGTAAGTAGCAGCTGATTTATGATGCCATCTCCACTCCGCCCGCTTCGCTTCACAGTGATGCGTTTCATGAAATAAGTTTGTATGTTATCCAGACCGAAATTGTATACGTTGTTTACCTGTTTTATGATGTCTTCATTATCACTGATGGTGCTTGGGAAACCGAATATTACAATTTGGTTAATGAATTCCTTTGTATAGTTTCGGTGAACATACAGTCTGGTTCATTAAGGAATGGGTTGACGAATAGACTTATTATTAATGCGGGAATTGCTTTCGCAAACTAACATAGTTTTCTTGAAATTAATAAGAATTTTATTACACTTCTCATACTGTTCATGACTTAGAATCGCAAACTTATTACGAGCTTTATTAACTGCAAGAAATTAACCACAGAAAATGTATGAAAATTGTGTGTCGTTGACACTCATAGGCGTTAAATAAACCTTATGTAAGTTAAAATGTTTATTTGGAGGTGAAGGAATGTCATTTAAAAAAAAAAAGAAAAGATAGATAAGAAAATTTAATAATTTGTAATAATAACACATGTAATTCTAAGCGACGGGGAAAATGATATGATCAATTCGTATATGTTTCAAGGTGAAATATGAAGAAATAAAAATTGACATTAAATCTAAATAAAAATTACAACTAATAATAATAAGGATTGAATCATTTTATTGTTTTTTGATAGTGTAATGGTTGAGTTCTTATTTAAAAGTAGGTCCTTTAGTTTTTGGTTTGATTATTATGCATTCTGGTTTTTGTTCATCTGCAAGATATTTAACTTTAGCAAATTTGGTTCTAAAAAGGTTTTTATTGAATTTTGAATTTGTGAGACTAAATTTGTCATATGTTTGGCGGTGTTCAGTATCCTATCTTGTACTTGTCCTAACCCTGATGAGGACGGAACCACATTATTTTATTATTTTTTTTATTTTTTATTAGTCAATCTTAATAATAATCTTTCCTTCTGAGAATACTACAATCCGTTCCTTCTCTACTAAAGCTTCTTATCACATTCATGATATCTTTGTATGGCATGAGAAGCGGGTGTAATTATCTATTTTGAAGACTCCCTATGATGCTCAAAATTAAATTTATTAGTCTGACTGACTCAGTCGCTCTGCGACACATTGTAAGTTCTGTCAAAACTTTTCATCATCATTTCAATCATTTTAATGTAGAAAAATTTGCGATATCTTGAAAATAGTTGGAATTTAAAAGTGCTTAAAAATAACATTTTATTAATAAAAATCATACTCATCTTGATTACACTTCGTTAATCGGAAATAAAAAAATTATGAAGTTGCTTCCATTAGGCATAAATACCTCTTAAATTTGTTCAAACCATTTCCACCTCATGCTTACACATTGGTTTGTAAATACATATCTTTTCTTTTAAACTCCTCAACCGTCTGTCATTTAAGCCTTTGAAAACAACGCATAAAATAAACGGTAAGAGTTTTAAATATTATCCCTTTTTTACCTTAACCAGACGGATCCGGCAGTAATCATTGTAAATGTTGTTTCAAGACAATATCAAAGAGAATAAATACAAAGAGGAACATTTTATATGAGAGATTAAGTTGTTGTTATTTGACTAGAGATATGTTTATAATAAATGTGATTAATTATTATGTAAGTCTTTCGATTCCACTTCTTTCAATCACCTCTAAGCAAGCATATCGGTATCCGTGTGTTATTATGGTTAGTTTATCAGCAAATGATTACCGTAATCTATTATAAAGGTTGGTCAGCTTGGATCGTCTCCGGATTATTTTTTAAAAATACTTATGCCCGATTGTATGAACGATTAACGAAATGAATTCTCTGATTTAGCGAAGATTGCCTTGTAAGAAACAATGCAAACTACGCTAGATCAGAGGATTAATCATTTATCCTCGTTCATACAATCGGCCCTTAGTTATTTTCAATTTATTACTTTATTTGGTAGAGTGTGCTCTATTTGAAATATGAATTATGCATTTTTTTTAGTTACTATGTTACATATTCTTAATTATCTTTACTTTTTCTACTCGAAACTGAAATTGGGAAGCAACCTTAACAATTGGACAGTTTTCTTAATTATCATTAATCTTTTATTTGCAATTTAAATATTTATGTTATTTCAAAGAGAATAAGTACCGGTATTTATTCTCTTTGACAATATGATAAAATTTCAAAAAGACCTTCCACCATTAAAAATGTGATGAATCTCGTCTCATATTTGGGACCAGACTTTGCACTTTAAACTATAGCTACATTTATATCGACTAACATAGATTTTAGAACTATGTATATTGGGATTGTTAAATGTCATTATGAAAAAAAAAAAAAAAAACTTAAGCGTAAACACGACGACGTGGGCGTGATTGATGTGCAAAATTTACAAATAAAGGTAAGGAACGTTTCATCCAGCTCCAAAATGAACGTCGTTTTTCTCAAGCATTTCAGTATCTCCAGAGACAGGATCTGGAGGTGCCTGAGTCCCGCTGACTGAAGCGCCAAGACTATCTTCTTCTACTTGGATAGAGTCAAGAATTGTTTTTTTTTATTATAGGATGGTGATTCCTGTCCTTCCTTGTTGTCTTGAGCGTGTTGTCAGTGCCGCCTCTTCATCAGAGCGGACATCATATTGTTGTTTCCTAAGCTCGACAATAAAATTTGTCCAATAATCTTTTGCTACATTGCCTTTATAGTCTATGCTGCCGATTCCCTTGAATCGTCTGAGCTCATAATCACCGTTTAAAATTAGCATTTGGACAGAAATAAATGCTAAGGTCTCAAATTGTCGAGCATTACTTTGTAATAAATAACTCGTCTTTTCTAGATCCAAGATAGATCTATGAAATGCTTCAAACTCTTCTATTATTTGAGGATTCTTGTCACAGATGCCCTGCCATGGAATGCAGGAAATTATTTGATAGCCCGATAAACGCTGAGTGCTGCGGTGAGTCCCTTATTTTTTGATGTAATGGAAAATGGCGCTAAAGCCGTATTTTCACCTTTCTTATAAAGAGGATAATATTTATCCACGATCAAAGAAGGGCCACGCATCATCAAGTTTCTGGAACGACTTATATATGCCTTAGACGATGACCTAGCATATCAAATACGTGCTGAATAGGATTTAAGTCAGCGCTGCAAGCGGGCCATCGGCAAACTATTCGTTCAATTTCCCCCGCATCCAAATAATTAATGAAAACACTTTTTCTATGGTGTTATCATGCATAAAGTAAAACTGAGGTCCAATATATGGAGCTTATGGACCACATGACTGCTAGACACTCTACGATAATATCGGTCGGCAGTTATGGTGCTTCCCTCAATTGGGAAGCGAGGAGTGTATTAATCTAAAAAATGAATGTCGTCTATTTATTCTTCTACGACTTGTTCTTTAGGATTATGATAATCTTCTTGGAGGGAGCCCGTGAGATGATGCTCTATTATCCTGCGTGAAACTCTTTCACCTTGATTGGAAGATTGACTTTGTAAGTGTATAGGTCATACAATATTATACACATTAATTGAAATAATTTTTATTTCTGTTTATTTTTAATGAATTTACTTTATTGTTATGAATTAATTTACGACACTGTACACTTATTAATGATACATATACACATATTTTAAGTAGCACAATTTCTTATATAAAATAGTGTTTTTATGTTTGAATTATTATTATTTGTATTACAAATTTTCACTTATGATTATTAACATTATTACACAAATAACTATTATTACTTTATTTTAACAGGCGCGTTTTATACCGTATAATTTAGCAAACCGTTTATATAATCACCACCGTTCACTACACCGGTATTTTAATCCTTCTACTTCGGCTGCTGTGTACTTAATGATTTTATTTTTTATTTTTAAAAATCAATACCGGGTTAAAAACAATAAAAACAATTACCAATCGAATTTTTATTTTCAACGTACTATGCGGTAACACTGGTACATTGATGGAACAAATTATTAGTTAAGCTATTATTTGTTATGTGGTGCATTACATGCCACTACAACTTTTGTTATATAGAACGTGAAAAGGACAAGTATCTTTGTTTGGTGGCCAGTTTGTCTACTCATAAGCTGCAGCAGAATCCTTTATCAAATCAGATGTATCAGGGCTATAATTATAGTTAAAATTCTGTAAAAACTGAATAGAAAACTGTAAATAATACTACTGAACATATTTCTTTTCAATCACCTTATTCTTTTTGAATGTTGCTGAATTTGAGATGAAATCTGGTTTTCCAAATTTCAAAATTAATTCATCTAATAAGATGTGTGCATTGTCATTGACATTATTTAAGTATTCAGATTCACTTAAAAAGCTTAGTAAATGTTGTTATCAAACTCTTTAATAGAAGAAGATAATCATGTTATGTAGTTTTTTCCGGGCGATGGTTCCAGTTTAATATATTGAGTTAAACAACATTTTTTCATTTCTTAAAATTTAATCCCTTGGAAATAGTTTCTTTAATTTCCTGTGGCGACTGCATACGGGATATTTCAATTATTTGATGAAAGAGACTTAGCCTGAGCATTACTTTGAGCCATAGGCTGACCCGGTATCGGTAGTTTAGCCACATAGAACCAGCTCGCTCTTGGCGCCAAAAAATGAAGGTCGGTGTTCCGACTAGTCTGCCTGTCGGATGTTCTTCGGACTTCCGAAGCTGTGATTATTTCCCTTGTTTCTACGACCTTGATCCTTTTGCCATTGTTGGCGTGCTGTATCTTTATCTTCCATATGTAGTGAAATAATAAAATATAGTTGGTGTTCCGACTCGTGCTTTCTATGTCAATACACTACTTAGCTGTTAAAATATTAATCATTTCTTACAAAATACGAAATTGATGAATAATAGAACGAAATAAACAGTATCCATCTTCTTTTGTGCGGTACACTTTCATTTGTGTTTCACGATTCGTTTTTTGTTGTAGCTATTTATTTTCAAGGTCATTGGACTAGCTGATGATTCCGGACGCCTCCAACACTTAATTTCCTATTTATATTTTCTCTAATTTTTAAAATAGTTCCTTGTATCTATTTGATTGCTATTTTCGTTAAATAAAAAATCTAAAGTATTGTATAAAGGTGTATAGTTTTTATCTTTAATAAATGGTTTATTAAAGGGCATAAGCATGCTTCCATATATTATTATGGAAATTTGTTTGTAGTCCAGGCAATTTGCCCAAAAAAAAGCAAAGAAATGCAAATGAACCGAACTGGCTGATTTTTATATATTGTATAGGAGGGGCTAAAAAAAGCTTAACTTGAAATTTTCAACCAAGATTTCAAGATTTCCTAGTTGCATTCTCCAGCATCTTGAAAAAGGGGTAAATTTTGTTTTTTTGCGATAACTCGGCTCTCTAGTTTATCCGTTGATTATACTAGATTGCCGTCTAAATAAATTTCAAATAATGAAAAAACGTTTTTGGATTTTATTTTAATTATAGATATTTTTTATTTCAGATATTCAAATACAAACTAGAGTTTGCAAGAGCAGCTAACTAGTTTCTCAAAAAAACACTTAAAGTGGTCTACGATCTTATGGGATTTTTTACAAACATTCCTTGTTGTTCTCCACTTCTTTGTTTTTATTTCTTAGACCAAAATGAGTGTTTATACCAAAAGTTGGCCCATTTTAATACAGATATGTATATATATAGGGTGTCATTGGGACGGGTCCAAACGAGTAGGGCACGTCCAGCTACGTCAATGTCATGAAATTGATTCCACTAAAATTGTACCTGGCTCTCTTGTGGTTTGAAAACTAAATTTCACTTTGACATAATATATGTTTTTGTCGATTGGCAGGTTTTTCCTTATATTGCTTAGACGAAATTCAATCCTCCCATTCGCTTTTTTTTGGCATATTCATCCCTTTGGATTAAACCATAAACTCTAAAACAAAATGTTTTCATTAAATGTTGATAAAACCATGATATATTTGTAACTTACATACTCGGGCAAGCCGTCCATTGGGATACATTTTAACTGAGGATAACAATTAACAACAGCCTTAGCACAATTTATTTTATTAGTAGTTTGAGGTTTGGTTTTAATATAGTTTGTATAAAGATATTAATGCACAGCTTACTTACACTTGAATATTAAGTTATCTACAGCTATTCGTGTTAAATCTAAAGTACCATGATTTAGATGATGATTGTTCTACAATTTTCTATGTAGTGCAACATTTTTGATTTGTATAAACATGCTTTTAAATCAGGTTCTTATAGTCGATATGAAAACTATTTTTACTGAGATATAAATACCAGAAGTAGGTGTTCCTAGAAAGTCGATAAATTTCTATGGTTGGTACATTTGCTTAGCTACGTAATGAATCATTCTCCGATGGATAATTACTGCACGATAATTGTGGTGCCAATAAAATTTGTATAGTGCATTCAGTTTTTTACGTGGTCCCATTTTAATTTGCATCTCTGCAAAATCCGTGTTACTTAGGTAGATAAATGCGGATTCATCGATTTGTTGATCTATGCAGTAAAATTAAAATAATATTTACACTCGCACTCGCACACACACATACACACTCAAAACCACACTATCTATAATACAGTTTTTTATTTTGATCCACTCAAACATGTTTGTCTGTGGTGGATAGCTAGGGATGGCTTAAAAAAACGCTAAAAAAAATCGAAACTTCACATCACAAGTATGTACCATGCAATTTGATAATCAATTACATTTGGACATTAACAGAGCATTCACAATGCAAACACTTTTGACTTACAGGTTTGTATGAATTTCCAACTTGACGAACACAATTTTTTACTCGTTATGTTGGAAATGCTAGGTTTGTCTGCAAGTCAAAAGTAAAAAGTTTTTTCATTGTGGATGCTCTGTTAGACACCTTATGTATGTTGATCAACATTTTTTTTCCAACCGCATAGAAAAAAAGGGCAAAAAAAAATAATCGCACAAAAAAAACGCACAAGAAAGGACCGCGCACAAAAATTGGTTTGAGTGTATTTTGTATACTGCCATGCCGTACTAAACAAGTTTTACATAAATATAAAAAATAAAGAAAACGCGTTTTAAGAAAAAAAAACTCCCTATTACGGGGCCCCCTTAGTGATGAACTCATGATATTTTCCAAATAACTATACTAAATATTAATCCTAGGTGAGAAATAAGCATTTAATTAACTGGCCAACATTTACGGGTTGATTTAAATAATATTTTTCAGTTGAACACTAATCAAGATATATGTTTTACAACAAAATATGCTCTTACACCAATTTTCGAGTACGAGACTACTTAGACCAATAGCGTGCCCTTAATTATTCTAAAAACGGGCACAGCAATTTAGTGGAAAATATTGATGAAACCTAGGTAAAAGTACTTAGGTAGGTACCTGGGGTGACATGTTGTACCATCACTTTCGATTCGTTTTCGATTGTGTTTTGTCTCTTGTAACAAGAACAAAATTGTACGCTATTTTCTTCTTTCATTACAATTTTTCTAATGCGACCTCAGCCTTCTGTATACTTTTCCTTTACTTCACATCGAAAAATATCGCAAACAAAATTTTTTGTGATAAAGAGTGATGAATGAAAGTAGAAATAGAATGTTGTTTTATTTGAGCAAGCTGAGAAAGCTTTAGAAATAGCATAATTGAAAAAGCGAAATAGAGTGCAATTTTGTTCTTGTTACAAGAGACAAAACCTATCGAAAACGAATCGAAAGTGATGGTACAACATGTCACCCCAGTACTTAGTAAAATCTAGACATTAGATGAATAAGGCGGTATTTATTCTGGAAGCTGACAGGAAACGATTCTTTTTGAAATAAACAATATATTATATACATAATATAAAGTTTATTTAAATTTAAATAAAACAGAACCTACTTAGTAGGTTACATTTATAATGTCACTTCATTAATTAATTTTAACAAAAATAAGAAACTTTGTTGCCTAAGCTTTAATCTATAAATATTAGGTATAAAATAATTCAATTTAACATTTCAACCTTAAAAAACTAAAATTTTTACTAATACAGTCTTAAAATTTTTGGTTGGCTTTTTCACAAGCATTGCAAGTGAAAATATTTTCGCCCGAAGTGGTAAAATTTTCAGTACATTTAATGTGAAAGCCATGAGTACAGCTAACATACTCTAAGCCATCATATTTTATTGGCTTCGCGCATCTGAGACACAGTCCATTGTCCACCGTTGCACATTCAGTGGTTCTATTTGAGAACTGTTGAATTGATTTGTCACCAATCGTGTCTGCGGATTATTGATAGCGGAAGTCGTTAATACAGCTGATTGATCACTGATTAAAGGCAATTTTGGTTTGAATGGTTTCTTTTTAATTATTCTTCCTAACCTTGGAACGGACGCTGTATTCTCACATTTCTCATACAAAGGATGATATTTATTAACTATCAACGACGGATCTCTCATTGATTTATTGATCCAATATTAAAGAGGCTGGTATTGTCGGTCATTTTTAATTGAATTTTAACAGCAGGACCAGGAGCTGCGTTTTTCGTACCATTTTTTTGAAGTGATAACGAACGAGTTATGGGAAGGTCTAGAAGCTTTTTCTCGGGAGTTTTATTTTGAATAAAAAAATCCTTTAGCTGTATAGCCTCGCTAGTGATAGTCAAGTTGTCCAAAAAACAACAGGTAAATCCTCAATTTCGAAGTTCAGATTTTCCTGTAAATTTAAAAGTTGTTCGCTTTCAAATGTTATGGTTTCTTCAGTTTCTTTTGCGGGATCATCAATAGTTTGAATATCATTCAATGTATCTTCTTCATCTAAATTAATTTCTAAATTGATTCGCTCATCGCCGTCTCGAGTCATTGTTTCAATTTCATAAGAACTGGCCAATTTACTATAAATTTGATGGAGTAGTAAAAAATCTTCCGAGTAAGTCGAGTTTGAAGTTGCAAAATTTTCCAGCTCTTCCAATTTTTTAATTCCCACTATAACTTTAAAATTCTCAAATGACATGGTATTTTCTAAATTATTATTGATTCCCGCTGGTATATTGCTGTTTCCCTAGGCATCGTGAAAAATTGAAGGCTTCTTAATTAAAGGGGTACAAACCACAGGCTCTCATATCCGTTAATTATGGTAGCCGAATGTAAATGGTGATGGCTTTTTGTTAAATTGGAGCTACATCCACTTTTGTGATTTGACAATGGTGATGGCTTTTTGTTAAATTGGAGCTACATCCACTTTTGTGAATTTGAGATTCGAAATTTGGAATTTAACATTAGAGATTTGAAATTTATAATTTGGGATTTGGAATTTAAAATTTGAAATTTAAAATTTGGAATTTGGAATTTGAAATTTGAAATTTGAAATTTGGAATTTAAAGTTTGGAATCTGAAATTTAAAATTTGGAATTTGAAGTTTAAGATTTAAAATTTAGAATTTGGAATTTGAAGTTTACGATTTGAGATTTAAAATTTTGAATTTATAATTTGGAACTTGAAATTTGAAATTTAAGATCTGTATTTTGAAGTTTGGAATCTGAAATTTAAAATTAAAATTTAAAATTAAAATTTAAAATTTGTAATTTAAATATTGGAATTTAAAATTTAGGATTTAGAATTTAAAATTTGGAATTTGGAAATTGGAAATTGAAATTTGGAATTGAAATTGTGGAATTTGAAATTTGGAATTTAAAATGTAAGATTTCAAATTTTAAATGTCGAATCTGGAATTTGAAATTTGAGATTTGGAATTAGGAATTTGAAATTTACAATTTAAAATTTGAATTTTGAAGTTTGGAATTTAAAATTTAAAATTAAAATTTAAAATTTAAATTTAAAATTTGAAAACTTAAATTTGGAATTTGAAATTTAAAATTAATTGAAAACTAAAATTTAGTATCAGAAATTTAAAATTAAAATTTAAAATTTGAAATTAAAATTTAAAATTTGGAATTTAAAATTTGGAATTTGAAATTTGAGGTTTGGAATTTGGAATTTCAAATTTGGAATTTGAAGTTTGTGATTTGAAATTGAAAAAATTTTTAATTTCAAATTTAAAATTTAAATATTGTTTTAAATTTTGATTGTTGCTGATTCGATATTGTTCCATACCTTGTAAACCCATTCACAAATTAGCGGAACTGCTGATTTAGTAATTTTTCCCTTTGGAGTTAAGTAGTGTAGATAGCAGGTCAGCCAATTTGTGTACAATATTTTCAAATAATCACCTGAAGCTGTAATGAGAAGTCCTTTCTTATTCATCAACGAAATTTTTCTCTTTGCCTATACGGATTTTACCCAGTCGTCAATGCATAGATTTTCACCCATCCATCCTTTGTGTTGTACACGGACAATAATGTTGGAGGGAAGTTTCTTTTTCGGCATTCTTTTTCTTTTCAACACAATATATGGAGGCAGCTTAGTTCCATCAACCAGACAGCATAGCATAACAGTGACTCTTGATTTTTCATTTCCAGTCGATTTCACAAGAACCGATTTTTTTCCAGTTATCCGAAACTTGGATGATTAGCCAAATAATTCGGAATCCAGTCTTCGTCCTCATTATCACACAGCCCGTGTGAATCACAATCATCATCATCAAACAACGCTTTCAAATAAGCTTCTTTCTCTGCAGCATTCATTCTAAAAAAATAATTATTGCTTTATTTTGTTTAATCAATAAAAAACACTTTTTCCATAATTTCGGAATATTTACTTAAACATGAAAGGTATAACACGTCCGAGCGAGCAAAAGACTCAAATCATACTGACCAACATTTGCTTCTAATATGTATAAGAAAAGCGAGAATAATGACCCTCACATTGTTTTCGGCTGTTTGAGCAGCTGCTCTCTTTCAAACAATATAAGTGAAGTGCGCTAAATGCGTTGACCCTAACTCGTTTGTGCTATCCTTTATATTCCTACAGCAATTTTTTTTTCTACAATTTTTTCAGATACTCAATAACGATGTTTAAGTTTGAAAATAAATTAAAAGGAAACGCTTTCTATTACTAAAATATCAAAAATTATAATGTAACAGTATGCGGTTACCCGATATCTCGGATGCGAAACAAAAGTTCCTCCAAGGCCTACAAATAAATCAGCAGACAAACGAATCGGCAAAGCTTTGCCAAATACAAAATATCGCGTCTCTATAGATTTTTCAACTCTAGAAATTACATACTGTAACGTTTGATGGCTTGGGCTTAACGCACCCGTGGTCGCACACTTAAATGGGATAAATGGGATGACATTTGAGTTGATCCTTCTGAAACTGAGTTATTTAAATCTAAACCTACATTTTGAATCTGTTATTAGGGTTGATTTAATATTATCATTCGATTTGGAAACTAATTGATTTATTTTAATGGCTGAGGCGGAACTCACAGGATTTACTTTATTATCTCAGGTGGAACTTAGAGGATTTACTTTGATGTTTGAGGGGGATTATTTTTTTTTTTGAGGTGGAGCTTGGCTGACTGGCTAATTGATGTTTCGGACTCGCTCGGAATGGTATTATTATCCGTCGAACCCCAAGTCGTTTCCCTGCTGGCAGATCATGTCGTTGACTATGTCACTGTCCTCTATGTAGTTTATTTGCAAGTTGCCAAACCATCATTTATCTGGTCAGGAACTTTTATTTTTACTATATAATTTTCTATATGATTTTTTGGTAGTCATTTGGTTGTGCTTTCACTGGTATTGCCCTTGGTTGAAAAAAAACTCCTCACGCCGAGTATATCTTGCTTTTCTCGACCTGCATTCCTTTAAGGAATGCCCCCGCATTCTTGCAATATCTTTAGAATCTCGAGGTTAGGTGCTGAGCTGCTTGCTTGCTACTTTTTCACACAATTAGTTTTCATACTACCCACACCATACCTTAACCACCCGCAACATTTTTCTTTTTCCCCGGTCACAATTTGTTTTCTCAAAAAAAAAAAAAAAAAATCGTCTCCCGTACAAATTACATCATTTTCCCCAAATTTCCGCTCTCTCGTGTTTGCAATCACAATAAATCTCCCACTCATACTGCATCAGAATAACAGTGAAAAATAAGAAAACAGTTGATTATTCTCATTACCGAACATTCTGTATTCATCCGTCATTATTTGGACCAATCCATCAAACACCTGAGAAACAATTTGAGCATGTTAATCTCATTATTGAATAACAAACACTCCTCACTCCCAATTGCACAGCACAACAACAACTTATAATTCAAATATAAATATAATGGATTTGTAATCTTCATTAAGATGTAACAAAACTGAGATGGTCACACACACTCACGCGCACTAGACAAACGAAACAGTTCTGCATGTTACAGATGGTATCACTACAATTTCGTCATCTGATTCAGGCTCATCGGATCTAGGTGCATCTATATAGAATACCTTAAATATTCTTTAAGTCATGATCGCTCAGATTGTTCAATCGTCGCTTGAATGGTTGGATTGTGCCACAAATTCTCTACTTCTGCCAAAATATCGTCAGTAGCATCAATTGATTCACTAGAATTTATACCAGCCTTTTTAAAGCAATTGCAATAAATGAGATAATCCAAAAAACTTGCCGGTACTTAGAAATACTGGATCATTTGATTGTGCTTTTTGGCGATTATTCCACTTTTCATAATCTAGTTCATTTGCGATAAAAATCTTTTGTAGACATTGTGAACATATCATCTGCCATAGTTATTCTGGTAAATAAACTTAGTATATCGTCCTTAAATAATTTTTCTGTAATAACGAAATATAACCTTTTTGATCTTTTTAGTTACACTAATATGTATACATTTATGCTTATATTGTTTAGATTTAACAATTTTTTGATTTCACCCAAAAGCGTTGGAAATGCTAGACAAGTTTGGGCTTTGAATGTTGGCAGCGTGTTGTTTTACCGCGCGATTAAATAGCAGTTGATATATATCTTTTTGCATTATTAGACTATCAATTTGCGGCATGTTTCGCAATTTAATTGCCAACAAATTGCAAAACGCTGCAAGTCGTGTTTAGTTCGATCGAGTGATTTTTTAAACCTTTTGTAATTTTGCGAAATATTTAACAAGTGTTTTTAAAAAATTTTAAAAATGTGTGTAATAATCTCATCTTATATTTTAATGACAAAAATTAGTATGTACATATATAGTTTAAACGCAAGGTAAACGTAGTTACTTCCGCACACGTTATTCATCACTACAAAAAGTTTACTAGTAGCTTGAATGACAATAATGACATATGAATAGCTCAAACTTCCATTCCGTTGAGGAAAACTCATCTCGATTTGGTTTCTTTAAAAATACAGATGAACACTTAAATTTATTTACAGTTAATTTCATTTATTTAATTTATTGAGAGTGCACAAGGAGTTAAAATCTTTCCGTCGACAAACTCTGTCAGAATATTATATCGGAATTTATTTGTTTACATGAAATCAATTATATTTATTGATTACTAGCTGAAGTACCCGGCGTTGCCCGGGGATGGCACCAAAATCTCCTTTTTTTAAATTAACTTATATTGTTTTCCCAGTGTACTGAAACACTCTTCCAGTGTTCATTCGGTGAAGTTTTAAAAATATAAGTTTTAAATGCCTCCTCACGGGGTAACAATTTTTAATCACTAACCCCCTATGTTTTTTCTCGACTGCTAAAAAGTATTCGTACACAATTTGGAAGTAATCGCTCGAGTGGATCAAGAGCTTTTGTGGAACCCACAAACATACTTACAAACAAACCTTTCTTCTTTATATATAGTATATAGTTAGATAGATAGATGAAATCCATGATTTCGTTAACAGACACGAATTCAGAGGTCTGATGTGGTATATGTAGCCGGAAATATATGTTGAAAATGCGATGTTGTTCGAAGGACCAGAAAGAATGATAAAAATGTTGGTGCGATCCGGCTCGATAATATGCAAAAAATGTGGTGGCTATTTATTTTGGTTAAATGAAAATTTCACTTTGGCTTCACTGGTTCAACAAGAATTCAACACTTTTACATGAAGTTTTAAAATTTTCCAAACACTGGTCTGCGACAATTCGGAATTGTTAGTTATTTCTTGGTTGAATAATATGAAGATTATGAGCCAATACAGCAATTTCATTATTTTATTCAGTGACTGTTGCCCGACGAGTCCTTTTTTTTGTAGTAAACTTCGATCGGTCATACAATGTTTGACAATTCGGTAAAATGAAGAACGTGACCGACTCCTAACCGATGTGAACAAATGAAATATTATTAAATATACAATACAGTTCAATTCCAGTTTGTTGTGGGTTTTGAATTTTTAAATCACTACGGTAGTTATAAATGTTACACATTTCCACTTGTCCCTCATCGTAAAATGTACTACAACTCTGTTTGTTTGATTTACAAAATCGGCAGAATGATTTCTTGAAAAGTGAAAGCTCTTTTCGTAACAAGTAAAATGAGAAGCAAGCAAGGAGATATTTAAAGTTAGAATTTTGTTTTGCATATGGAATTATTTTAACTAGATTAGCCTGCTATAAGTCATCAATACCCATGATTTTAACTCTACGACGATGAAAATTTTTGCGGGCCTGTTTATCTAATTGATCAACAATCTGGATACGATTCATTGCAGATGCAAATGATCCTTCTCCTTTCCTGCTCTTAATTATTAGTGCAAACTTATTCATCTTAATCCCCTTTGTTAGATTAGAAAGTTGTTTGCTTTTTTGATATATCTTTTTGTTGTCTTTCGACATCTATCAGGTAGTATATCCCCTCGGAAATAAACACATGAACTCTGTCGCTCCATATCGTGTAGAATTCAATTTGTGCGGTTTATTGTTTTAAACATTTTTAAAATTCTTTTTAAAAAACGTTGTTCTTTGATGGTCTCCTCAACATTTCTGAGGAATTGCTCAGCCTGAAGAAAACAAAGAAAATCTTTAGATGATTCCAGCTCAGAAGAGGCATCATCTGATCCACCAAATGTGGGTTAGTTAGGATGTTTGTCCTAAGGGATCAGCATAGATACAAAGCTATCCGTAGCCATACCTACCACTATTTAATGTTCATTCTCCAAATCATTGAAATCATTTTTGAGCTGAGATTTTTTCCTTTCGCTTATTGGAATTTTTGGTTCCAGCTCGGCAGTTATTTTGTTTGGCTTTCTATTTAGACAGTTAATTCTATTTTTTAATTTGGTTATTAAATAAGTGGGTGAGTTTGTGATTTTTCGTCCACTAGCATCAGTTTCAATAAAGGAATCTGGAAATAAAGTTGACGCTTCATTTACCACTTTCCGAATGATATGGCCATTGGGACGGAATTTGAAAACCGACGCATCTCGCTGACAATTGTGTTGCTAAATATAATTATTTGCTCATTTTGAAGTGTTTCTTTCTTCTCCAGTTTTTCTGTTATTTTGGATGGTAACCCAATTTATTTTATAAGCTGATAATAAACCTGAAGCTACGATATTTTTGTTCCGCGAAGGTCGAGGTAGAAATTACATCAGGGCTGTAAACATGTTTACACAAATCAAGCAATGTTTTATAATAAAATCGCTGAGATTACGACCATCACGAGTTAATTGGTGGTGGATTACAGATAGTGTGTGGGTAAAGAGGACGTGATTTTTTTGCACTGGTTCAGAAGTAACCATATGCATTACTGCTTCTCAATATATACCTATGTACTTCTATAACATCTGATGGTTTCACACAGATTCGAAAAAGTGTTATCCATAGGAACCGTACAGCATTTACTTTCTCATGATTTTCTCCTGATGAGCTTTCAGAAGATCAAGTATTTTATTTACCCAGGCTTTAGCTCCATCTGTATCAAATTTTAACGTAACTGTGCTCTCAACTATAGACAAGTTCGAATATGTGCTTCTGGTGCCCCTAAGTTGGGGTGAACATAGGGTTCATCAACGAAGGCGTAATTCCATTCATTTGGATCATTAGCTGCTGCGTCCTGCAGTTAGCCTATTCATAAAATCCTTGCGAATTCTTGACAATTAGAAGAGTGTTTCCCTGCTCATATAAATGTTAAGGAGATGTTTTGCATAACTAAGGGCACTAGCTGAAGATAACAACTCGTTGTTCATGTAGAATGGACAGCTATTAGCTATAACCAGATAAATTAATTTTTTGTTGTGTTGAAAACTTATTTTCTGCTTACCGTTGGTCCCGGCTATTTTGTGAAATTATGTAGTTATTTTGTGTTGAAAATATGTAGTTATTTATATACAAAATTATTACATTGATTACAATAACAAATATAAAAATATAAATTTATGAGCTTACAAATGCTCGAATTCCTTTTTGCTTCTTGCAGAAATATATTACAAGAACATGCAAGTCAAATGAAAGCAGGTCACAATAATTTGATTTTATTAAATTTGTAACGAAATCGTAAGATTTCATTATCAAAATCATGAGATTAGAGGTCTGGTACGGTCTCGGTAGCTGGCTAGGGCTCACGGTGTGTCGTGCGGTTTTCCTGACATACCAGGTGTGGTTGTTAAAATAAAGTCTACTTACTTTTTCCATTTCTGTATCTTTCAAATTTTTGTGCAAAATTCATCAAAATTGGGTCAAAGTAAATTTTGTTTATTGGAAAATAATTTTTGAAAATCAATATCGATCTGAACTGAACGAATTAAAAAACTTGAAATACATATTATTCATTAATCAAATCAACACAATTTATTTTGAAATTACGAAGCATTTAGTGAAATTAAAGAAGTTCGACAACAATATTTATTATTACTTACTAGTTGATAACCACAAGGATCAACGAATCTGGGTCATTTTTTAGTAGATCATTATTAATATTAGGAATTCTATTGGCTGAAGTTGCATCCCTATTTTTCACATACTTCCAGCCAAGGTGAGAAATTGTTTGCCAGCCAGCACTTGAGATTTAACATGTAATATAAATTCCAAATATATTATAAAAAAGTTTTGTTTACAAGATACCTAAATCATTCGATACAATATCTATTAAATCGCCGTTTGGTATGTACGATTACAACTGCCTATATTTTTTCCTCTTTAAGATTGACATTTACCCATCTGGTGTATAGATTTTTGATTCTTTTTACCAGGTTTACGAGGCATAAAGTAGGTCACTCACCCCAAAAGTGTGGCACTATAAGTAATGCCCGTGATGTTCTTCATAACATGATGATGCAATCAAATGTACCATTTATAGAGAATGAAGAGGAGCTTCATGACTCTGAAGAAGACGATAAATTTTCAGTATCACATCTAATATTTGTATCAGCTATGGAATCAAATTTCAAAAAAAAAAAAAAAAATAAAATACTTCCGACACGATTAGATGTCTGACTTTCCATTCTTTCATCCATTCAAAAAATCTTTTCCATACAAAAATTTTTCGGTTTTTGTGATGTTGCCACCAAAATTATTTGTCATGCCCATGTCGCCGCGACGTAATTCGAGAGCAGACTGAAATAAAAAATGATTTAATTTTATTTTGTGTTGTCTCTTTATATGGAACAGACGGTAGTTCAATGGTTGTTCAATGCGTTCGTTCCCAAATAGTTAATTACAACGTTGCGCGGCGTGAGACGTTGCATTGGTGGTTGGGTGAACTCGGACGCCAATGTATATGAGTGATACATTGTGGCGGAGCACGCATGAGTGGGCCGCTACAAAATTATAAAACTAATTTATAATATTCCGTTCCAAAAGTTCTTTTAAGCTTTCGCCAATCGAAGTTAATGCATCAACCTTTTTCCTCTCAACTTCAAGTTTTTCACTTTCAGTTGTTTTTTGAAATTCAAACATTTGCCTCTTAAACACGAGTTTATTTTGTTCAAGCTCTAGGAATGAATTATAATGCAATTCATTGGATAACGTATCATTCCCAATTCTCCTTTTGACGCTTTCGCTGCCTTTCGTTTGTCGCTGCAGGTGTTGCTTGAGTTCTAGGGTTTTGAGTTTCTTCTTGATAGTCCTGTATTGATATCTCAATCTTGGTATAAACTTCTTGGTATGATATGGTCTAAAACGAAATTAAAAAAATGTTAAAAATTATAAAATGCTCAGCAATTGCTAATTATCAGAATTAAAAATAGTTTCGATTTTTACACAGTACTTTTAATTGACAAAACCCCTTTTCTTAACTAACACCGTCTCCATCATTTACGTCCAACGTCATAATTGATAAGGCTCGCCGTTCAAAATCATCGAGGTGTCTGATTTTTCGAATACCATTTATGCCAGATTTCCCAATATGTCTCTTCTCCTTGGCGGCTTTAGCTTTAACATTTCTTCTAACAATTTAGGGGAAATAATTTATTTGTAAGAAATGACCAAATATTGAATTGTATACTTAAAATCTCTCCAGTATTGCTTGCACTGCTCTATATTTTTCATTGCACCTTCCATTTCGTGTCTATTAACTCCGGTATCATTTTCAAATCTAATGAAATATTTAAAATAATTAATTCAAAACACTTAAAACGTAAAACAAAATAATAATGGTCCTTCATAAACGATAAAAGCGCGCCTTTTCGCTCAGTACTTGCTCGTTTTCCTCGTGTAATAATACGTCTATGCAACATAAAAATTAAGATAGTTTAATTTTAAATTAAGACAAAAATGTATACAAATATTCACTTATAAATGGCTATCAAAATTAATAAATTGTGTTGACAATAATAATAACGTTACATATAAAATCAATCCTTACCCAAGTTAAATTCAATGTGTACATTTTTGACATTTACTTATCTTGTTTTGTATTATGTAAATTTAACTAATTAATTAAAGAATACCGATTATGTGAGATAGTGTGTAAAACTCTCGTTTACACACATTAATGTAAATATAGTACATACTTAATATATGTAATTATTTTTTGGGGGGTAAAAAATAACTATGTATTTAAAAAAGATATTGCTTCGATTGCCTTATTACTTAACCGTGTTCGTAATTTGGTTATAATATTTCCTGATTTGGAAAATATTCTTTCACAGCTTACGGAGGTTGGCCTAATAGTCTTTAGAGGGTTGAATAATAATGCCAAATTTTCCATCTTTATGTGTGTGACATCGAAGACGTGAAATTCAGATTTGATTGATTTCATGGTCACATTGATAAAAATTCCATCAATAGTTTTTTCCAGAATATTCTGGAAATGTTGTGCTGAAACAGCAAGACAGTCTTCGTTTCCATCTCCAACATAGTCCTCTTCTTCTGCGACATTCGCATTTAAATTAATATTTTTGATTTTTTTTAAGTTGATCAGGATTTTCTAAATATAAAATTAAAGTTAATTTCGTCGTTGATAAATACGGCATTTTAAGGCGTCTAATAATACTAGACTTGTTCCGGTATTTATTTGTTCCAATTTATGGAACAAAAACCTCAAATATCGCCTCACTTGTTATTCGATTAGCATCATCGCAGCTTAGGGCATCTGCCGCCAGTTTTATTAGATCTAATGCTTCGATTAGATCGATTAATAAAGGATAGTTATTTTCGTCCCACATACTAGTTGAATTAAATTTTTCCAAAGCAGAAACAATACAATTTTTTATCCTTAAAAAACGCGTTATCGTGTTCGCCAAGGAATTCTATAAAATCTTCGTTGCATCATTGGGAAACAACTTTAAAATATATTCATATAGAATTTAATATCGCGTGCGTAAACGTGACTAATGATATTTCGTACCAATCCGAAGGGTGTTGATCGAATACAATGATGGATTGTTTCAAATGTATTTGGACATCTACAGGCACACCTGTGTTAAATTCGGAATTTCCTCCATTATCGAATTCTGTTTGGGTAGATGCGATGGATGATTTACAAAGTACTGGAATGTTTTGGTTAAGCCGAAGTTTCTTAAGCGGTAATCTATGTTGTATTTTACTAGCCATGTTTAAAGAAAATATTTTATTAGGTGGTTGGTGTTGATGTGATGATGTTGTTCGCAGTTGTGCTTGACTTGGTATCGGAGACTCAATTATTTCGTTATATTTTGATTTTAATAAATTATAAATGGATTCAATTTAAGTATATTAAGTAAGTACCAAAACTTTTTGCTTATTTACGATTATTTTTTTCCGAAATGGTATTTTCGTCGTGTAGACGAATGAACGTTGTATGTGGATCCGCTTAACGATAAAATATCCGGGTGACTCTGGCATAAAAGGGAAAGTCCTGTGCGGTTTTTCATAATGAAAATATGTTTTTGGTTGAGGTGATAAAAATATCGTTGATTCCATCTTTTGTTGATAATTTTTCATTTTCGGGCAGAATGTTGAATTTTTTGAGCCTTCAAAAACAATATAAATTTCGGTGGGATGTGATAACAACCGGTAAGCACAAAAGAAACATAAGAAATTGTCTCAGTAAGTGTATATGTTCTACTGGAAATTGTGAAACCATTCCAATTACATTTTCCAGTATATTTCGCTTGTCATAAAATTCTCTGCAATGGTGAAACAAATGTTGCCTTCTAGAAAATATGCATCAAACTCGTCCGTCCAATTTTACACCTTTTTGGCAATACCTACTGCATCCGTCAAATGATTTATGCCCTTTCATACCCGTCAAAAAGGATCTGGCAGGACCATCACATGAAAAAAGCCTAATTGAATTTTTTTTTGTTTGTCCTTGTTTATTGGTTAAAATCCCATTTCTGTTTTAATTTGTAATTTCAGAAACAAAATCCTGTAAATTGCACACACAGTTACAGTGGCGCCCAAACCTTGGCTACTAAATTCAGTTTTGTTTCTTTTCTTTTGTTTTCTTAATTTTTTTTCTTGACTTGTGGACATTTCGTGTACAGTCCAACGCTTGCGTTGTTTGAGCGTGCACGGTCCATCAATGTTAATCCCTATTCTTCGTTCATCGGTTGGGTGAGTCCACCATTTCCGCTATGTGGCGTTAGATTGTGGTTGGGCTCATTCTTCATTTGTTCGGAGTCTAGCTTTTTTCCTTAAGTTGATTTGTTTTCCTTAGTTTTAGTGTTTTCTGCGTACCTTTAAACATACATACATACATATCTTTACTTTATGCTACAACGTTTTAGTTCTTTTGTTTCCTTTGTTTATTATTGCGTATTATAGAGAGAACGATCATAGACTTGTCGTACATGTTTCGTTAAGTACTGCATTATAAAAGAAGAAATACATATGAAAGGTATCGTACTTGTCGTACATCGTCGAAAATCAGGCGACTTCTCATTTGAGAAGCCAATATGACTTGTCAAAAATTGGTCATTAATTCAACATGCCATGAAAAAGCGAAATAAAAATATTTGCTTTCTTTTCAAACTCATAAAAAAAAACAAGGTTAGATTCAGGAACGTGTGTTTTTCGCACAAATTTAATTCACATGCACGTTGACAAGTTTCCTTCTGGGTCACTACAAATTTTTACACTAGTGACAAAAATTCCGTCCACGTTTGAGTAGTATCCGTTAAAGGGTACATAATACATTGAATTTGGGTTACCGGGATTTTCAAATAATTACACCCCCTCCCCCCCCCCAATTCCCCCTCCCCCCCCCCCGCCCCCCCCCCCTATTGACGAGTTGATGAACAATCGACACGACTCTGTGTTGCCCTTTCGTGTTTACATTTGATATTAACAATATGAAAAACGAAAAGGCAATATAGACTCGTCTCGATTGTCGATCAAGTCGTTAATCATAATAGATTCAAAATTCAAAATTAAACTAGAAATAATATATTGTTTTAAAATTCAAATGAGAAATATTTTAAAGAAAAATCCCCTTATTCCATTCAATATAAAAGATATTTAAGAGTGATACTTTTAGCAGATGTAATGATCAAAACTTAGCTTTACTCAGGTACGGGATACCTTGCTAATTCATCTGCTGTATAGAAGGTGGTTAAAACTTTTCTACCAACAGTTCCTAACCTGGCATCGTAGCAATGAGCTAATTTATCTCTAACAGCCTCTAGTAAATCTTCATTGGGGGTATCCAGGGCCAGAATCCCTTCTAAGCTTCGCGGATCAAGTTCACCCAAAATTCCATTCTGGTGCTATGCTTCAGCATTTTCATTTTGCATTATAGCTCTGATGTTTTGCTCCTCTCTTAGGATAGCAGCTCTATCAGCTTCAGTGGGTACAATTCTCCTTTGCTGTTTTTGAAGTCGATGAAACATTAGAGCAGCAAAACATGCTCCATTTATGATATTGTCTGCAGATGCAGATTCTATGTACTGGGCATGTTTGGATCTAGTCGAACCAAACATACAACCTATAGAGTGTATCCATAAGTGCATGCCTGGACATATCGATGCAGAATACGGAGATCGCTTTGAAATCCCCATTTCTGTCAAATATATTGAATAGGAATATGGATTAGATATTTCCTGACCAGGTCTGATAGCTAGCATAATCTCCTTTTCCAGTACTCCATCCATAATATATTGTAAAAGGTCAGATGAGTGTAATGTTGTAAGTTTCATTATGTGAGACAGACCTGTAATGATGACACATCCTTTGTTTCGAGCCACCATTGTCGACATCCGACAGGATGAATAAAGATGGTCACTAAACCTGTAGAAAAACATATCCAATGCACAAATAATCCTACAGTAGTTTTCATTCTTTGCTACTTGCCCAGCATAAGGTTCAATTGCAGCAAGTTGTTCTAATTCAATATTAAATGGATTGGCTTCAAACAATTGATGTAAGCGTGCAGTTACATCACCTATGTAAGGTTGGTTAGCATTTGTCATGAACTTTCCTAGCCTATATATTGCTACTAAACTTCAAAAGTGATTTTTATAGTGCACTCTATTAAAGTCACCACCGATGACCCCTTCTGCTCGATAATCATCAACATCCTGCTCAACAACGTTAAGTAAGTCTAAGGGAGTGATAGCCTGGTTTGCTGCCGCAATTATCTGATTAAATGAGTTCCATACAGCTTCACAATTATGAGTGAACTGAGCATTATTCCCTCTCATATATAGAATCATAAAGTCTACAATAGCGCGTGTATTTATGGTATTTGCTCCTTGTAGTCCAAAGCGTGATCGCCGATATGATGACTCTAAAGTTGCAGTTCTAGTTAAATAAACAGTTGGTTTTGTTGGATTACCAGCAAAATATTCTGAAGGATAATTTGGAGTTTGGTCCGGGATTTTATTTAATAGGGGTGAATTGGTTTTCTATCTCCTATAGTTTTCCGTTTTAATGGATTTCCAGCTTTTAGGATTTTTACTCTTTTGCAAGCGGCCACATTTTTAAAAGTTGGGGTAATTCAGTGACATTTATAGGGTTGGTGAAAATTTTGAAATAAAATATCGTTAAATATAGTTTTAGGCAAAGGCGCAAAAATAGTCGATGAAAATTCTCGGAAGTTTTTGCTCGCCGCCCGGTTGGTTAGCAAAGACATACTATTTTAAAATAAAAATTTCATCCGTTTACTGAATAAAATATATGCGATTGTTGTAATTCCCGCCTATTTATGAATTAGTTTTAATTAATTTAAAACATTGAAATATTTAATTCAACATTTTAATAAATAATAGTAGGTTATACATACATACATATTTTGTAATAAAACAGGAATTTATTATAAAACTTATAAGATTTTACTAAATAGATAGATGTAGTGTTTAACAAAATAATCTTTATGTTCAATCTCAGTTCTCTACTAAATAGTACGGTTCCATAGATATCTAATAGTAATAAGTGGAAATTGTCTAAATTTTATTGATTTTATTTGGTACAACAATATAATTCATCAAATTCATTCATACATATTTTATGATACATCACATAACATAATATATTATGTTTTATGATATTTTGCTCAAACAGTATTAAATTAAAATAAATAAACAAAAAGTTATTAGGTTGCGGGCCAATTCTCGGGTTCTGGTGAATCAATTACTATGGTAAAAGTCGACTTTAAGCGTTCATGTTTTTTTTTTAACAAAATAATAACCCAGAGTATTGGCCCACAGCCTAATGTAATTTTTATTTTTTTTAGATATTAAGATTTATTTAAGATAAGTGATAAGTGTACACACGCGTCTTGATTGAAATGTGGATTTAAGCTTGTTTTTTTGTTAAAGCGGCCAATGTCAGGAGATAATAGTTTTGTAATGTAAAACCTTAATCAATAAATCCTTAACCACATCTCATTTTGACGGCGTCAAATATCGAATTTGATATTAAAAACAAAAAAAATACTCGAAATTAATTTTTGGTTTGTTATTAGATTTTATAAAAAAACAAAAAAATTAGAAATGAATTTCGCAAATTAAATTTATAAAAGAATTAAATTATTTATTACTTAGAGAAAAGCTAAATTAAATTTTTAAAAATCAAATTATAAATAAATTATTTGTTTTTGTTTTTCTTTTTTGGAAATAAAATTATTTATATTATTTAAAAAAAAATGTTTGTTAATGATTTTTACTGTTTTTTTTGAAGAGTTTGGTTTAATTCGGGGGACATAGACACCATTTTACGGTAAGGAACGGAAATTTTCCCAGAAGCTAGTAAGTATATTTGAAATGTTGTGTTTGTCGCCAACCATCGTAAATCTCAGTCAGAATCTGAAATAATTTATTTTGTATTGTGTTTTGTAATTCTGAGGGGCGAAATTGTGAAATCCGGTTGGCAAATTTTAGCAATAGTAAGGCCTGAATTTATAGTCATGTTATAGTAACAGTTTTTGGTATTTATAAACCTCACTATAAGGTTTGTTTACTCCTTAAATACAAACCTTACACAGACGTTGACTAATGAGTAAGATGGTGCTGAAAATTTAGCGTATAGGTAACACAAACATTTTACTACTTTCTAATTCCTCTTGAAATGTTAGCAAAATGAGTTTATTTCCTTACATGTTTAACAATTTCTTGAGCGGAAAACAAACAAAATTTTAATGTTTATAAAATACGTTTAAAGCGAGCTGTTCAAGATAATCGACCAGAATGGGAGAATAGACATAATAAACGAATTTTGCAGCATGACAACGCAAAATCACATACTGCAAGAGTCATTAGAACCTACCTAGAAGGGCAGGACGGGGAAGTTCTATACCACCCGCCATATTCAGATGAAGTCAGCCCTTCAAGACGTACGATTCACATCTTATGAAAGCATAAAAAATTGCCTTGATTGGGAATCCGTGAATTGCCTAAAAGATGGGCAAAGGTTGTGGTTTCTGATTGCCATTTTTATTCTAGATAAACAAGTATTTTTAACCAAAAAACGGAACTTACTTTTACATATACCCAATACAAACCTTAAACAAACGTTAACTAATAAGTTAGTGCTGAAAATTTAGCGTCACATAGGTAAATAATTATTGTTACCTGGATCCTAAAATATTTTACTCTTTAACTCATCTTGAAATGTTAGCAAAATGAGTTACTTCCTTATAATAACACAGATTTTTGTTTAACAGTTTGTTGAGTGGAAAACAAACAAAATTTTAATGTCATGAAACATATAAGTTAATAGCTGGAGTGATAGCGTGATGGATTGTAGTGCAGTAGGTCTCGAGTTCGATGCTTACAAAGAGACATATTTTTATAATTTAGAATGCGTAAAAGATCAGAATTTAATACGACATCGAAAAGAAAATGGTGGGTACATACACATGGCTTTTCCTAAATGTTGATATATCATTTTTTTAATTTTAAATTCAAGTATTTTGCACAACATGATCGCATAAAACAAACAAAGTTTGTATGAATTGTATAATAGGTGATGGTCTAGGTGGTAGCGCGTCGAACTGGAGTGCAGAAGGTAGCAAGTTCGAATCTATATTCATGCGCATTTATTTTTGAACCATAAATATTGGAGAAATTACAAAAAGCAATAATCTGATTCGGGGCAACGAGTACACGAGTCTAAAAATTATTTCACGAGTAAAATTCGGAAACATCGTTTGAATGTTGCATCAAACATCATCTTTGAAAATCGACCAAATTGTGTGGTATCATCCAACATGAAATATTTTACGTCAAAGTTATTATTTCGCCAAGTGCTATTGTACGCAGTATTTATACGACAAATTTACTAATAAATATATAGAGATGAATGGCTGAGTGGTAAAATGAAGGCTTGTGGTGCAAAAGGTCCAGGGTTCGATTCTACTAACATCCATATTATTTTTAAGCAAAAATTGGATTTTTTTGATTTTTTTTTGTATTTCCAATTATTTTTTCGAATTTCACCATTTTTCATTTTTTTTGTTGCTGGTGGGCCGCCGATTTTCTCGGATCTTCTCGGATTTTTTCGGATTTTCCCCGATTCATATATTTTTAATCTAAAAACAAATATTTTTTTTCGTCGTTTGCTGGGATCGAACTCTGCACCTTCATCACTCCAATCCATCACCTTATTACATCGGCTATCACATCATATACAAGTTAACATTGGTTTCTTTGTTTTATGCATTCGTATTAAATACGTATGCCCTAACAGAGATGTCACCATATCCATATCATATGGTAACATCTCTGTTAGGGCATACGAACTACATTTAGTACAGAGTGTTTCTACGCTAAAAGTGATAGCATTTTTGGTTAGCTTAAAAGATGGCGTATGTTGTACTTTTATGCAAAATTCTGAGGTTCGATTTTAAACACTAGTACGGTTTTTTTTTTAATAATTACTAACATTTTATTGCATTAAAATTTCCAAAAATTATTTTTTTTTCTCGATATTTGATTTGGGAGAATTTTATCCAGTTTTTATTGAAATAATTTGTATCTTATAAATATTAAAAATTATGTTTCTACAGAGCGTCGAACTCGGTACCTTGCATTCTACAGCATTTCATGCTACTACTTCTGTCATCACATGTTATGTTCCTTAGTATAATTTCTACGTTTTAAGCAATCAAATTATAAAAATTAAGATAATGATATTTTTACTTACCCATATCGCGAATTTCTCAAAATTCTCAATTAATTCTAAATAAAAATACGGTTAGAGTTAAAGTTATAGTGGTAACCCTTCAAGAACTCATTGTCTGGTATTAACCACCTTTTGTTTAATAACAGATTTATCTAGGATACTAAGTGTGGGAAATTCCCTATTTTGCAAAATTTGTTATTATTTGTGAATTGAAATTATTCACTAAGACAATGGCCCACAAAACCGGATAAAAAAAATCTAACATCTGCATTTGTGCTCCTATTACAGTGATCGTTCCTTTAATAATCGTTTCTGGGCCCGTATTCTTGAAATTCCCGACTCCCGAAAGTCGCCGATAATTTTCTAGTGAAATTCGTCATTTCGGTCAAAAATTTAATTGTTTTATACCAAAGTCACCGGCGACTTTTTTTCGGCGAATTTCAAGAATAGGCGCCCTGGAACCTTTAATAGTTGATCCAACAGGCGCTAGGATCGCTCAAATTATTCGACACATTTAATAGAATTCAATTTTTTTGAAAATCACCAAGGCTACAAACCTGAACTCTTCCTTTCTCCATCATAACTATTCCGTCGAAAAGTTGGCCTATCGTGAGGGCTGTGTCAATAGCGTGTTTTTGTATAGTTTACCATATCTTCTAACACGCCACTAGCTACTTACCCACTATTGAATTTTACCCATACAATAAACCTCTCTCTGAAACTGAGCAAGCCAGTAAAACACGAATTTTCCGATCACATTGAGTAACAAATAATTGGTTGTCTGGTAAGACGAACCCAGTTGAAACCGCTGCGTTCTATCTGTGATACGTGTGTGTATGTGTATGTGTGTGTGTGTGTGTGTTAATTGAATTTTATTGAAAATCAACTGAACTATAGCCCACAAATTCAGTGCAGAAAAATGGAAAATCTGCAATTGTGCTCCGATTTCGATGGTTGATACCTCTATCAATAGGCGCTGAGACCTGTAATCGTCATGCCAACGGTCATTTGGATCGCTCGTACATTTTTACACATTTCGCGGAAAATTCAATTTTATTGAAAATCAACTGAACTATAGCCCACAAATTCAGTGCCAGAAAAATGGAAAATCTGCAATTGTGCTCCGATTTCGATGGTTGATACCTCTATCAATAGGCGTTGAGACCTGTAATCGTCATGCCAACGGTCATTTGGATCGCTCGCACATTTCTACACATTTCGCAGAAAATTCAATTTTATTGGAAAACAACTGAACTATAGCCCACAAATTCAGTGCCAGAAAAATGGAAAATCTGCAATTGTGCTCCGATTTCGATGGTTGATACCTCTATCAATAGGCGTTGAGACCTGTAATCGTCATGCCAACGGTCATTTGGATCGCTCGTACATTTTTACAAATTTCGCAGAAAATTCAATTTTATTGAAAATCAACTGAACTATAGCCCACAAATTCAGTGCCAGAAAAATCGAAAATCTGCAATTGTGCTCCGATTTCGATGGTTGATACCTCTATCAATAGGCGTTGAGACCTGTAATCGTCATGCCAACGGTCATTTGGATCGCTCGTACATTTTTACACATTTCGCGGAAAATTCAATTTTATTGGAAATCAACTGAACTATAGCCCACAAATTCAGTGCCAGAAAAATGGAAAATCTGCAATTGTGCTCCGATTTCGATGGTTGATACCTCTATCAATAGGCGTTGAGACCTGTAATCGTCATGCCAACGGTCATTTGGATCGCTCGCACATTTTTACACATTTCGCGGAAAATTCAATTTTATTGAAAATCAACTGAACTATAGCCCACAAATTCAGTGCCAGAAAAATGGAAAATCTGCAATTGTGCTCCGATTTCGATGGTTGATACCTCTATCAATAGGCGTTGAGACCTGTAATCGTCATGCCAACGGTCATTTGGATCGCTCGCACATTTTTATACATTTCGCGGAAAATTCAATTTTATTGAAAATCAACTGAACTATAGCCCACAAATTCAGTGCCAGAAAAATGGAAAATCTGCAATTGTGCTCCGATTTCGATGGTTGATACCTCTATCAATAGGCGTTGAGACCTGTAA
This sequence comes from Tipula helvola, assembly GCA_963556165.1. Lineage (NCBI taxonomy): Eukaryota > Metazoa > Arthropoda > Insecta > Diptera > Tipulidae > Tipula > Tipula helvola. The sequence continues at coordinate 327,266,719 of OY744483.1, read as the reverse complement.
TCGTCATGCCAACGGTCATTTGGATCGCTCGCACATTTTTACACATTTCGCGGAAAATTCAATTTTATTGAAAATCAACTGAACTATAGCCCACAAATTCAGTGCCAGAAAAATCGAAAATCTGCAATTGTGCTCCGATTTCGATGGTTGATACCTCTATCAATAGGCGTTGAGACCTGTAATCGTCATGCCAACGGTCATTTGGATCGCTCGTACATTTTTACTCATTTCGCGGAAAATTCAATTTTATTGGAAATCAACTGAACTATAGCCCACAAATTCAGTGCCAGAAAAATGGAAAATCTGCAATTGTGCTCCGATTTCGATGGTTGATACCTCTATCAATAGGCGTTGAGACCTGTAATCGTCATGCCAACGGTCATTTGGATCGCTCGCACATTTTTACACATTTCGCAGAAAATTCAATTTTATTGGAAATCAACTGAACTATAGCCCACAAATTCAGTGCCAGAAAAATGGAAAATCTGCAATTGTGCTCCGATTTCGATGGTTTATACCTCTATCAATAGGCGTTGAGACCTGTAATCGTCATGCCAACGGTCATTTGGATCGCTCGCACATTTTTACACATTTCGCAGAAAATTCAATTTTATTGGAAATCAACTGAACTATAGCCCACAAATTCAGTGCCAGAAAAATGGAAAATCTGCAATTGTGCTCCGATTTCGATGGTTGATACCTCTATCAATAGGCGTTGAGACCTGTAATCGTCATGCCAACGGTCATTTGGATCGCTCGTACATTTTTACACATTTCGCAGAAAATTCAATTTTATTGGAAAACAACTGAACTATAGCCCACAAATTCAGTGCCAGAAAAATGGAAAATCTGCAATTGTGCTCCGATTTCGATGGTTGATACCTCTATCAATAGGCGTTGAGACCTGTAATCGTCATGCCAACGGTCATTTGGATCGCTCGTACATTTTTACACATTTCGCAGAAAATTCAATTTTATTGGAAAACAACTGAACTATAGCCCACAAATTCAGTGCCAGAAAAATGGAAAATCTGCAATTGTGCTCCGATTTCGATGGTTGATACCTCTATCAATAGGCGTTGAGACCTGTAATCGTCATGCCAACGGTCATTTGGATCGCTCGTACATTTTTACACATTTCGCAGAAAATTCAATTTTATTGGAAATCAACTGAACTATAGCCCACAAATTCAGTGCCAGAAAAATGGAAAATCTGCAATTGTGCTCCGATTTCGATGGTTGATACCTCTATCAATAGGCGTTGAGACCTGTAATCGTCATGCCAACGGTCATTTGGATCGCTCGCACATTTCTACACATTTCGCAGAAAATTCAATTTTATTGGAAAACAACTGAACTATAGCCCACAAATTCAGAGCCAGAAAAATGGAAAATCTGCAATTGTGCTCCGATTTCGATGGTTAATACCTCTATCAATAGGCGTTGAGACCTGCAATCGTCATGCCAACGGTCATTTGGATCGCTCGCACATTTCTACACATTTCGCAGAAAATTCAATTTTATTGGAAAACAACTGAACTATAGCTCACAAATTCAGAGCCAGAGAATTCGAAAATCTGCAATTGTGCTCCGATTTCGATGGTTGATACCTCTATCAATAGGCGTTGAGACCTGTAATCGTCATGCCAACGGTCATTTGAATCGCTCGCACATTTCTACACATTTCGCAGAAAATTCAATTTTATTGGAAAACAACTGAACTATAGCCCACAAATTCAGAGCCAGAGAATTCGAAAATCTGCAATTGTGCTCCGATTTCGATGGTTGATACCTCTATCAATAGGCGTTGAGACCTGTAATCGTCATGCCAACGGTCATTTGGATCGCTCGTACATTTTTACACATTTCGCAGAAAATTCAATTTTATTGGAAAACAACTGAACTATAGCCCACAAATTCAGTGCCAGAAAAATGGAAAATCTGCAATTGTGCTCCGATTTCGATGGTTGATACCTCTATCAATAGGCGTTGAGACCTGTAATCGTCATGCCAACGGTCATTTGGATCGCTCGTACATTTTTACACATTTCGCAGAAAATTCAATTTTATTGGAAATCAACTGAACTATAGCCCACAAATTCAGTGCCAGAAAAATGGAAAATCTGCAATTGTGCTCCGATTTCGATGGTTGATACCTCTATCAATAGGCGTTGAGACCTGTAATCGTCATGCCAACGGTCATTTGGATCGCTCGCACATTTCTACACATTTCGCAGAAAATTCAGTTTTATTGGAAAACAACTTAACTATAGTCCACAAATTCAGTGCCAGAAAAATGGAAAATCTGCAATTGTGCTCCGATTTCGATGGTTGATACCTCTATCAATAGGCGTTGAGACCTGTAATCGCCATGCCAACGGTCATTTGGATCGCTCGTACATTTTTACACATTTCGCAGAAAATTCAATTTTATTGGAAATCAACTGAACTATAGCCCACAAATTCAGTGCCAGAAAAATGGAAAATCTGCAATTGTGCTCCGATTTCGATGGTTGATACCTCTATCAATAGGCGTTGAGACCTGTAATCGCCATGCCAACGGTCATTTGGATCGCTCGTACATTTCTACACATTTCGCAGAAAATTCAATTTTATTGGAAAACAACTGAACTATAGCTCACAAATTCAGAGCCAGAGAATTCGAAAATCTGCAATTGTGCTCCGATTTCGATGGTTTATACCTCTATATATAGGCGTTGAGACCTGTAATCGTCATGCCAATGGCTGTTTGGATCGCTCGTACATTTCTACACATTTCGCAGAAAATTCAATTTTATTGGAAATCAACTGAACTATACCCCACAAATTCAGAGCCAGAAAAATCGAAAATCTGCAATTGTGCTCCGATTTCGATGGTTGATACCTCTATCAATAGGCGTTGAGACCTGTAATCGTCATGCCAACGGTCATTTGAATCGCTCGCACATTTCTACACATTTCGCAGAAAATTCAATTTTATTGGAAAACAACTGAACTATAGCCCACAAATTCAGAGCCAGAGAATTCGAAAATCTGCAATTGTGCTCCGATTTCGATGGTTGATACCTCTATCAATAGGCGTTGAGACCTGTAATCGTCATGCCAACGGTCATTTGGATCGCTCGTACATTTCTACACATTTCGCAGAAAATTCAATTTTATTGGAAAACAACTGAACTATAGCCCACAAATTCAGAGCCAGAGAATTCGAAAATCTGCAATTGTGCTCCGATTTCGATGGTTTATACCTCTATCAATAGGCGTTGAGACCTGTAATCGTCATGCCAACGGTCATTTGGATCGCTCTCACATTTCTACACATTTCGCAGAAAATTCAATTTTATTGGAAAACAACTTAACTATAGCCCACAAATTCAGAGCCCGAGAATTCGAAAATCTGCAATTGTGCTCCGATTTCGATGGTTTATACCTCTATCAATAGGCGTTGAGACCTGTAATCGTCATGCCAACGGTCATTTGGATCGCTCTCACATTTCTACACATTTCGCAGAAAATTCAATTTTATTGGAAAACAACTGAACTATAGCCCACAAATTCAGTGCCAGAAAAATGGAAAATCTGCAATTGTGCTCCGATTTCGATGGTTGATACCTCTATCAATAGGCGTTGAGACCTGTAATCACCATGCCAACGGTCATTTGGATCGCTCGTACATTTCTACACATTTCGCAGAAAATTCAATTTTATTGGAAATCAACTGAACTATAGCCCACAAATTCAGTGCCAGAAAAATGGAAAATCTGCAATTGTGCTCCGATTTCGATGGTTGATACCTCTATCAATAGGCGTTGAGACCTGTAATCGCCATGCCAACGGTCATTTGGATCGCTCGTACATTTCTACACATTTCGCAGAAAATTCAATTTTATTGGAAAACAACTGAACTATAGCTCACAAATTCAGAGCCCGAGAATTCGAAAATCTGCAATTGTGCTCCGATTTCGATGGTTTATACCTCTATATATAGGCGTTGAGACCTGTAATCGTCATGCCAACGGTCATTTGGATCGCTCGCACATTTCTACACATTTCGCAGAAAATTCAATTTTATTGGAAAACAACTGAACTATAGCTCACAAATTCAGAGCCCGAGAATTCGAAAATCTGCAATTGTGCTCCGATTTCGATGGTTTATACCTCTATATATAGGCGTTGAGACCTGTAATCGTCATGCCAATAGCTGTTTGGATCGCTCGTACATTTCTACACATTTCGCAGAAAATTCAATTTTATTGGAAACCAACTGAACTATAGCCCACAAATTCAGAGCCAAAAAAATCGAAAATCTGCAATTGTGCTCCGATTTCGATGGTTGATACCTCTATCAATAGGCGTTGAGACCTGTAATCGTCATGCCAACGGTCATTTGAATCGCTCGCACATTTCTACACATTTCGCAGAAAATTCAATTTTATTGGAAAACAACTGAACTATAGCCCACAAATTCAGAGCCAGAGAATTCGAAAATCTGCAATTGTGCTCCGATTTCGATGGTTGATACCTCTATCAATAGGCGTTGAGACCTGTAATCGTCATGCCAACGGTCATTTGGATCGCTCGTACATTTCTACACATTTCGCAGAAAATTCAATTTTATTGGAAAACAACTGAACTATAGCCCACAAATTCAGAGCCAGAGAATTCGAAAATCTGCAATTGTGCTCCGATTTCGATGGTTTATACCTCTATCAATAGGCGTTGAGACCTGTAATCGTCATGCCAACGGTCATTTGGATCGCTCTCACATTTCTACACATTTCGCAGAAAATTCAATTTTATTGGAAAACAACTTAACTATAGCCCACAAATTCAGAGCCCGAGAATTCGAAAATCTGCAATTGTGCTCCGATTTCGATGGTTTATACCTCTATCAATAGGCGTTGAGACCTGTAATCGTCATGCCAACGGTCATTTGGATCGCTCTCACATTTCTACACATTTCGCAGAAAATTCAATTTTATTGGAAAACAACTGAACTATAGCCCACAAATTCAGTGCCAGAAAAATGGAAAATCTGCAATTGTGCTCCGATTTCGATGGTTGATACCTCTATCAATAGGCGTTGAGACCTGTAATCACCATGCCAACGGTCATTTGGATCGCTCGTACATTTCTACACATTTCGCAGAAAATTCAATTTTATTGGAAATCAACTGAACTATAGCCCACAAATTCAGTGCCAGAAAAATGGAAAATCTGCAATTGTGCTCCGATTTCGATGGTTGATACCTCTATCAATAGGCGTTGAGACCTGTAATCGCCATGCCAACGGTCATTTGGATCGCTCGTACATTTCTACACATTTCGCAGAAAATTCAATTTTATTGGAAAACAACTGAACTATAGCTCACAATTTCAGAGCCAGAGAATTCGAAAATCTGCAATTGTGCTCCGATTTCGATGGTTTATACCTCTATATATAGGCGTTGAGACCTGTAATCGTCATGCCAACGGTCATTTGGATCGCTCGCACATTTCTACACATTTCGCAGAAAATTCAATTTTATTGGAAAACAACTGAACTATAGCTCACAAATTCAGAGCCCGAGAATTCGAAAATCTGCAATTGTGCTCCGATTTCGATGGTTTATACCTCTATATATAGGCGTTGAGACCTGTAATCGTCATGCCAACGGTCATTTGGATCGCTCGCACATTTCTACACATTTCGCAGAAAATTTAATTTTATTGGAAAACAACTGAACTATAGCCCACAAATTCAGAGCCAGAGAATTCGAAAATCTGCAATTGTGCTCCGATTTCGATGGTTGATACCTCTATCAATAGGCGTTGAGACCTGTAATCGTCATGCCAACGGTCATTTGAATCGCTCGCACATTTCTACACATTTCGCAGAAAATTCAATTTTATTGGAAAACAACTGAACTATAGCCCACAAATTCAGAGCCAGAGAATTCGAAAATCTGCAATTGTGCTCCGATTTCGATGGTTGATACCTCTATCAATAGGCGTTGAGACCTGTAATCGTCATGCCAACGGTCATTTGGATCGCTCGCACATTTCTACACATTTCGCAGAAAATTTAATTTTATTGGAAAACAACTGAACTATAGCCCACAAATTCAGAGCCAGAGAATTCGAAAATCTGCAATTGTGCTCCGATTTCGATGGTTGATACCTCTATCAATAGGCGTTGAGACCTGTAATCGTCATGCCAACGGTCATTTGAATCGCTCGCACATTTCTACACATTTCGCAGAAAATTCAATTTTATTGGAAAACAACTGAACTATAGCCCACAAATTCAGAGCCAGAGAATTCGAAAATCTGCAATTGTGCTCCGATTTCGATGGTTGATACCTCTATCAATAGGCGTTGAGACCTGTAATCGTCATGCCAACGGTCATTTGGATCGCTCGCACATTTCTACACATTTCGCAGAAAATTTAATTTTATTGGAAAACAACTGAACTATAGCCCACAAATTCAGAGCCAGAAAAATCGAAAATCTGCAATTGTGCTCCGATTTCGATGGTTGATACCTCTATCAATAGGCGTTGAGACCTGTAATCGTCATGCCAACGGTCATTTGGATCGCTCTCACATTTCTACACATTTCGCAGAAAATTCAATTTTATTGGAAAACAACTGAACTATAGCCCACAAATTCAGAGCCAGAGAATTCGAAAATCTGCAATTGTGCTCCGATTTCGATGGTTTATACCTCTATATATAGGCGTTGAGACCTGTAATCGTCATGCCAATAGCTGTTTGGATCGCTCGTACATTTCTACACATTTCGCAGAAAATTCAATTTTATTGGAAACCAACTGAACTATAGCCCACAAATTCAGAGCCAGAAAAATCGAAAATCTGCAATTGTGCTCCGATTTCGATGGTTGATACCTCTATCAATAGGCGTTGAGACCTGTAATCGTCATGCCAACGGTCATTTGAATCGCTCGCACATTTCTACACATTTCGCAGAAAATTCAATTTTATTGGAAAACAACTGAACTATAGCCCACAAATTCAGAGCCAGAGAATTCGAAAATCTGCAATTGTGCTCCGATTTCGATGGTTGATACCTCTATCAATAGGCGTTGAGACCTGTAATCGTCATGCCAACGGTCATTTGGATCGCTCGCACATTTCTACACATTTCGCAGAAAATTCAATTTTATTGGAAAACAACTGAACTATAGCCCACAAATTCAGAGCCAGAGAATTCGAAAATCTGCAATTGTGCTCTGATTTCGATGGTTTATACTTCTATCAATAGGCGTTGAGACCTGTAATCGTCATGCCAACGGTCATTTGAATCGCTCGTACATTTCTACACATTTCGCAGAAAATTCAATTTTATTGGAAAACAACTGAACTATAGCCCACAAATTCAGAGCCAGAGAATTCGAAAATCTGCAATTGTGCTCCGATTTCGATGGTTGATACCTCTATCAATAGGCGTTGAGACCTGTAATCGTCATGCCAACGGTCATTTGGATCGCTCGCACATTTCTACACATTTCGCAGAAAATTCAATTTTATTGGAAAACAACTGAACTATAGCCCACAAATTCAGAGCCAGAGAATTCGAAAATCTGCAATTGTGCTCCGATTTCGATGGTTTATACCTCTATATATAGGCGTTGAGACCTGTAATCGTCATGCCAATAGCTGTTTGGATCGCTCGTACATTTCTACACATTTCGCAGAAAATTCAATTTTATTGGAAACCAACTGAACTATAGCCCACAAATTCAGAGCCAGAAAAATCGAAAATCTGCAATTGTGCTCCGATTTCGATGGTTGATACCTCTATCAATAGGCGTTGAGACCTGTAATCGTCATGCCAACGGTCATTTGAATCGCTCGCACATTTCTACATATTTCGCAGAAAATTCAATTTTATTGGAAAACAACTGAACTATAGCCCACAAATTCAGAGCCAGAGAATTCGAAAATCTGCAATTGTGCTCCGATTTCGATGGTTGATACCTCTATCAATAGGCGTTGAGACCTGTAATCGTCATGCCAACGGTCATTTGGATCGCTCGCACATTTCTACACATTTTGCAGAAAATTCAATTTTATTGGAAAACAACTGAACTATAGCCCACAAATTCAGAGCCAGAAAAATCGAAAATCTGCAATTGTGCTCCGATTTCGATGGTTGATACCTCTATCAATAGGCGTTGAGACCTGTAATCGTCATGCCAACGGTCATTTGGATCGCTCGCACATTTCTACACATTTCGCAGAAAATTCAATTTTATTGGAAAACAACTGAACTATAGCCCACAAATTCAGAGCCAGAGAATTCGAAAATCTGCAATTGTGCTCCGATTTCGATGGTTGATACCTCTATCAATAGGCGTTGAGACCTGTAATCGTCATGCCAACGGTCATTTGGATCGCTCGCACATTTCTACACATTTCGCAGAAAATTCAATTTTATTGGAAAACAACTGAACTATAGCCCACAAATTCAGAGCCAGAGAATTCGAAAATCTGCAATTGTGCTCCGATTTCGATGGTTGATACCTCTATCAATAGGCGTTGAGACCTGTAATCGTCATGCCAACGGTCATTTGGATCGCTCGCACATTTCTACACATTTTGCAGAAAATTCAATTTTATTGGAAAACAACTGAACTATAGCCCACAAATTCAGAGCCAGAAAAATCGAAAATCTGCAATTGTGCTCCGATTTCGATGGTTGATACCTCTATCAATAGGCGTTGAGACCTGTAATCGTCATGCCAACGGTCATTTGGATCGCTCGCACATTTCTACACATTTCGCAGAAAATTCAATTTTATTGGAAAACAACTGAACTATAGCCCACAAATTCAGAGCCAGAAAAATCGAAAATCTGCAATTGTGCTCCGATTTCGATGGTTGATACCTCTATCAATAGGCGTTGAGACCTGTAATCGTCATGCCAACGGTCATTTGGATCGCTCGCACATTTCTACACATTTCGCAGAAAATTCAATTTTATTGGAAAACAACTGAACTATAGCCCACAAATTCAGAGCCAGAGAATTCGAAAATCTGCAATTGTGCTCCGATTTCGATGGTTGATACCTCTATCAATAGGCGTTGAGACCTGTAATCGTCATGCCAACGGTCATTTGGATCGCTCGCACATTTCTACACATTTTGCAGAAAATTCAATTTTATTGGAAAACAACTGAACTATAGCCCACAAATTCAGAGCCAGAAAAATCGAAAATCTGCAATTGTGCTCCGATTTCGATGGTTGATACCTCTATCAATAGGCGTTGAGACCTGTAATCGTCATGCCAACGGTCATTTGGATCGCTCGCACATTTCTACACATTTCGCAGAAAATTCAATTTTATTGGAAATCAACTGAACTATAGCCCACAAATTCAGTGTCAGAAAAATGGAAAATCTGCAATTGTGCTCCGATTTCGATGGTTGATACCTCTATCAATAGGCGTTGAGACCTGTAATCGTCATGCCAACGTTCATTTGAATCGCTCGCACATTTCTACACATTTCGCAGAAAATTCAATTTTATTGGAAAACAACTGAACTATAGCCCACAAATTCAGAGCCAGAGAATTCGAAAATCTGCAATTGTGCTCCGATTTCGATGGTTGATACCTCTATCAATAGGCGTTGAGACCTGTAATCGTCATGCCAATGGCTGTTTGGATCGCTCGTACATTTCTACACATTTCGCAGAAAATTCAATTTTATTGGAAAACAACTGAACTATATATAGCCCACAAATTCAGAGCCACAAAAATCGAAAATCTGCAATTGTGCTCCGATTTCGATGGTTGATACCTCTATGAATAGGCGTTGAGACCTGTAATCGCCATGCCAACGGTCATTTAAATCGCTCGCACATTTCTACACATTTCGCAGAAAATTCAATTTTATTGGAAAACAACTGAACTACAGCCCACAAATTCAGAGCCAGAAAAATCGAAAATCTGCAATTGTGCTTCGATTTCGATGGTTGATACCTCTATCAATAGGCGTTGAGACCTGTAATCGTCATGCCAACGGTCATTTAAATCGCTCGCACATTTCTACACATTTCGCAGAAAATTCAATTTTATTGGAAAACAACTGAACTATAGCCCACAAATTCAGAGCCAGAAAAATCGAAAATCTGCAATTGTGCTCCGATTTCGATGGTTGATACCTCTATCAATAGGCGTTGAGACCTGTAATCGTCATGCCAATGGCTGTTTGGATCGCTCGTACATTTCTACACATTTCGCAGAAAATTCAATTTTATTGGAAAACAACTGAACTATATATAGCCCACAAATTCAGAGCCACAAAAATCGAAAATCTGCAATTGTGCTCCGATTTCGATGGTTGATACCTCTATCAATAGGCGTTGAGACCTGTAATCGTCATGCCAACGGTCATTTGGATCGCTCGCACATTTCTACACATTTCGCAGAAAATTCAATTTTATTGGAAAACAACTGAACTATAGCCCACAAATTCAGAGCCAGAGAATTCGAAAATCTGCAATTGTGCTCCGATTTCGATGGTTGATACCTCTATCAATAGGCGTTGAGACCTGTAATCGTCATGCCAACGGTCATTTGAATCGCTCGCACATTTCTACACATTTCGCAGAAAATTCAATTTTATTGGAAAATCAACTGAACTATAGCCCACAAATTCAGAGCCAGAAAAATCGAAAATCTGCAATTGTGCTCCGATTTCGATGGTTGATACCTCTATCAATAGGCGTTGAGACCTGTAATCGTCATGCCAACGGTCATTTGGATCGCTCGCACATTTCTACACATTTCGCAGAAAATTCAATTTTATTGGAAAACAACTGAACTATAGTCCACAAATTCAGAGCCAGAGAATTCGAAAATCTGCAATTGTGCTCCGATTTCGATGGTTGATACCTCTATCAATAGGCGTTGAGACCTGTAATCGTCATGCCAACGGTCATTTGGATCGCTCGCACATCACTACACATTTCGCAGAAAACTCAATTTTATTGGAAAACTACTGAACTATAGCCCACAAATTCAGTGCCAGAAAAATGGAAGATCTGCTGTGCTCCGATTTCGTTGGTTGTTACCTCTAAAGTCATATTCAGAAGGGAACGCTTTGACTGTTCAGAAGATTAATTCAAAGGATTTTGGGAATAAAGGAAGTCAACGCCAGGACAACAAAGGGAAGTGCTTCAATTGCAATAAGCCCGGCCATTGGGCAAGAAATTGCAGAAACAAGAAAAACATACCAGACAAGCATCAAGATAGGAAACAAGGTGACGCGTTGATGATTGAAACACTAACGTCAACAACATAGCTCATCAAAACCTTCTACATGTACGAGATTTTTTAAAGAAAAAGGACATCAACTTTTAAGATCAGATAGATCTCTGTTGCGATGCCTGTATTTTTGGAAAAATGCATCGACTTCCATTTCCGAGTTCAGACACGAAGAGTACAGAAACAGGACAACTCATACACGCCGACCTCTATGGTCGTATGCAAGAAAATTCAATTGGTATGGTCGCCTATAGTCCACAGCAAAACGGAGCAGCTGAACGCGAGAATAGAACAATAATTGAGGCCACGACGACTTTAATACATGCGCAGGGAATTCCAATAAAGTTATGGGCTGAGGCTGTGCATACCGTAGTATACGTACTAAACAGAACCGGAACGAGTAAAGAGAAAGACATGACAACGACTCAACGACCGAACTAATTTATGCCTAAAGGCATAAATGAGACCCAAAAGCGGAAAACACAAAACACAAACGGTTATCGAATATGGCTGCCAAGCGAAAATCGAATCAGAATTGGTCGAGATGTGAGATTTACTAACCAATTTTATAATTCTGAAGATAGCGTCGAAACAAACAGGACTTCGAGAATGCTGTACGATAGCGAGGAACCAGACTCAATGAACCGAAGAGCGACACATTCCCAACAACACTGAAATAAGTGAGAATACGATATAATTACCTAATCTGCGAGGCGGCCAGCGAAGTTCGCAGATTTAGCTGAATGCTCAGCATTCATAACTGGCTATTTTGACTCTATCATATACGGAGAAGCCCTCAATTGAGAGAATTCAACTGAATGGAGAAAGGTAATGGATAAGAAAATTGAATCGCTCAAACAAAATCAAACATGGCATTTAACCGATCTGTCAAAGGGTGATTCAATTATTGACAATAAATGGACGTTTCAAATTAAACGTTATCCTGATGGAAGCATCGATCGCTACAAGGCTCGACTTGTGGCTCGGATATTCAAGCAATAGCATGGTTGAATTACTGTGAAACATTCAGTCCTGTAGTCCGGTTTGATTCAATATACGACTGATTCTTTCGGTTTCTGTTTCGAAGCAAATGAAACTTTACCAGTTCGAGAGTCAAGACTGCTTTTCTATATGGAGAGCAAATCCTGTAGATATTCCTGCAGATCGCCACCATCAAATGTGTGCATCAATGCATCCCAATGGAGAGGATCAAATAAGCAATGCACCATATCGTGAGGCAGTTGGGAACCTCATGTACTTATCGATAGGTACCAGACCTGATACACTTTTGCGGTTAAAAATTCACGAATTCGTGAAGTAAAAAAGGAGAAGTGAAGAACGTGAAGAAGATTTGCTGCTGACAACATATAGCGATGTTGATTATGTAGGCACGACGATGTAGACACTAGAAGACATACTAGCGGACTTGTATAGTGAAGTTGGGATTTTCAATTATATCATGGAGTTCTCAGAAGCAGAAGGTGGTCGCATTATACACAACATCATCCGAGTATATTGCGGCCGGTTCTTGATGCCACTCTTGAACATTAATGAAATCGCAACCACCTTATTCATGGATGACCAAAGTGCTATTCGTCTTATTAAGAATCCATAGTTCCACAAACAAACTAAGCACATAGTGAAAAATACAAGTTGGGAGATTTCATTTTGGAGTACCTGTCATTCGAAAAACAGCATGCAGACCTGATGACAAAACCATTGTTGAGAGCAATTTTTCAACGCCAACGCGTTCGTTATTCCATTCTTTACGATATATCTGCTATCTATCAACCAATTGCTTTTAACCCGGAAAATTACCACCTTGGTGGCCAGGTACCACCTTGGTGGTAATATACTTGTCGAGAATTTTCTTCAAAAGCAATTAAGTGGGGCTTAGAAAAACGAGGTAACTGCAATACGGGAATATTGTAAAGTAATGGAAGGAAAAATTAATATTTGTGGCCTGTTCGAAGATAGATGAAGATCATCATTTTTTAGCGGCTACACCTGATGGCATTAACGAAGAGAACTTACTTATAATTGAAATAAAATAAACGTCAGCACCCAAAGCGAAAATTTAAAGTTATGAGGGTCAATTCTCGTTCTATGAAAAAATTAAATAATTCTGTGCAGTAAACCAAGCTCCAATTTGAATTATTGTTTTGGTTTGCGATTACTCTGAAATTTACATGTATCATTGATATATTTATAAATCACACTCAAGAAGTGCAAAAGAGCACAGGGTGAGGAAAAAGTATGGAAACCCTTAAAAATCTCGCGGATTTCGGTCAAAAAAAACTCAGCAACGGTTATTGTTAGGTAATTTTCAACAAGGAATTTAATGGTGATATTGATTGTGACCTTGACCTTCATCTTCAAGGTCATTTGGAGGTCAAGGTAATTTTTTATTAATTGGAACCCCTATTTTTGATGACAGCATCGAAAAGAGCGATCAATTGTACGTCCGAATATGTATTTTCCATGAACTCCCAAGGTCACCTGAAGGAATAATGATTTGCTATGAAAATTTAAACAAAAAAAAAATTAAAAAAATTAATTCTTCACTTTAAAATTTATTTTTTTGTTTTTTTCATAATTTTCATAACAACACAAGCATTACTACAATGTTCTGTATTTATGATTTTTTTTTAAATTTTCATAGCAAATCATTATTTCTTCAGGTGACCTCCCAAGTCATGGAAAATAAATATTCGGACGTACAATTGATTGCTCTTTTCGAATCCGAAGTCAAAAACAAGGGTTTCCCTATAAAAAAATTACCTTGACCTTAAAATGACATTGAAGATTACGGCGAAGGTTACAATCAAGCTCACCATTAAATTCCTTAACCGTTGCTCATTCTGTTTTTGACCGAAATCCGCGATATTTTTAGGGGTTTCAAGCCTTACTGGAATAAAATAAAATGATTTTATACAAACAAAGCTTTGACGTGACAACGTTTTACACCGCATGTTCAGAAAACTGACCAGAAATTTAGCCCTTGGTCGTAAGCAATTACTCATCAACTACAATATAAGCATTACCTTTAATTTAAAGATATGATTACTTAGATTGGCCCTTCGGCTTTATGTGTCACGCATAATATTATCGCAATGACGTCATCAGGCGGCAAAGAAATCCGCACCGCTAACCTTTGATTTCGACCGATTTAAATGCTTAAACCAGTGTAGCGAGAGAATGGCTCATCCGATCGGATATCCGATGGTGTCAATTTTTCCGTAAAAAACCTGTAGTTTACGTTAAATTAAATTAATTAATCTCCACATAAATTTTAATTAAAACTACAAAGTACAAAACAAAGATTTACATTCAACCATGAGAATCCCTTACCTAACCGGAGTGATACTGGTGTCAATTTGTGCGTAAAGAAACTGTGGCAGATAACTTATTGTTAATTAAAATAATTAATCTCCACGCACATAAATTTTAATTAAAATTAAAATCTACAAAATGGTGATTTACAAAGCTTGAGAATATTGTAATGGAAGAATGCATCATCTGAAAGGCATTCTCCCGGAGCCAGTACGCCCCGCCATATGTCAGTGTGGGCTCCGATATACCTCTTGTGCTCTGCGGCGATTTCATCATCGATGTCATCGCTAAACCCGAATTTGTGCGCTTCATCAAAGACACCTTGGACCCAGACTGCGTTTCCAATACACTAGCCTCAAAAACTTTGAGAGGCACTTGTCTGGATCTCGTCAGGCACATCACCGCTGAGACCTTGCGCTTCATATCGTACTTCTCGTACTATCGCCCAGTACTTAATCGTTTACAAACAATCACTGTACTCTCATTTCTCGCACCGCTTATAAACGTTATCACGGAAAGCACCTACGGCCGTGTAGAAGACACAGCCCAACCCCGATTTTTTTTTTAATATGCGTTACTGTAAATATATTTTAAATGTATTGTTTCAGGTAAACCTAATAACTAATGATATTTCGTGGTGCAAATATTAAATATTTTAGTATGTAGGCGTTTGGAGGTCCGGCGTCTTTAGGAAGGGGGGAATAAAGCTGTTCACCAGCTCCGTAATCTTCCTTTAGGGTGAGCCCCAGCAGGCTGTTCTGGTCATGTTTTAGGCAGTCCTGGCTGTGGGCCCACGATCTGCGCGAGGGGTAACTTGAGCGTGATTCGCAAGTGTACGTATTACCTCCTCGTGGTGGCCTCCGGTAACTGTTGGCTCGTTTTACCGAACAACAGGCTGGGAGGGCTCTCCAACACATGGCATTCTAATGCCTGAAATGGAAACCCTATCCACGTCGACAACGGCCGAAATAGGACCTTGAGGAATTGGAGCTCGAGGAGACGGTTAAGACGCCTCAGTGGGGCGGCAAGGAGACGTCTGTCCCATCTAATTAGGTCAGGGGTCCCCCGCGACGCTGCCTTGCAGCAATGCAAGGAAAAGATCAGAGACAGAATTGTCCCGGAAATTAAAAGGAACAGGTCGGATGACGACGCTACCCCACTAGGGATGGAACCAAAGAGAGGCAAAGTTTCCAGTCCTTCACCAAAGGCACTGGAAGCCGACCCAAAAGATGTCACAGATGGCGACAATAATAAGAGTTGCCCCGAGAACAAGGCCGACACAGCCACTACCTACAGTAATCCAGTGAAGGACATCAAGGTAAAGATTACCGACCAAGGCTTTCCAGACGTTAAACTGCGATAGATCCTGGCCATACAAGATGCTATCATGGACACAGTGGTGGTATCTAGCTGCCGCTAGATGGTGTCAGCCCAAACTTCCCGGGATGTCGCACCAGAAACGGGTGGCTTACGGTGAACTGTACCGATGAAGACATGCTTAGGGTCACTGCCCTCACTCAAACCATGGGCCGGAGCATCCCTGAAGGCAGTTGGGGAGGAGGAGTTGCCTCGTCCAAAAATTATGTTTGTTTACCTGCCACGAGGTGGTAAGAAAACAAATGAGAAAATACTGCGTCGTCTGGCGGTCCAAAATAAGGAACTAAGAGACGCAGACTGGAGA
Organism: Tipula helvola; assembly: GCA_963556165.1. Lineage (NCBI taxonomy): Eukaryota > Metazoa > Arthropoda > Insecta > Diptera > Tipulidae > Tipula > Tipula helvola. The sequence goes on along the minus strand of OY744483.1, from coordinate 327,250,432 downwards.
ATCATTTCGAGGAAGGAGCTAGAAGGCGACCTCCTTCAAGTCACGATGTTTGTCTCACACAAAACGGCGGAGACACTCAAAGGAGCCAACTACAGAGTAAACTGGATTTTTGGATATGGCTCTATGCACTTCCGCCCAAAGAAGGAGGGAGTGGGGGATGCAGCCAGGGGGAGGGCGGTGGAGCCGAATCTGCCCGGCACGTCAAAGTCAGCTTTGGCTGGGAACTCTGGCCGCGGTGGTGCGGTCACTGGGCCGGAGGAGGACAGGAAACCTGCCACCCTCGGACCAGAGAGACCGGTCAAACCGGGCCAGGGAAGGAGGGGAAAAAGCCATGGGCTGACTCCTAGGGGTAGGGTGGCACTTCAGCAACCTATAGTGATACCAGGCTCTTCGGAGGCTAAGTAGGACAGTATGGAGCCGTGATACAGTAATGGTACACAAGAACAAAACAATAACAACAGCAAAACTGAGGTTCGATCAGATTAATCTGCATCGATCGAAGACGGCGACAAACAACCTAAATCATACAGGACCATTGGACCAACAACGGGAAGATAAAAGGTTTTGCGGTCAACACAGGTAAGCTAGTCTACGATACGGCTGCAGATAGGCCGAAGACAGCAATTCTCTATCGCTCAAGGCACAATATCTTCTCTATTAACCAATTTATTTCTAGGGATATCACGGCTGTTTCAATTGAAATGCCCTTACCTAAAGGTGGCAGGAGGGTGATTAACATCGCTTCCGCATATTTTCCAGGGGATGAGAATTACCCCTCCAACATTGATACATACCTTCTTGAATTATTGCATGATTCATCACCCAGAAATGTATCATTGGTTGCGACGCTAATGCACACCATGCAGTCTGGGGAAGCAGCGACACTAATTGAAGAGGTGAACAACTTTTTGAATTCTGTCTTAGTAACAACTTAGCAGTAAATAATAAAGGGAGTGATGCGACCTTTGTGAATGCAGTTAGGAGAGAGGTACTGGATCTTACCCTGTCTGACATGGGTACCTCCAGTGCAATTCTCGACTGGGATGTGTCCAAGGAAGCTTCCCTCTCGGATCATATGTACATCAGGTTTGATATCAATATCCCAAATGCACCAACTGGCCAGTCTATAACGATATACTCTGTCGAAGATCTACAAAGTGGCGAATGAAGTTACAGAGGTAATAATCAATGCCTACTACTCAAGCTCACCACTTGTGCATATCAGAGGCACAAGAGATGTTCCTTGCTGGAACCAAAACTTGGAAAACATGAGACGAAATGTCTGTAAACTTTTTAATAGGGCTAAGAGGACGAACGATTGGACTACCTATCAGTACTCCCTTACCCAGTATAACAAAGCCCTCAGGGAGAGCAAAAGATTAAGCTGGAGAGACTTCTGTGAAAAAAAAGACAAGCTACCCACGGCGTGTCGACTACAGAAGGCACTCTCTTTGGAGCACAGGAATCCTTTGGGGTCTGTAAGGAAACCAGATGGAGGGACAACCATAACCAGGGAAGAGACTCTGGAATGTCTAGTGAAAGGTCACAGGAGGAATCCTACGCAAGTAATGTACATCCGTATCGGGTTCCAAGGGGGGCTCAGAAGTTCTCGAGGCAGTTTTTTACGCCGGAAAGGATAAGCTGGGCAGTAAAAATCCTTTGAACCTTTCAAATCACCGGGAGGGGACTGCATATATCCCGCCTTTCTACAGCAGGCCCTGCAGATTTTGCTGCCTTATCTTACTTTACTCTTCAGAGCCAGTCACAGCTTGGAATATGTTCCAAAACGCTGGAGAGAAGTTTGAGTGATTTTTATCCCAAAAATGGGAAATAGATCCTCAGAGGAAATTAGATCGTACAGACCTATTAGTCTCACATCTTTTCTACTGAAAACTATGGAAAAAATTCTGGGACTTTGTATTAGATCAAATAGCCTCCAAAGTCACCCTTTGGACCCTAGGCAGCACGCCTACCAAGCAGGGAAATCGACAGAAACAGCTTTTCACGAACTGACATCGGAAATCGATGACATGCTCAGAAATAGGGAATTATTACTATGCTCCTTCATCCAGGGAGCTTTTGATAATACTAATTTCGAGGTAATTCAGGAATAATCACTAGCAAGGGGCATACACCCCTACACCGTAAGGTGGATAATAAACATGCTACAAACCAGGAGGATTACGGCCTCCTTTGGAGAAAAAACCATTACTATAGCGGTCACCAGGGGCTGTCCCCAGGGAAGCGTCCTCTCTCCTCTGTTATGGCTGATTGTGATGGATCAATTACTCACAAGACTGAGAAATCTAGACTTCTCAAACATTACCTATGCGGATGACCTAGTCTTGATGGTTAAGGGTAGATTCGCAGATACAGTAGGGGAAAGAATGAAACAAGCCCTAGAGGCAGTAACTGATTGGAGCACGAAGGTGGGCCTTACGGTAAATCCTAATAAGGTCAGCTGCACTCTCTTTACTAACCGGAGAAAAACTGCCCTTCTGTCGATAGCTTGGGGGGGGGGGGGTATCTCTCCAACTGTCAAAGGAGGTTAAATATCTGGGTGTCGTACTTGATCAGATACTGACATGGAATCCCCCACTTAAAGCATATAACAAACAAGGCCAATAAGGCCTACTTCACCTGCCAAAGAATGATAGGCAAAACGTGGGGACTGAGGCCACAAATGTTGGTTTGGCTCCACTGGGCCGTTATAAGACCTATGGTCTTTTATGCGGCGTTTGTGTGGTGGCCTAAGACGGAGCAGACTGGTGCACGAAGAATACTGGACAAGATCCAGAGGTTAATTTGTGTAGGGGCAATTGGAGCAATGAGGACTTGTCCAACAGCTGCTCAACAACTGGGGCTCTCACCACTGAGCCTGAAAATCACTGAACAAATTAAAACCATGAGGCCAGGACACAACAATATCCTACATAAATTCAATCTTAAGGAGGAATTGATCCAACTATCAGATTTGATGGTAAGGACAATCGATTGTCGGAGAAATTTTAACATCAGGTTGCCGGATAGGGCACTGGTAGAGAATATTATCTCCTCCCTCCCCCGCCATGCTTCTGTATGATATACGGATGGGTCAAAGTCGGACGGAGGTACCGGTGCAGGGATAGTTGGGCCTGACCGGGGACTATGCATACCGCTGGGCAGCTCCCCCACAGTTTTTCAGCCAGAGACCCTTGCTATTGAGGTATGTGTGCTTCAATGTCTCAAAAAGAAATATAGGAAGACCGAGCTCTATATGTTCAACTCGAAATTGATCTGGAGCTGCTACTGCAATTTATTAGAACTGGGTAAAGCAAACAAAGTTACCTTTTTGTGGTCTCCTGGCCACTCCACCATTAAGGGAAATGAGGCAGCAGACCGTTGTGCAAAAACGGGAGCAAGCCGGGTTTTCCTGGGTCCCAGTCCTCCAGTCCTAGTATAGCTTTTTTAAAAACCCATTTGGAAAGGACCAGAACCATAGGAATTATCTCTGGGAGTCCTTCATTGGGATGAGACCGTTCCGGTTAAACAACCCGCCCTGCTTTCTCCTCCTTAACTGCCACAAACTTTAAGAAAGTTCGCCCTATTATGGACGCTATCCTTTGGTAAAACGTTGCCCTTAATATTCGCTGTAACCAATATAAATGACCGAAATAAATGACAAGATGCTGAGCTAATAAGTTCCTAAATTATGAAGTTCGAGCTGAGATGCATTACATACATACCCCAAAAATTAACTCATTTATTGCCAAAAGTTACTTCCCAACTAACAGAATCCAAGTTTTAAACGCAAAATTATGGCATTCGATTTACACCTATTCACAGCTTTAACTTAATTACCTATTTGAAGTAGTTTAGTCAATTAAAATAACAATCAACCTACAACCCTATATACAATTCCAATCAACCATATACCAAAACCAATAATATCAAATTCAGAACGGTGTAAGAACTACAGATTTCAATTAAAACAGGATCATTATGGTAATTATCCTATGATCAGCTCACCGCAGCGATTTTTGCCTCCTGCCAGCTGCAGTATGGTAGGATGTAAAAATATTGTAGGATGTGTAAATATTTTTGCACAACAACCTCTACGTCCAATAAAACGTTGGAGCGACGCCAAGAAAGCGTTCGTGGAAAGATCGGACACAACTTCTAAATGGGTTGCCTTAGTTGCAAAACAAATATACTAAGTATATAGAGCAACATATGGAGTGGAAAATTGACCACAAAAATTAATACCGACTTTAGAAAACGGTCGGGAAGGTTGTACTCGTTGACTTAGCAATTGACCCATAACTTTCGACCAAAAAACAAACCACAATTTTTGACGAATGTATCTTAACAGAGCATTGGGACCTGCGTGCAATTTTCTAAAATATTCGTTTCTGACAAATAATATACTGAAATTGAGGTATGCAGGGAGTAAAATTGCATGAATATTATCGTAGGGTAGAGACGAATTAGCCAGCCGTCCATCTAAACGCTTTATACCATCACTATGTCAATAAACGGATTTAATTTTCTAATCGGATTTTTCTTATTAAGAATCCCCTTGTTTCTTTAAATCTTTTAATTTCAACACAATAGACTTGTGCCTTTTAAGGCGTAGCGTAATTTCTCTGCAAATTTTTATATGTAAATCTTTGACATAATGCTGAAATTTTCAAAAGACGGCTGTATTCTGAATATTGATCTACATAATTTCATTAGTGAACTCATTTAGTTTTATCAATGATTTAATCGGGGCTAGCTATGCGCAACGCTGGTCTATTTCTAGCGATTTGATATTTTGTCCAAAACAATAACGCATAATCGTGATTTAATAAATATAAATAAATATGATTTGGTGAAATGTTTAGCGGTAGCCACAATTTCTATTGGTGATTAAAAGCAATTAAATAAATATTTTTATCGGGTTAAGTAAAAATGTTGTTTTGATTTTATTAGCAATCAATCACATATTTACTATAGCGATTTATTGTGACATCAGAATTGTTTAATGTTTTACTATCGTGATAAGACATGAGATTGGTAGGTGAAAAAAAAAAATTCTGTTTTATGCATTTACTCTGATATGCATTATGTCTCTGTCTTTTTTTCATTACCTGCTTCGAGAAAGATAAAAAATGCAAAAGGTATAAAAGCGCGGTTGGGCAAACTTTTAATTTATTAGTAAATCAGTCTTTAGAAGAATAAATAATTTTTTTAACTAGTATTTTAGTATTTGAGTGATTTACCTACAGTATAAAAGTAAAATAATATTTTTGAATAATTGGATTGAGGTAAGTGGGTAAGAAAAATTTAAAAATTCCAAATTCCAAAATTGTGTTTAAAATTATTGAATTGTTTAATAATTTGCGAAAGTTGTTTGTTTTTCAAAAATTATAAGTGTTTTTATGAGTGAAATCATGAGGTCATTCCGAAAATTAATGTTACACTTGTTAATGTTAATTCTGGGCGAATAGGAGAATTTTTGCACGTCTCCATCAGTAGCCTTATTTCCCTCGATTCCAGTATGATCTGGCACCCACGTAAGTGTTACCTTATATGAGTTTGCCGAAGGGTCTTTAAGGCCGATTGGCTATCTAACACAATATATTATCTTTGCATCATTTAGGCCTTTTGCTATGCCTACCCTAGGGCAAAGTTCTATGGGCAGCCCCACTACCGTATATTTGTGTTGCTGCCCGGACTCTCGCTCAAAGAAAGGTCCCCCTGTACTCCACATGACCCGTGGTTTGTGGAAGCCCAGTTTAGTATTTTTGAGAAAATAAAGTAAATTTTGCCTTCTAATGATCTCGAAAACGTAAATTATCCTATATTAGAAATTTAATTTGAAGGAGCATCTTGTTATCTTTTCATTTCTTTCAAATTTCCGAATATTATTTTGTTTTAAAATTAATTTGAAAGATGAACTGATGTAAAATTTGCTTAAGATTTGAACTATAATTTCAAATTTAAATTTGTCGCAAGTTTAAAACTAAACACTTCTCAGATAGAAGATTGAAACTAAATTTTGAAATCAAACTTGAACTAAAATTTTTAACATTAACTTGCCGTATTGATTTGATTTAATCCTTTCATTGGTACAAAACTACAGAGAGTTTAATAATCAATTAGCATTCAAAATAAAAATTGAACCAAAAATTTGATTTAATAGAGTTTGAAGATTACAAGATAAAACAATATTAACAGAGTTTTAATAATAAATGGAAATTAAAACTGAAAGCAGCTTTTAAGCTAGAAGCCAAACTATAAATTTTGAACTATTAATAAAGTTTGAAATAAAATTTCCTTAAACAATAGAGAAAGTTGAGTAAAGGTTTAAGCTTTAATTTGAGATAAAAAAGGTAAAATTTAAATTGGCTTCAAATTTGACTTTGAAAACTCTGGATGTTATTTGAGCTCAAATTTGAAAAATGCAGAATATTTAGAATTTAAACCAGCGCTGGCAAAATTTTAATTTTTATTTTTATTTTTTTGAATACATTAACTGGGAAACTAACTTTTTACTATGATTTATATTATGATTCAATTTGAATGGAATTTGAAACCAAACTTAGCTATCTGCCTTTAGTTTGATATCCAAAGTTGGCCATCCTTCAATCGACAGACAAACAATAATAATATTTTTCACCCAAGAATATGTTTAGTATACGTTCATATCAAGTTTTGAATGAAATTTGATTGTACTTTGAATACTTCAATTTCGATTTGAATTATATTTGAAACATTACTAGAATTTGCTTAAACTATTTTGTTCATATATCAAATTTTGTTGTTAGCTTTAATTTTGATTTGAAAACATTTCAATCCTTGGCTTGTTCAATTATATATACGCGGTTAGTTTGATTGTTTTTCATTCTAAAGTTCAGTTGAACTTTGAATGAAAATTTAAGAATTTTGCGTTTAAGACCTTGTATATATATATATGTGAATCAGAATGATTGTAATAAAATTTGAGCACCGTTGTTTGACATAGAATTTGTCTCAAAACTGCTGAAAACGTGAACAATTAAATTTTGATTACTAAATTGATCAGTATATGACATAAGTTTGAATGAACATATAAACGAACAACGTTTTGTAATGTTAATTGAATTTGAATTGTTTTAGAATTTAAAATACGATTTGAATTGAAATATGAACATACGTTTATTTTGAATTAGATGTCTATAAGGTTTGAAAGACAGAAAAGACAAAATAGTGAGTGATAATTTGAAAATCTTGAAATAGAAGTTAAATTAGCTTGAATAGTATTTGAAGTAAAATTTAATCAACCTATATAAAACCAAAAATTAACCAAAATTTGATCAAAGTTTGATGATTAGTAGGTAAAAAAATGAACTATAGTTTGAAGAATATTTGAAACCTTTATTAAAATTGAATATTTAAAATTTGAATTAAAACTAGAAGCTGTTAGAATTGGCTTTAGAATTTCAATTAAATTTTATAGTAAAATTTGAATTAAAACTAATCAAACTGGCATTTAATAATGACTTCATAATACTATGGAGAAGCATTTTATGTAGATCAAGTTATATTTGATTGTGAGTTTGAAATTAATCTGAGGTTGTTTTTATTGAAAATAAAATTTGAAGTAATTTGAAAGAAATTTAGTTTGAATATAATTTTGAAATAAAATTAAAACTTGAAATATTTGACCCAGAACTGACAGAAAATTTTGAAAACTAAGCTAAATGATTCAAATTAAAGAAAATTAATTCAATTTGACTTGTTGGCTGAATGATTCAACCCAAATTCAAATTTTGTGTAATATTTGATTTAAATTGAAGGGCTTCAATATTTCAGTGCGCTATTAGAATTTCAGCTTACTGCGTGTTGTTTGATTTATCCCTTCAATTACACAGGCACACAAAAAGAAAGTTGTGACCCAGATTGTAGACCCCACTATTCCTACGTTTCGGAGGTCGCTGAAACCGAGAAATGAATCCAATTGCTCATTTTCCCGTTACCACCCTTCTGGGGGTCGAAATTTCAATTTTCATGCAAAGTTAGAATGGATGTGCACTCCTACGTTTCTTGGCATTCTAACACCGAAAATAATAACAAAAAATAAATTCGACCCTTCCATCACCCCTAGCGCCTCTTTACTACCCCCAAAAAGGGGTTGAAATTTCAATGTTCTTGCAAAATTGAGATGGATGTGCATTTCTATGTTTTTTGGAGCGCCCGAACCGAAAATGACAACGAAAAGTAAATACGACTCTTCCATCACCCCTACCCTAGCACCTCGTTTAGTGCCCGCAGAAAGAGGTTGAAATTTCAATTTTCATGATTTGATTTTAATAATAAACCGGAATTTGACTCAATGTTCTAAATTTGTAATACTTTTTTGATTATTTAGAGTAAATTTTATATTGGCCAAGTGATGAAGTTTCTATATACTCCTGGCTTGAAAGAAACTAAATTATGTAATTTCTATTTAAAATTTGCACTGAAATTTAATGTAACTTTCAAATTATAGTTTGAAATGTTGAAATAAAATTTGACTTAAGTTTGAATGAACATTTATTGGTTTGAATTTGAATTGGTTTATATATCATATATAAAAAAAAAAATTTGAATTGAAAATTGAATGGATGGAGGAGACATTAGAAAAAGCTTTCAAATTTCTTAGTATTGAATAGAAATTTGACATAAAATATTTTTTCTAATTAAAATCCTTTGACAGTAATTATTTAGTGTTGAGAAAGTGAAAATTTAAATTCCCGAAATATTTAGAATTTGATCAGATCGAGGACGCTTTTGAACAAAAAAAGTTTGTTGTCAAGTTTTTAGAAGCAAAATTTGAATTAATTCGAAATTTGGCTTGACTTGAGAAAATTGAAATATTTCAAGACAATGATGTAATAAACTGCCTTATACCTAATTAGCTATTTCATTATCTAAATCTAAATTTTGTATTTGCTAATACTTAGCGCCTAGATATGTACATATGTACACCCTGCCAAAATAGAAAGTAAAATCAATTGGATTTTACTAAGCGCCCAATATAATATTTGATAAGCCTTATATCTTCATTATATATTTGAAAAGCGATAAGAAACATGTCTTTGAGTTTAAACTATGTGTCTTTATTAATTCTAAAGTTTTTCAAATTTATTAAAAAACGCGCAGGTGACAGAATGCGGGGGATTATAATATTTATGTGTTACTGTTTGTCGGTCAATTTGAATGTTGCTGACGAGGTGCACTTCAAGGAATTTTCCAGCCAACCGGGGATCTATTTTGAAGAAATAAGTCGGGGGTTTTTTACCAAGGACAGTTGGAAGATAATCCTTCATTACAATTTGACCAATTATTATCAGCAATTAGATAGCCTCAAACAAAGTAAGACAAATTTAGCTAAATGGTGCGTACATAAATCGTCAAATACGAGTGAGCCATGTCGCTTCATAATTCAATTGATACACGATAATTTGGAAATTATTGACGAACGAAACCGTGTGTTTACCACATCAACGCGTAAAAAACGGGCACCATTAGAAATCATAGGCGGAGTCATGAATAAATTGTTTGGGGTGTTGGATCAAGAAGTGGCCAAAAAGTATGAGGAACAGATCAAATCATTGCAGGCAGGTATTTTGAATTCGCAGCAGATGATTAAAAACCATTTACATGTAATCGATGTTACATCAAACTTAATTCGCAAAAGTCATGATCAAATTATGAAGCACTACAATGCACTGCTATCAGATATTGACGTCCTTCGACAGCACACAAATTTTATTGATGCAGTCCAACTGCTCCATATGCACATAATCAATTTCAAGGAGATGCAGCAGGCATTAATTGACGTGATAATTGATGTTCATCATGGTCGTGTTAATACACTCCTTATAACTCCGGCGCAGCTCACAAAAGAACTAGAAAAATTAAAATCGTGGATTCCAAAGGGAACCCGTGTGCTTGATTACCAACGACATTGGATACAATTTTATAAGATATTACAAGTCAGAGCTGCTGTGGTGAATCAACAGTTTATCTTTGAACTCAACATACCATTGATGAGAAAAGAGGAGTTTCATGTTTATCGAATTCATGCATTACCAACTCTACATAAGCAACAAATGATTTATATTCAACCAATGTTTCCCTTCATGCTATTAGATTTACAACGTAATTGGTATTATCCGATGCAGGAGGCAGAATTTCAAGAATGTCAAACTTGGGATAAGGATGAGTTGATTTGTGCTCAACACAATGGTTTATACTCTGTACAAGGAAACAATAAACCTTGTGAGGTGAGACTACTACAAAATGATCCACAAGCAGTAACAAATTGCCAGGTACATATGTCGCTGAGTAACGAATTCATAATTCCAACGCGGCAATCAAACGAGTGGATAGTGTCATTAGCGCAGAAAGAAACATTTAATGTGACATGCAAAAATATTACTAAAAATGTTTCCATTGAAGGGTGCGGCATTCTGCATTTAGTACCGGGCTGCCAAATAAAATCGCTCAGTATTTTACTGAGCAGTCGAAACGTGTATACAACAAAAGCCAATGTTTCTTTTTTACCGGCTTTCAACCTAACAAAACTGATCATTCAAAAAGAGATCCCCATATTTATTGACAATATGGACTACGAAATGAAAGAATTATCTCGTGTAATAAAGGAACTAAATGCTACAAATGTTTGGTCGCCTTCACCGATAAACCTTCACGATGTACATCACTATACCGCATCTCTGGTATTTTTGGTATTCATTGTGATCATATTAATTATCTGCTGTAAACGACGTGTATGTTGTGGACCATAATTGTTAATTAAACCAATAATAAAATGTTACGATAAATTTATATTTATTTTCTTTCTCTAAATCACCAAATTTATACGCCAGTCCCTTCGTTATTATATTCTTTCATTAGTTTCTAGGTCAAGGTGCCTGATATGTAGGGTGACCAAGTCAAAAACAACTAAACCTGGACGAAGTCTGAAAAAATTTAAAAAAAAAAAACAGAACAACTAATTCAATGATAATCAAATATGTTGGTTAAGTCAGATATCAAATTTCAACTAAATTGGTGCATACTGGCAGAAGTTCCATTTGAGGCTTGGATGGAGTGTTTCTTAAATAAAACATGGCCAGAATGCAACAAATATCTCGGAACCCTACTAATGATACTTTGGTCTATAAATGCAAACCATAAATGAAAAAATTAAACTGGTCCAAAATAACTTAATTTTCTTTATAACCAATCCAGGCCTTTATTAGACTCAGCACCAAATGGAACATGTACGTTTGTAAATTGATTTTAATCAAATTTTATGATTGAGTTATTAAACCGGTTCTAAAAGTAGTTCCTAGTATAAAATCAAATTTTTCACGCTCTAGAGAATTCCTTCCGCCATTTCATCTGGGTACGTATTTCAGTCCAAAAATGTGCGATGTGGGAGTGCGAACCGCTAAGAAATAGTATTCGTAAAATATATGTGTATCCGAGCAAAAAGCATGGGCGACTTGTGATATTTGGGAAAGTGAGCACCAACAATTTGAATCGATTTGCAACACAAGTAAAATATTTGACAAGACACAATCGCAAGAAGTATATTATACGCCATGTATGTATACGAAACGCACATCGAACATTTTTTGGACTGGAATACGTACCCTGGTATCAGATTTCTAATTTAAACCATTGCTCAAATTCAAACCCAAACACAATGCCAATGTTGTTTCCGGTCGAAACAATCAAATTTGTTGATGAATTTTAGTGAAATTTTATATCTGAAATATTTTGTAGATCCTATCATAATTATTTCTAAATATAGTAAAACTTTTTATTTCACGGTCTGAAGAATTTTTCGGCCATAAAATTAGGCTGGGATCAGAATAGGCTGGGAACACTATTCGTGCTAATGGTACTAGTGGGGTACCCAAAAACAAATGATTTGATCCACTAACCACTGAACATCTATCTTCACAGCTACATGCTACTTGTAGAAATTTGATAGTATTCTTTCACAGTTAACTTTTAGGTTGTGGAATGGTTTGGTTTTTGCGGAATCTTCACTGACTTAATACAAAACAATAAAAAATTGAGCAATGCCCCTAAATTCCGTTACCTTGTATCTTGTGTACGTGACGGATTATACGAATTTAGTTAATTAAATCAATCCCACTTTCGAATGAGAATTTATAATTTAAAAGACCCATATGAAGTGCCTCTATGAAATAAATAAACCGATTGAAAACTTGCCGATTTCGCATCAATCGTTTACCGATGTTGTTAAAAAGTAAAAAAGTATCCCGTTTATAAAATTCTATCGTTTATTGAGTTAGTCGAAATTGTACAATTATGGTGGAAAATTCTCGACGCAACTTATGCTTCTCAAAATGACTGATCAATTAAGCCAATCAATATTTCTTCGTAAGGGCCATTGAACACTAAGTTGTCAAGAAGTTGCATGCTCATTATCACCTTAAAAGCCTCCATTTAAATCACAATTGCTAAGCAAACATTTGTCGAACGACCGTTCAGGATAAAAATGATCTACACCAAATCTATGTCACAATCATCGGTTAATAATAATATATTGCCCATCGGGATTGTCGCAAAATGACTCAGATCAAAATCATACCTTTAGTCGCAAAAAAACTGAAAAAGTGATTAAGAAATCTCAAATTATGTTGGGCAATTATGGAATTGCGGTTACATAGGTGAACGAGTAAAATGGCGTGCTCTGTTGGACAGTGGGGGCTCAATGCAATTTCATTACAAACCGGAAAGAATTAAATGCTAGCAAAATGCACCCTTGATGAGTGACCCGCAATTTAGGTTGTACTTACAAGCAGTAAGCAACAAAATAAAGGGTAAGACCAAAGACGCTTTATGTCTGGCCAGAAACCTAAGGAGTTTCGAGGAGATAAAACTGGAAGTAGATACGTCTATGAGATCAAGGAATACCTTCAATAGAAACTATTTTAACTAAAATCAACGCTCATGAACTTCATAAAGATGATGTAGAGAGTCAAGTTGTTAATAGAAATCTGGAAGATACCGCAACCGAATTTGATGAAAATTCAATAAATTTTCTAATCTAATATGCAACGATATCCAAACTACTGGGGCAAATAAAAAAATAATTAAACGTGGTATAATTCTGAAAACCTCTACCATTAAACAAAATATTTTCACGTGGTAAATAAAAAAGGTAAATTTAATTTTTTTTGGAAATAACATTCCAGAGCAAAACTATACAACGAACTAGAATTTCACCAATTCTTTGATGGAATTCTACGGTCCCAAACAAGGGCAAAATTAAATTCAAAAAAATATTTTAAATTACCCACTATTTCACTTAATAATGTACCATTCAAATTTCAAAGATATGTACTACCCAACGGGCAACATTTACAACCATAGGGTAATATTTGATTCAGCCAATGATGGAGAATGGTTCGTGTCGGAAGAAATTTTAAATTCCACCAGGCATTTACAAATCCGATAAAGGTAAAACGGTAGTGAAAATTCTGACAAACGAGCCTGACACATCGACAAAAAAATTAGCAAACTAAAACTTGCAGTTAATAATGTTGAAACTCTCAGACCAATTCCAATTTTCAGGAAAGAAATTATTAGTAAACAAGATATAAAAATGGTTATTAGAATAGATCATCTAAACGAAATCGACAAAATTTATAAAAATCAAATGATATTGTTGAAGCCAGATGAAAAGCTTTCTGCAATAACAATTATCAAACATAAAATTCAGACAAAGGACGAAACTCCTGTCTATATACCAAAACGTACAAAAACATTCAGCTATTATTTGGCACCGATTTGGATAGTCCCAAAGAAAACAGACGCTTCAGAGATACGCAAAGTAAGAGTTGAAAAGATAATTGACGAGAAGTTTCCGATGCCTCAAATCGAGGAGATTTTATAGACAATCTCGGCAAATCAGAATACTTCACGACACTGATTGACGAAAAGTCAAAAGAAAAAAAAACGCATTTTTCACCGACACAGGACATTTCGAATTTTGTAGAATGCCTTTTGGTCTACAAAATGGCCCAGCCACATTCCAAAGAGCCATGAGGAATGTGCTACAAGGATTTATAGGCAATACATGCCATGTTTAATTGGACGATATTGTCATAGTAGGTGAAAACCTAACAAAATATTTAGACAATTTAAGAGACTCAGAATTCAACCTTAAAATACAATTGGACAAATGCGAATTCTTGAAAAGAGAAACGGAGTTTTTGGGACAAATTATCAGCCAAGATGGAGTACGACCCAATAAAGACAAAATTCAAAAAATCTTAAATTGGCCATTACCTAAAAATCAGTAAGAAGTAATACAAATGAGGTCACAGATAGGAACACTACACGCGCATCTGATGAAATTCCAATAAACCCAGCACAATCCTCATACGGCATCGAAACAGTCCACTCTTCAAACACGTCAGACGACTATTTCATCTATTTCTCCGATAGACCGAACAACTATTATAGGAATCAGCTAATTTTAAAAATTCCAAATATGGAAGTAGTCATCTCGGAAGAAATGTTTCCCAATTTTAGAAGGATCATACATATATGGGCCTATAGCACAAATCTCAACATGCGGCTGATATTCAAATGTCTACCACATCGCCGGTTATTCCGCAATCGATACAGCAAAACAGCTGTCAGTAACATTTGAGGCCCTGCAGTGCAAAACCAAAATGTGAGAAATATTGTGAAATGTATCGGTTCTCATCGGAAACGTTTGGGCGCAATCACCAAAGCAGGTAAGGGAGCCAGAGGTTGCAAAATTGTTAGCTCGACGAAGACAACTATTGACCATACAAGGCTGCGCATTTTATGGCTGCACCAAGGCCACCCTGCAATCGACTAATTCCGCGCAACAGTGCACATCGATTTTGTAGGACCTTTAAACATTTTTTGGTGTACCTGGTGGTTATTGTTGCGTTTAGCAAATTGCCGGAGGTTAGAAGGGTTTAAATCATTCTGCAGTGAAAACTATATCGACCATTTCAGAACGGCACCGTTCACAGTCGAATAGTTTAGTTGAAAAATGCTTCGACTCGCTAAAGTCCGAACTCAAGAAGCTTGAAGGAGAAGGAAACGCCAATCAAATTTTACGCAAATTTTTGACGTGCTTCTACCGTTATACACCTTCATTTGCTATTGACATGAAGTCACCCTTTCTAGTGATGATGGGATGAGTTTTGTTGTTATTTTGTTAGTTATTTCCCAAGTTTTGAACTTTGTTTTTTTAATGGAGGAGGAGTGCTTTGAAGTGACAACACTGATTTGTAGGGTGTTGAAGTAACAATTGATAAGTGGTGAATACGAAAAAGAGGTCTAGGTGGGCATAGAAAAAAAAAACAGTAGACGACGGCCTCACGGAGTGACAGAGTAAGGAAAAAAATAAATAGATATATGTAAAGATATGTATTACCCTATAATATGATAATAAAACCGAAGGTTTCATTGAATAATCCAATTGATCAAGGACTACCACAAAAAGTATCTCCGAGTTAAAAAAAAATCCAAATAGGTTTGCCTATCGCTAAATTAGGATTGTGCGACTTGATTAGGCCACTGTGAACACAGAGGCTACCCGCACAAGTACAGATGGCACTAACACCGTTCCAGAACGACATGAAACTTGCCAAATTAGCCGAGAGGGCCGATGATTTGATCGAGACCATGTCACACGCCTAAATACACGCTGTATCGACACCAATAGATATACCATCCGAAGCGATATTATATCAGGAAAACTCCAACACAAGTAATACAACTAATTTCAGTGAGATGCTGAGTCGCTCCAAGGTAGGGTTATTAGCGGAAGTTTCATCATTAATAGTATAGCGAATCACATAAGAGAACAAATAGCTCAGAACGTCCAAGTTATAATTAAAGATGAAACCGTTCACAATCCAGTATCGGGTTGCAAACAGCATGTGACATTTATGCAAAAATCAAACACAACCAATTCAAAAAACTAGACGTTCAACAACATTCGACGACATGTCAAAATGATGTGAGTTCAAGTCGTCTAATACTACACTCCCGAGCAACTGAATCGACTAAAACCTTAAGCGCTCACATAAGAGCGATTTTTGTTAGAACGGTCAAACCGATTTTCATAAGACATTATTTTTTTGAAAGCCTGATATTTTTGCTTTAAAATGACACTATTTTTATGAAAATTGGTTTAGTACTTTTTTTTGTAATGAATTTTGAATGAAAACACAACCAAAATTGATGATTAAGCAAAAAATATTGGGAGTGTTTAAAATTAAATTACAACAAAAAACTCAAGCAAAACAAAAATAATTTTATTGGTTAATAATAAGTATGGCCCCCCCCCTTGCGTCTACAACGGTTTGCATGCGGTTCCCCATTGACCTTATTAAGGTTTTGACAAATACTTGGGGGATCGCACCCCACTCCTCTTCTAACGCAATCTTTAGGTCACTGATGTTAGATGGTACCGGATTTCTAGCTCAGACCCTCCGTTTTAGTTCGTCCCATAAATGCTCAATTGGATTCATGTCTGGACTGAGTGCTGGCCACCTCATCGTCTCGAGTCCGACCTCATCCAAGAACTGTCTAGTGGTTCGAGCTGTGTGACACCGGGCATTGTCATGCATCAATATGAAATCTTCCCCTATATATCCTGCATAGGGCACTACATGATTCAAGAGAATTCCCTCGATATATCGTTCAGCGGTCAGACCTCCTTCACGGCCTCCACCAGGTACGAAAACAAGATCTGTTTTTCCCTCAAACGATATGCCAGCCCACACCATACACGAACCGCCGCCGTATGAGACTGTTTCAGCAAAACAGCACTGCGAAAATCGCTCTCCTGGACGCCGGTAGATCCGGTCTCTCATATCACTACCATGGAGACATATTCTGCACTCGTCAGTAAATAGAACGGACGTCCATTGCTCGATGTTCCAATTGATGTGTTCGCGAGCAAATTCGAGTCGCTGTTTGCGGTGGCGTGTTGTCAATTTTGGGCCTCTAGCGGGCCGTCTTGGAGTGAGGTTGGCTTCCTTTAAGCGTCTTCTTATTGTCCATTGACTAACAGCTACATCTCGAACTTGTCTTAGCTCCTGCTGCCCATCGACGCCCGTGAGATGGCGATTTCGCAGTGAAGTTAGGACGATAAATCGATCGTCCCTCTCTGATGTACACCGAAACCGGCTGGTTTGTGGTCTTCGATTGAAGGTACCGGTTTCCTGAAACCTTCTGAATACTCTTGAGATAGCAGATTGGCTCATGTTAAGCTGACGAGCGACTTCTTGTTGATTGCGTCCTTCTTGCAATAAAGCAACAACTTGTGCGGATTTTTCTGGAGTGGTATCCATGATTTTCAGGAAAAAATGAATTAAGCTGGTAGAGATTTGTTCAGATCAACGTCTGACTCATAAGTGATGACAAATATCGGTCAACGTGGCATTATACAGGAGATTGCATCACGCCAATTGTTTTCACCGAAACATCGCATTTTGCTAAAATTGCTTTAATTTGAAAAGTACTGTATGGATTTTAATGATAAAGGTATCCCTGAAAAGATAAAGTACTAGGCTGTCAAAAGAAGGTTGTTTTTCGAAAATCGATCCAGCCATTTTAAAAAAAAATGCGTTTTGATGGTCTAGTCGATTCAGTTGATCGGGAGTGTATAATAGAAAAGAAAGGGAAAAACTCACCGTTGGTGGCATTTACTGAATCCCAGGCCACCTTGCTGCGCTCCGTGTCCCGCACGAAGGGTACGCTTCCTTGTTCGCTTATGTACTTGTATACTTCCAAACTGGTATATATATTCGCAATACATTTTTGTAGTCGTTATTGTTGTCGATCACTACCACGCAGACCAAAGCTGACAATTTTGGTCAGAAAATATGTAATTGCAACAACTATAGCAGATCAACAACTGCATCATATCATAAATTGCAGCACCGCCAAGGAAATGTGGGATAAGCTTTTATCCGTTGACGAACAAAAATCAGATGCGAGCGTGCATATGCTGCAACAATAGTGGTATGCAATGATAAAAAACTCAAAAGATGACATAGCCATGCATATATCGAAACTGGAAGATCTAGCTAATCTAGGGGAAGAAATTTCGAATTCTTTAATCATCACAAAAATGTTGATGACTTTGCCGACTCAAGTTGATGAAAGAACCTTACCAAACCTAATTTCAAGCCTTTCGATTGAAGAAACTCGAATCAATTTCCAAAGTAAATCAGATTCAGAAGGGAACGCTTTTACTGTTCAGAAAAATAATTCCAAGGATTTTGGGAATAAAGGAAGTCAACGCCAAAACAATAAAGGAAGGTGCTTCAATTGCAATAAGCCCGGCCATTGGGCAAGAAATTGCAGAAACAAGAAGAACATTCCAGACAAGCATCAAGATAGGAAACAAGGTGACGCGTTGATGATTTAAACACTAACGTCAACAACATCATGGATCATGGTATTTAGATTCCGGTGCTAGTGATCACATGTCAAACCAACATGAATCGTTTATAAATTATATCGTGTTTGAACAGCACTCACCACTGAGCTTGGGTAATGGTAAACACATTCCTGCTTACGGCAAAGGCGATATAAATATTACAGCGTTTAACGGAAACAAATGGGTGGAAAAGTCATCTGGCAGATGTATTGTATATACCGGAGATAAAATACAACCTCTTCTCAGTGGGAGCCGCTTTAGATAAAGATAGTTGCGATGTCTGTATTTTTGGGAAATGCATCGACTTCCATTTCCGAGTTCAGACACGAAGAGTACAGAAACAGGACAACTCATACATGCCGACCTCTGTGGTCTTATGCAAGAAAATTCAATTGGTGGATCGCGATATTTGGTGTTAGTGAAAGGCGATTTTTCATACTGGGATCGAATTCATCAATCAGCGAATTAAGCAATTAACACGGCAGTATGGAATTATTTACCAAAAGATGGTCGCCTATAGTCCACAGCAAAATCGAGCGGCTGAACGCGAGAATAAAACAATAGTTGAGGCCGCGAGGACTTTAATACATGCGCAGGGAATTTCAATAAAGTTATGGGCTGAGGCTGTGCATACCGTAGTATGCGTACTTAACAGAACCGGAATGAGTAAAGAGAAAGACTTGACAACGTACGAGCTAGGGATGGGCAAGGATGCTAACATAACCGAACTAATTTATGCCTAAAGGCATAAATGAGACCTAAAAGCGGAAAACACAAAACAAAACACAAACGGTTACCGAATATGGCTGCCAAGCGAAAACCGAATCAGAATTGGTCGAGATGTGAGATTGACTAACCGATTTTATAATTCTGATGACAGCGTCGAAACCAACAGGACTTCGAGAATGCTGTACGATAGCGAGTAACCAGACTCAATGACGAGGAACCAAACCGAAGAACGACACATCCCCAACGACACTGAAATATGTGAGAATACGATAGAATTACCTAATCTGCGAGATCGAGCCAGATTGAGGCGGCCAGCGAAGTTCGCACATTTAGCCGAATGCTCAGCATTCATAACTGGCTATTTTGAGCCTATCACATACGAAGAAGCCCTCAAGGCAATGGATAAGAAAATTGAATCGCTCAAACAAAATCAAACATGGCATTTAACCGATCTCCCAAAGAATGATACAATTATTGACAATAAATGGACGTTTAAAATTAACCGTCATCCCGATGGTAGCATCGATCGCTACAAGGCTCGACTTGTGGCTCGGATATTCAAGCAAAAGCTTGGCCTGAATTACTGTGAAACATTCAGTCCTGTAGTCCGGTTTGATTCAATACGACTGATTCTTTCGGTTTCTGTTTCGAAACAAATGAAACTTCACCAGTTCAAGAGTCAAGAATGCTTTTCTATATAGAGAGCTTGAAGAAAATATCTACATGCAGCAGCCCATTGGCTATGAAGATGGCACAGATCAAGTTTGTAAACATGATCGAAGTATCTATGGACTAAAACAAGCATCGAGGTGTTGAAACAAGGTGTTTAAAGATGTATTACAAAAGTTTAAGCAGATCCGCATGTGTTTTCTTTAACTACCAGGAAGACTCCCTAATAATTCTGGCCATTTACATAGACGATGGACTTATAGCTTCGACAGACTCAAAATTGGCAGTCACTGTTTCCAGTGAGGCTAAGTATTTACTTGGTTTGGAAATTGAGCAACTCTCAGATGAGTCAATTTTTCTCCATCAAGAAGCCTATATGCAAGGAAAGTGTTAAAGCGATGATGGATGCAAATCCTGTAGATATTCCTGCAGATCGCCGCCATCAAATGTGTGCATCAATGTATTCCAATGGAGAGGATCAAATAAGCAATGCACCATATTGTGATGCAGTTGGGAATCTCATGTACTTACCGACAGGTACCAGACCCGTCAATATTTAGAAAAGCCTACAAAAATTCACTGGAATGCATAGTGAAACGGATTTTAAAATATTTAAAGGGAACACTACGATATGGACTACTCTTCAAACGTGAAAAAAATTTGCAGCTGACAACATATAGCGATGCTGATTACGCAGGCGATGAGCAGAAGGTGGTCGCATTATCCACAACAAAATCCGAGTATATTGCACCCACTCACTCTATCAAGGAAATTATCTGGCTGAAAGGGTTATCAATTTGTCTTCTCTTGTTATATTTAATTAAGAATCATGGTTCGTACAATATAAATTAAACTTGTGCTTTAGGGAAATTTTATTGTATTGCTACATATGTATTATTATTATTTTGTTTACTACTTGTTGCAATATCACATCCACAAACGATCTCCCGATACGTCAATTTCTTTCCACATCAACCACACACAAAAATTTAGAATGTGACATCTGACATATTGACCGTGATTCACATTATTATAATCGCAGACCCAAATCCAATGGGATATTATTATGAAAAAACAGTGACAGACGTGAATAGAAGCAAGGTCTTTTTGCTACAAACTTTAATTGAATATGCAATTTCGAAAAGGGCAAATGTTTGAAAAATTAAATAAAATGCATTAAATTCGAAAAGGGTACATCTCCAAGAGTTGTGACTTTTTCGAAATTATTGTTATATACGCCAACTCTGGTAGCAGTATTAATACAAGATATGTGCCTATTTCAAACAAAATAGGTGTTTGGATATATTTCCATCACATTTACGTCAAAAAACAGTTTTGTCAAAATATAAGAGATGTGCCCTTTTCGAAATTGCATATTCAATTGTATTACAAATATGCGTAATACATAATTATGTATCTAGCATGTAGGTTAACAGCAACAGCAAAGTATAAAATTCACATCTATTGATTATTTAACCGTTTGCCTCTCTATTTAAACATTTTCTTGATATTTCACATCGAAATCCAAGTATCACTGCTTTCAAATCTAAAATATAAAATAAATCTGTTATATTATTCAACGTAGCAGTGCTGCGTTGACCGCATCGATAGATCAATTTTTCGATAAGTTTTTTTTTTAATTAGAACCCTGTTCAAATATAATCATTCATTCGATTTTGATTTCATCGAAGAAGCTCATCATCACCATTTATTGACACAAACACAACACCGGGCAACTAAAATAAAGGTAAAATATAAGAGCTCATCATTTATTGTTTAAATGAATTTATTAAATTATTATTTTTTTTTTTTGCGCTATGATATTTTAGAAAACATACCGGAATCACATAAATCTGGATTATTATTAAAAACAATGGCGATCTCCTTTGATACTACTGGTATTGAGTACCAAGAAAATTCCATTATTCGCTTAATAAATCATGACGAAACGTATTATCCATATTTAGAAATAATATTGCGACCACACCTTGAAATTACATTGTCTATTATGGATGGAGTTTTATTTGTGATTGGAGGGTCCCCATTTCTTCGGCTGTATTTTTTTGTATAATATAATACGGATCCATTTGAAATTCTTTGATTTTTTTTATTCCAATAAATTATTTTTTATTAAAATTCCAATTCTAAAAATGTTTTATTTTTATCCGCCATTTTTTTATATAAAATATTTACAAATACTTAGATGCACTTAAATTAGACGGCATTTACTGTTAGGTATTGAGTTCAATTGTTATTTGATTAGATTATAAGGTTTCTATTTGATGCGTATTTTCTCGATACCCTGCGACACATATGTAGTTCGATTATATTCCAATTTATATTACATTGGCTGGGAAATGCTTTTAAATAAGTAGGAAAATACTTTTCCGGTCGCAAAATTCTAGTAAGAACTTGATATTTATTTGCAAATTGCAATTTTGCTACGAGTATAGTAAAAGCATTTACTTATTTTTATGCATTCCAGACAATAATGCTCAATTATTTCACCAAAAGTTTTTTTTTATCCAAAATGTTAAGTTATAATTTAATCGAATGTTTAAAATATACTATAACTTCACATACATTTGGTTTTGCCTTGGTAGATAACTTCTAGAAACTATCTTAATCGCACATCGTAACGCCTAACTGTATCATATGCTAAAGCTGATGTAATTACGCTCATTTGATTAATTACATCTTTTTGAACTAACGCAAACTGTTATATATTAAATGATATTACGCTCAGACTACTGTTACGGTGACACCTAGCGTTGTATAGAATAAGTTAATTGATAGCACAAAGTTCTACTGTACTAAAATGGAATTTTCCATGATAAAACTGTTCTAAATATTTCTAAACTGTTCTTACCGGAACAATCATGAAATTTCGAGAAGTTTTGAAGGAGCGAACGAATTCGAATTAGAACTTTAGTATATGATAATGGGTTGTTGTGTTGTTAAATAAATGGGAGAGGTCCATAATTCAGATTTTTAATATCCTGACAGGACAAAATCTCGACTTCTCTTAAAAATGCAGACTCGGCAATTTCCAGACAGGATAAAATACGGACATCACAAAGTTCAGACAAAACAAAATACGGACAAGACGAAATTTCGACAGGGCAAAATCCAGATATAAAAAAATGTATCAATCATATGGGAGCGTATCGAAAACGGGATCACTACATTTGCCTGAAAAAAAATGCAGAAATTTTAAATTCCCGAGAAAAAACCTAGAAATTACCGGAAAAGCAATCCAGAAAAAATGTTGTTTAAAAAAAATAAAAAAAATTCAATTTTATACTCATTTTTAGAATTTTGACATCGCTTGAAACATTTGTATTTAGTACATCTATCAGTAGAAGCGAAAAAAATCCAGTCAACCTTTCAGACACAAATCAAAGGCATCGTATCGCTCATATCGCTTCTACTGATAGTTCTACCACAAATGTTTCAAATTATTTTGTGGTTGGATTAATTCGTTGGGTTAGTATGGCACCGATGAATGTATTGGAGAGAATTGCAGATTTAATGCTTCGGAAATGCTTCGTCAACCTTGCAGACACAGATCAAAGGAATCGTATCACTCGTATCGCTGCTACTGATGGATGTACCACAAATGTTTCAAGTCACACGTTAAAAGTCTAAAAATGCCTATAAAATTGAAAATTTTTTCATTTATTTTAAACAAAATATTTTTTCTGGATTGCCAAACAGAAAATATTTTCTGGATTGCCAAATTTGGAATTTGAAATCCCAAATTCTAAAATCCAAAATTTCATATTCCAAATTTCAAATTCCAAACTTCAAATTCTAAATTTCAAATTCCAAATATATATGTATATTATAATATTCAAAATTTTAAATCTTAAATTTCAAATTCGAAACTTCAAATTTCAAATCCCAAATTTCAAATTTAAATTTTAAATTTAAATTTTGAGTTGTAAATTTCAAATCTCAAATGTTAAATTCCTAAATTCGAATCCCAAATTCCAAATACCAAATTTCATATTCCAAGTTCCAAATTCAAAATTCAAACTTCAAAATTTAAATTTCAAATTCCAAATTTCAAATTATTAATTCCAAATCCCAAATTTCAAATTAAAAATTTGAAATATTAAATCTTACATTTCAAATTCCAAATTTTAAATTCCAAATTCCAAATTTTAATTTTAAATTTCAAATTACAAACGTCAAATTCCAAATTTCAAATTATACATTTTTAATTTTAATTTTAAACTTCAAATTCCAAATTTTAGATTGCAAATTCTAAATTTTAAATTTTAAATTCCAAACTTTAAATTCTAAATTTCTAATTCCAAATTTAAATTTTGAAGTCAATTTCAAATCTCAAATATTAAATTCCAAATTTCGAATCGCAAATTCCAAATTTCAAATTCCAATTTTCAAATTCTCAATTCTAAATTCCAAATTTCAAATTCCAAATTCCAAATTCAAAATTTAAAATTCAAAATTCAAAATGTAAAATTCCAGTTCCAAATTTCAAATTCCAAATTTTAGATTGCAAATTCTAAATTTCAATTTTAAATTTAAAATTCCAAAATTCAAATTCTAAATTTCTAATTCCGAATTTCAAATTTAAATTTCAAATTGAATTTACAAATCTCAAATATTAAATTCCAAATTTCAAATTCCAAATTCCAAATTTTAAATCTTAAATTGCAAATTCCAAATTTAAATTTCCAAATTTTAAATCTCAAATTCCAAACTTCTAAGACCAAATTTCAAATTCCAAATTTCAAATTCCTAATTCCAAATTTCAAATTTCCAATATCAAATTCCAAATTCAAAATTCAAAACTTGTAATCTTAGATCTTACATTTCAAATTTCAAATGTTCAAATTTTAAATTTCAAATCACAAACTTCAAATTCCAAATTTTAGATTGCAAATTCTGAATTTTAAATTTTAAATTCCAAACTTTAAATTTTAAATTTCTAATTCCAAATTTCAAATTTAAATTTTGAAGTAAATTTCAAATCTCAAATGTTAAATTCCAAATTTCGAATCTCAAATTCCAAATTTCAAATTCCAAAATTTTCAAATTCCAGTTTTCAAATTCTAAATTCTAAATTCCAAATTTCAAATTCCAAATTGCAAATTCAAAATTTAAAATTCAAAATTCAAAATGTAAAATTCCAGTTCCAAATTTCAAACTCCAAATTTTAGATTGCAAATTCTAAATTTCAATTTTAAATTTAAAATTCCAAAATTCAAATTCTAAATTTCTAATTCCAAATTTCAAATTTAAATTTAAATTTTAAATTCCAAATATATATGTATATTATAATATTCCAAATTTTAAATCTTAAATTACAAATTCCAAATTTAAATTTCCAAATTTCAAATTTTTAATTCCAAACTTCAAAATCCAAATTTCAAATTCTAAATTTCAAATTCCTAATTCCTAATTGCAAATTTCAAATCCCAAATTCAAAATTCAAAAGTTGAAATCTTAAATCTTACATTTCAAATTCCAAATGTTGAAATTTTAAACTTCAAATCACAAACTTCAAATTCCAAATTTAAAATTCAAAATGTTAAATTCCAAATTTCAAATTCTAAATTTTAGATTGCAAATTCTAAATTTTAGTTTCCAAATTTTAAATTTCAAATTCCAAACTTCAAAGACCAAATTTCAAATTTCAAATTCCTAATTCCAAATTTCAAATTTCAAATATCAAATTCCAAATTCAAAATTCAAAACTTGTAATCTTAGATCTTACATTTCAAATTCCAAATGTTCAAATTTTAAATTTCAAATACCAAACTTTAAATTCCAAATTTCAAATTCTAAATTTCAAATTCCAAATTTTAAATTTCAAATTCGAAATTTTAAATCTTAAATTTCAAATTCAAAATTTTAAATTCCAAATTCCCAATTTTTATTTTAAATTTCAAATTTCAAACTTCAAATTCCAAATTCCAAATTATAAATTTTTAATTTTAATTTTAAATTTCAAATTCCAAATTTGAGATTGCAAATTCTAAATTTTAATTTTAAATTTCAAATTCCAAACTTTAATCCTAAATTTCTAAGTCCAAATTTCAAATTTAAATTTTGAAGTAAATTTCAAATCTCAAATGTAAAATTCCAAATTTCGAATCTCAAATTCCAAATTTCAAATTCCAAATTCTAAATTTCAAATTCCTAATTCCTAATTGCAAATTTCAAATTTCAAATCCCAAATTCAAAATTCAAAACTTGAAATCTTAAATCTTACATTTCAAATTCCAAATGTTGAAATTTTAAACTTCAAATCACAAACTTCAAATTCCAAATTTAAAATTCAAAATGTTAAATTCCAAATTTCAAATTCTAAATTTTAGATTGCAAATTCTAAATTTTAGTTTCCAAATTTTAAATTTCAAATTCCAAACTTCAAAGACCAAATTTCAAATTCCAAATTTCAAATTCCTAATTCCAAATTTCAAATTTCAAATATCAAATTCCAAATTCAAAATTCAAAATTCAAAACTTGTAATCTTAGATCTTACATTTCAAATTCCAAATGTTCAAATTTTAAATTTCAAATACCAAACTTTAAATTCCAAATTTCAAATTTTAAATTTCAAATTCCAAATTTTAAATTTCAAATTCGAAATTTTAAATCTTAAATTTCAAATTCAAAATTTTAAATTCCAAATTCCAAATTTTTATTTTAAATTTCAAACTTCAAATTCCAAATTATAAATTTTTAATTTTAATTTTAAATTTCAAATTCCAAACTTTAATCCTAAATTTCTAAGTCCAAATTTCAAATTTAAATTTTGAAGTAAATTTCAAATCTCAAATGTTAAATTCCAAATTTCGAATCTCAAATTCCAAATTTCAAATTCCAATTTTCAAATTCTAAATTCCAAATTTCAAATTCCAAATTCAAAATTTAAAATTCAAAATTTAAATTGTAAAATTTCAAATTTCAAATTCCAAACTTTAGATTGCAAATTCTAAATTTTAATTTTAAATTTAAAATTCCAAAATTCAAATTCTAAATTTGTAATTCCAAATTTCAAATTTAATTTTCAAATTGAATTTACAAATCTCAAATGTTAAATTCCAAATTTCAAATTCCAAATTCTAAATTCATAATTCAAAATTTGAAATCTTCAATCTTGCATTTTAAATTCCAAATAAATTTTAAATCACAAACTTCAAATTCCAAATTCCAAATTTCAAATTCCAAATTTTAAATTCCAAATTCTCAATCAAAATTTAAAATTCCAAATTCCAAATTTGAAATCTTGATTCAAATTCAAAATTTTAAATACCAAATTCCAAACTTTAAATTCAAAATTTCAATTTCCAAATTTTAAATTCCAAATCCCAAATTTCAAATTCCATAGTCAAAATTTGAAATCTAATATCATAAAATTCAAATTCACATATTCAAATTCCAAATTTTAAATTTTTATTTTAAATTTCAAATTTCAAACTTCAAATTCCAAATCTCAAATTCAAAATTTCAAATTCCAAATTTTAAATTTTAAATTTTAAATCTTAAATTTCAAATTCAAAATTTTTTCAATTTCAAATCACAAACTTTAAATTCCAAATTTCAAATACCAAATTTGAAATTCCAAATCCAAAATTTCAAATTCCAAATTTTAAATTGCAAATTTTAAATTTTAATTTTAAATTTTAAATTTCAAATTTTAAATTTAAATTTTTAATTTTTGATTCCAAATTTTAATTTTCAAATTTTAATTTTAAATTTCTAATTCCAAACTTTAAATTCTAAATTTCTAATTCTAAATTTCAAATTTAAATTTTGAATTGTAAATTTCAAATCTCTAATGTTAAATTCCAAATTTCGAATCTCAAATTCCAAATTTCAAATTCCAAATTTCTAAAATTCCAAATTTCAAATTCCAATTTTCAAATTCAAAATTCAAAATTTTAAATCTTACATTTCAAATTAAAAATTTTAAATTTTAATTTTTTATTTCAAATTTCAAATTCTAAATTCAACATTCAAAATTTTAAATTTTAAATCTTACATTTCAAATTCCAAATTTCAAATTCCAAACTTCAAATTCCAAATTTAAAATTTTAAATTCCAAATTTCAAATTCCAAATTTTAAATCCTAAATCATAAATTTTAAATTCCAATATTTAAATTCCAAATTTGAAATTTTAATTTTAAATTTCAAATTCTAAACTTCAAATTCCAAATCTTAAATTTCAAATTTCAATTTCCAAATTCCAAATTTTAAATTTTAAATCTTAAGCTTCAAATTCCAAATTCAAAATTTTAAATTTTAAATCTTAAACTTCAAATTCAAAATTCAAAATTTCAAATTCCAAACTTTAAATTCCAAATTTCAAATTCCAAATTTTAAATTTAAAATTCCATATTTAAAATTTTAAATTTTAAATCTTAAATTTCATATTCCAATTTTATACTCCAAATTTCAAATCCCAAATTCCAAACTTCAAATTCCAAATTTCAAATGCCAAATTCCAAATTTTAAATTCAAAATTCCAAATTTTATATTCCAAATTTCAAATCCTAAATTATAAAATTCAAATTTCAAATTCCAAATTTAAATTTCAAATTTACCGACCAAACGGCGCAGTGTTTAAAGCTACGGCGGTTGGATCGGGAGGTACCAGCTTCGAATCCCTATAGGGGCGGGATGCAAAAGAGATTTTTCATCAGCTGATTACGATCGGTAATGACGATGACCACATCTATCACCCCCTGTTGACAGTGCGGAATACATGGGCCGACCCACCTTTCATGTCAGTTCTATAGGCTGGCATGAAGCAATGCAATGTGCAGGTGGTTTGCAGTTGGCTAGCAACGGCGTAAGGTAGTACGTTAAAAAGGAACTGCGAAAGAGTTGGAAGTGCCTTGAGCCCCAGAAAAGATTGCAGAGATAGATACAAAAAAAAAAATTTTTCAAATTGTAAATTTCAATTTGAAATTTGAAATTTAGAATTAGAAATTTGGAATTTGAAATTTGGAATTGGAAATTTGGAATTGGAAATTTGGGATTTGAAATTTAGGATTAGAAATTTGGAATTTAAAATTTGGAATTTGGAATTTGAAATTTGGAATTTGAAGTTTGGAATTTGGGATTTGGAATTTGAAATTTGGAATTGGAAATTTGGAATTTGACATTTGGAGTTTGTAGTTTGAAATTTGGAATTTGAGATTTAAAATTTAGAATTTATTTTTTAACCGACTAAGATGAAGAGTTTTTGGATTCAAATAGTTAGTTCATAACATTGTTAGTTCATAACATTGGTTGGGGCAAGGTTAATAAAGTTTTAGATTTCTAAATCAAAATGATTATATAGTATCATCTTGTAGTGGGAATTTTGTGTAGCAGATTGTGCGCTTAAAATTAAAATAAAGTTTTTTAGTCAAATCTTATATTTGTGCTAATTGTTTGTATATGGTACTAATAAGGATATATTAATATGGATACTAAAATTTTTTTATTTAATTTAGTATGGGCAACTTAAAGCTGTTATTATTTACGTCTTCAAAGGGTCCATTGTGCCAGAATCGCAAGCACATTTGTAAAACATTCGGAGTTGTGCTAAAACGAGATTAGGAAGTATGTCAATTGTCGGTTAGGTCAGTGCTTCAGACAGTCGGTTATACAACTGCAAGTTCGAATCTTGGCTCCAGTTTATTAAGCCATCCTTTCATGTACCCGAAGCAATAAATTTCGAGTCGGGTAAGTTTCACCAACACGGTTCTGGAACAATATGGAATCTGCTTGTTCTTTTTGGAGAAGGTTTACTACGGTTAGATGTGATGAAACCAATAATTTCGAACTTTTGATGCCAATTGGATGAAATCGAATTAATAGCTGAGTTGTACTGACTTTTCTGTGCCATTAGCGGCCGATAAGTCTGCTTATAGAAATATTACTGTAACGGCTGTTATTAGTTTGTGTCTTAAGGTCTGCTCCTACGATCAAAAGCTTTAGGCTTTTGAGGGTTTATTAATACGGTCAACTATACGGTTGCTGGTCTTTTACGTCGACCATACTATAATGAAGGTATCTTTACATTCAAATGGAGATTGTGGTGCGTTCCAGTTTCGAAATAAAATCGGCATAGACGAACCCTAGTTTCCACCAACTACAACTTGCGGCTATATAGGCTCTGCATTTTTTTCTGCTTCCGTGAGGATCATGCCACGTGCGTCAGCGGAGTTCTTAGAATCAGCAATGGTTTCATGAGTACACCACCTTATCTATAGCTGCGCCCATTAGCTGTGATGATCATTTACTTAGTTGGATCATTAGTTGGATTGACACTTTCATGTAGCATTTCATCGAGTAGGCTACGTATTTCATTGAGCTTTAGCATACAATTACCGAACCAATTCATGGCACCCAAGAAAGTTAAACAATTACTGATTTCTGACCCAATGGACATTTCAATTTGACAGGCCTCAATTTTTTGGAAGCGTTGTAATCGAGCCAGAATTCATTCATGTGCTAAAAGCGGGTTTAAAGCGTCTTTGTCATGTAGGTTATGTGTTACGTATCTGCCACTGTACAAGAAATATATGTTATCGAATACTCCCACCATCGATAATTGCTTGCCATCTAGCGAAAATTTAGACCAACCAATATTTTATACCAATTTATTGTGTGCGTAAAACACTTCCATCTAGTAGACAAAAATTACAAACTATCAATTATGTGTATAAAATTGTTACATTTATTTTTTTACACACTATTTGGCTTTTATAAATATCGAAAAAATGTTTAATATTATCGTAAACATAAATATACAAATGAAAAATGCCATAAATGTTGTAATTAGAATTTGCCAAAATCTCGAGTCTTGCCGTTCGAGTACTATTGGCTGATTATCTGGATCGTAGAGTGAATGATATCGTCCTGTTGAAAAGCCATGATTTATTAAAATCCCGGTTGCCTCATCATATGGTGGTGGTGGTGCGGGTCGTGAACCGTGTACATGTTTATAATCTAAAATCGACTAAAGCAAAAAAAAATTGATTATATTGAAACAAAAATATTTATTTAAGGAATAGCTAGATACATACCTCGTTGTTGTACATGATGCTGATGATTATAAAATGTGCGCACCTCTATCTGCGGAAAAATTATATTTTAACTTGATTTGTCACATAAATATATATACATCTGAAATTCCAGCTATCTCAGTATTACGATACGATTTAAAATTGTATTTTTAGCACTCAGTATTCAGATAACCATGAATGTGAACCAATATCAAACGGTTAGTTATTTTACAATCAAATAATTTCTATCTATATAGTCTAACATTAAACGCATTCTAAATATGTAGATATTTCAGTCAGCATCCAGTCGATACGCAGATCCACCAGTAAGTGATGCTTTGAAGAGCCATCCATTTGAAGTGAAACCACCAAAAACAACTCTCAGCGATTATGAACCGATTGAAATAAGAGACCCGAATCTCAAGCCGTTACCACCTAAACCTAGAAAACTGTCTTTCAGCTCGAAACGGATAATGACGTCGCGTAAAAGGTCGCACCCTATATCCGTCGAGACAGATATGACAACACGAGGCTATGTAGCGTCGTATCGTAAAAAACCAGGGCGGGCGACTAAAATTTGTTTTATGCTGGTCGCTACATTAATATTGGCTGGTGTTGTTATAGGGATCTACATATTTTACCAATAAGTAGTCTTGGATAATCGAAAAGTGAATAATAAAATATTTAGTGTTTAAAAAAAAAAATGTAGAATTTTGTATAATTTTGAACTTGAAAGTGTTTGGCGCGCTAAACCGTGAAACTATATTGTATTAATCTTACCTCCACCACATTACATTGCTGTTTTCCTATTTCCGCTTGTCTTAACAATTATGATCACCATAATTCCGATTATGATAAAGAACATGATAAGATTGATTGCCTTTTTAGCATTATCGTCTTTCGGTTCTTCTTCTGTTGGAATAATTATTTCATGAAAATGGTTCGTCCTTGTAACTGTCAATCGACTAGTAGTAAATTCTTCAATACCATCAAAATCATCATCACTTGGTGTACTTGGTACCGATACTATACTTGATTGGTTCGTTGGGTATTGAGCACGTGTCGCTTCTTCGTAAGACGGTGGCAGGTCATTCTATAAAAACACAAATATTTTGTTTTCTATTAGACAACTGTTAATTTCACATTTATTCACATAAAAACTATTGTGCGTATATATACATTACATCATTCATATTCCAAACTATTATGAATAAAACGAACACAACACTCCACCTCTTAAAATAAAACTAAAAAGACGAATTCCAAATCCAGATTATTGAGTTAAAAATATCATGTTTAAATTTAGTTACGACGTTGGCCACTCGTTTTCATTTCATTTGATTAAAATGTATACAAATAAAATTTGTAACACACACGGGGTGTCTA
Organism: Tipula helvola; assembly: GCA_963556165.1. NCBI lineage: Eukaryota > Metazoa > Arthropoda > Insecta > Diptera > Tipulidae > Tipula > Tipula helvola. The sequence goes on along the minus strand of OY744483.1, from coordinate 327,218,138 downwards.
CATGTTGTACGATATACATAAATAGTTTATGTATGATGAGAGGCGCGTATCCGATTGCGCCATACATACACATTTGAATTGAAAAAAAAATTGAGAGTAAGAAAGGGGGAGTACAACTACTCAATTAAATCGGTTAGACAAGTCATGCAGCGGGAAATGATGTTGGCCATCTTTCCTAAAATTGTAAACAAACAAATTGGTAGCTTGCAACTTTTAACATCTCAATATATATTTTGTATATAGATACCTGGTATGTTCACGGTCTGTAATCATGTACCAAGCGATCACAATAATTATGAGTACCACAATGCTAATCACACCACCAATCCAATTACATTTCAATTTATTATCTCGTTCGGTTTCCGCGCCACGTAAATCATTTTCCGTGTAACTCACTAAATGTTCTGTGCTACTACAATCCCACGAATTTGTATCCAATTTGTTTATATCCGGGTCGCGCGTATTATTTGATGCACTAAAATATGATTTTTTGTCCATAATAGATGATGGTTGGCTTGCGACTGAATATTTATAAGATTTAATTCAAATTTTTGAGTATTTTGATTATTTGATGAAAAACTGGTTTTCGGATGCTAACCAATTTGTCGCCTTGCATTTCGTCGAATTTATTTGTTCAACTCTCTTTAACTATTTTCAAACTCAATTCACACAAAATGAAGCAACAAAATTTCATAGGGAAATATGTTTGTAAGGTGGTGGATGTACTTAATTGGTGTAAAGGAAATCTCATACAGCTATGTGAGCTTATTTGGACGATGTCGTGGTGCTGTCTGAGACATTTGAACAGCATTTGAATGACCTTACAAATATCTTTAACCGTATTAAGTTCTTGGGTCTTATAATTGATGATCGCAAATCCGGAAAAGGTTTCGGCTATTTCTGAACGACCTGATCCGTGTAACATAAAAGAGGTAAAATCGTTTTTAGAAACATGCAGTAGGTATTGTAAATTCATCCCTAACTTTTCCGAAATATCCCGACCATTTAGGGGATGAAAATCATCAAAGGACATTCAATCAATTGAAACACTTACTAGTAAACTCTCCAACCATCCAGCAAGCAAATGAAATGGAGTCATATACTTTGAGAACGGATGCAAAGAATTATGCGCTAGGTGCTGTAGTTGTAGTTGGCATAGGTCATCAGCCACTCAAATGGTTAATGTCGTTGAAAACACCATCCGGACTCTGGCTCAATGGAATCTACTGATCCAAGGATTCAACCTACAAATAACATTAAACACGTGGTAAAGCCAGCGTCGTCGCTAATACATTGTCCGGGCCTCGAATGCCTGAAGATGTACAATGTGCCGTGTTATCATGTTAATTGGATTTTCCAACGTATGACTTAGATATGTTCCTGATCAGGATTCTGAAGAAGCTCAACTTGTAGTACCTGTTAGCCAACGCGAACTAAAATTCGATCTCGAGCTAAATTTGTTAGCACATGTATTGAGTGCCAACATTACAAAATATCAAATTTACAACCATCTGGATTATTAAAAACGCCGGTTATGAAACAACAATTCGAGCCTATTGCGGTGGATTTATTTGGTCCTCTTCCAAGTAGCAAAGCCGGATATACAAATATTTTGATTGTAGAAGATGTTGCATCTCGCTGGATAGAATTGTTCCCGATTAGGTCTGCAACGGCAAATATTTGCGCACGAAAACTGATTGATGCGATATTTTTACGATGTGGCATTTCGAAAGTGCCTCGATTTTTTTGATGTTCAACAATGTCTTTCGCCAGTATACCATCCTCAAGCGAATCCGGTGGAAAGAAAAAATCGCGATCTGAAGATACAGTTAGCTTTATTAGTAGATGAGCATTTGCCTTCGATACGTTATGCAATTAATACGACTCGATGTGATTCAATTCAACAGACCCCAGATTTTTTGACATTTGGACGTGAACTTCGAACATTGGACGATGTTCACCCATGATAATAGACCTGATGGGCCTCTTACTAATTATGAATCTCAGGTTGTCTTAAAGGAACAGCATGATCGTTCACGACGTCGAAACCGATTGTATAAAATTGGTGATTTGGTTCTAGTGGATACTCATCCTCGCAGCAATGCCGATAAGGGGTATACTAAAAATTTAGCTCCACGTCGAACTGGTCCTTATCAAATCTCAAAAGTGATATCGTCACTACCTTTTGAAGTGTCTACAAACAATAAGAATAAATCACTTTAGGGACGTTATCATGTGTCGCAGATATTTCCGTACAAGTAGAAATAAGCGTCAGAACTCCCATCGGGATGATTAGTTAGTTAAGCAGCAACACCAATTTCTTCGACTAAACGACTACGATATCATTATTCCATAATACCATACCATCATGAGACTATACCATTAAACCACCATACATCACACCATGATGTATCTCCTACCATCCATCCACCATACCATCATACCATCACATCATTATACTACCACCATGGTACCACCAATCATACCATGGTACCATTATACCATATCATCGTACCATAATATTATTATACTATCATACCATCATACCATCGTACCATCATGCCGCGATATAATCATACCATCATATTTCAAAAGTTTATCCAAAAATCATTTTAGAATTCCATGTCCATCGCAGATGTCAAATTTCACTAAAATCCGTTAAGAAATAGCCAACTTCCGTCTTATTTGTCAATATTTATCCAGGTTCTAGAACTCTATCCAAAAATCCAAGGCCACATTCCAAATTTTTATAAAAAAAAAATCACAAATCCTCAGCTAACCGACCACTCACTAAAACGGACAACTTTTTTGGTCTCGTTGATTTCCATTATAGTGAGGTTTCCCTATATAATAGATTCAACTCAGCCCTGATTCAACCGGCAAACGGAACCTATCCCAACCCTCAACACATGTCAAATTTCATCAAAATCGTTTAAGGAATAGCCAAGTTCCACCCTCCCAGAACTTTATCCACAAATCATTTTGGAATCCCATTTACAAGGCACATGTTAAATTTGTCAGTTCCATCATACTTGGCCATATTCCAGAACTTCATCTAAAAAAAAAATTGAGAATCCCATATCCATTGGAAATACTGAATTTCATCAAAAAGGGATAAGATATAGAATCCCAATACAATTTTTATAAAAAAAATCACAAATCAAGTTTAACTGCTCACTAAACCCTAATCCAACCCAAAATCAGCTCTAATTCAACCCACAAACGGAATCTAATTGAACCCTCAGCTCATCCGCAAACTGTACGCCAAATTCAATCCTCAAACCAGCCAATCCTCAGATTGGCCGATCGGCTGTGTTATATTTCAGTATTCTATTCCTGAAATAATCTCTAACAATTCTCTGTATGTAAAGTTCAATGCTAAAAGAGGTTTTTTTCCAATTAGCAGTTTTGAATGCGTATTTAACATCAGTACAATATATTTTATTACCATCTGTCCATCTCTTTCCCTCGATTGCATTTTGAGCATTGTTTTCAATCTATCCGCACAATTCCCCAAAATTGCCCCAAAGCTTCAGGAAATTCCTTTTCGAGACCAATGGAATTATAGAAGTTCACTTTGTCCGCTGGAATTTTCGTCGAACATTATGGCAGGCTTTATGAAGCTGGGCTATTTCCAAGGTCCACTGGTAAACCGAGGAACGACAGCGATCAACAAATCTTCTTGTCATTGTTGCATCACAGGCTTCAATAATACCAGCTGTTATTTGACACATCGCTAATAGATCCAAGCGGTTTGATGCGTGAAGACATTTCCTATATTACAAAGCACGACATCCTACAGCTTGTGCATTGACATCCCCATTCGATTCGGCAATAATGACATGCTTGAGATTTCGAGCATCCATTAAAAAGTTTGCAACCTGCTCTGTGATCTGTACTTTAGTAATCTTCTTCCCTCCCAAGACTTTTTCTTTCTTGTTGTAAACTTCACTAAGCTTGTTGAGCTTTTTTGAGCGAATAATTGAAAATGATGAAATCATCTGTTTTATCATAGGCCAGTGGCGAATCAAACAATTTCTATGAGATTGGATCATTTTCGAAATTTAGAGGGAGACCAATTTTGAAATTTAGTGGGCAGAGAGAGGAAGAAAAGTGAAATTCTGCTAAAAATTACTTGGACTTATCCTAATCTGTTGTGGACCAACGACTAACCTATTTCTATGGTCAAGGCGGAGGATTGGAAAGCCTTTTGAATCTGCACGTCAAGAAGGTCGAGTATCTGTCATACGAATTGACCCAAAACCGCCTTTTTGTAAAATATTTACTAATTTTTTATAAATGATGATTTGAAGATTGCATTGGGAGTACCGCAGTTGGGTTTGGGGTCGAGTTGGGGATCAATTTGCAGGTTGAGTTGGGTTTGAATTGGAATAAGGTGGGAATGGTTTAGGGTTTACCAACTTTTGATCAATTTTTTATTAATGTTACTTTGAGGATTAAAATGGGCGTTGAATTTAGCTTAAGATTTAATTATGGGTTGAATTGAGGGTTGAACTGGAATAACCTTGAGTTGAGTTTATGTTTACATGTAGTTTTTCAGACCTTCTTGGTTTGAGAGTTCAGTTAAAAGTTTAGTTTGGGGTTGGTTTAAGTGCTGGATTACAAGTCGAGTTGAAGTTGAGTTGGGGTTGAGTTGAGGGTCAGCCACGGATTCAGTTGGGAATGTATTTGGGGTTGTATTGAGGATTGAGATGACTTGAGCTGTTTTGTGTTGAATTCATGTACGAATATTGTTTAGGAGTAATGAATTATATTTGAATTATTGTCAACCATTTATCATTGTCAACCAATCGCATGGACTCAATCAATCGTATTTCTAAGAAAAGAAAGAAAAGGTGCTAATTTAATTGGAGGGTTCATGGAAAAAAAGTTAAATAAAGCCATGTAATAATGAATTCTAAAATAAAATAAAGTTAAATATTAATTAAAATCCGATAAAAACAAAAACCAGCTCGGTAAATGGTCCCAATAAAATCAAATATAGTTTTCAGAATCGCGTTGATTTGAGGATTGAGAGCTAGAGGTTGATTTAGTGATTGAATTGAGCATTGAGTTTGTGGTTGAGGTGAGGGTTCAGTTTGGAGTTGAGTAAGGGGTTCTCTCTTGCAGGTTGAGTTAGAAGTTAGCTTGAGCACTCCTACCTAACCTAACCTAAGTCAAACTTCAAGCTAGTGTCACGGGGTTTATAACTGCAGCTTACGATCCCTTTGGGCAAAACCAGTAGCAGCTTTGAAACATTCCAGCTGGGCAATCGTTAGCCAGCTGTTCTGGTTCTGTGCTGGGTAATCTCGTTTCTACAACCTGACAAAAATTCGCAAGTATACTAGCTACCTCCTCGTTGCGGCTACCGGTAACTATTATTTCTTCCAGCACGACTAAAGCACCAAAGGAGAAATCTTTAACAACAAAATAATTATTTTCATTCTTCAAGGGTCATTTATGATAACTGTAAGGGAGAACTTGAAATATATGAGTAATATTGACGACTGAACTGAAGCTGCCTCTAGTGGGACTCGATATTCCATTTCCAATATAGGCTGTAGCTGTCCAAACATTGATGACATCAAGTAGTGCTTCGTAGCCATAAATAAAATAAACTGGGGATAACAATGAACATCCAATGGGACTACTAAAAAGAGGTTTCTAGTTGGAAATGAGTTCGAAAAATCTGAGGTTCCCCTGAAGATACCCCCAACGAAGGCAAACAAGAAGTGTAACAACAAATGGTGGAGCTCGAAGGAAATTGGGTTTCGGTTTGACATATTAATTTGAAGGTTAGATTGAATTGGTTTGAGTTGAGTTCATACATGCAAGTAGTTTTAAAATCGAGTTGATCTCGGGATTGAGTTGGCTTTTGAGTTTGGAATTTAGTAGAAAGTTGAAGATTTGGTTCGAGGTGGTTGATTTGGAGTTGAGTTAGCTTGTATTGGGGTTGAGTAAGGGGTTCAGTTAAGGAATTTTCCGGGACTAACTAATTCGTGGGTTGAGATAGTCGTTGAGTTTGAGGTTAAGTTAATGGTTGAATTGAAAGTTGATTTGGGTTTCAATGAATGATTGGGTGGGAGTTTTCAAAAATGTTCATCCCGAAAAGGCTTTTTTCAAAATTTTCATTCCATCCAGAAAAAAATATTAAAAACTCTTAACAGAGATTTGGCAGGATTATAGTAAACTAAGCCATTGATATATATGACCCCTGAAATTGTGTGCAATACCCGACTTCTTCACGTCATTTTAGGGGGACATCTCCGAGATCAGCGCAAGGAATTTCGAAATTGGCCATATTTCATTTTAAATAGTACGTAAGCCTGTGGTTAATTTCCCCCTTAAAATGCGTGATTTCTTATTGAGGCTCGGGTTTAAATTGTGTTTGAATTAAGAAACACCACAATCGAACCAGCCAGAAATGGTCAACAAAATGCAAGATATTGTGTTGGCCGATAGTCGAGTGATGATTATAAAACTATGAAAAAATTCCTGTTCCAAAATGACAATGCACCGGCCTGGGAATACGCTATGAAATGCTGCCTGAATGAGGCTCGCTGGTGGCTTCTTCCTAATCGAAAATCTGCAATTGTGCTCCGATTTCGATGGTTGGTACCTCTATCAATAGGCGTTGAGACCTGTAATCATCATGCCAATGGCTATTTGGATAGCTCGAATATTTCTGCACATTTAGTAGAAAATTCAATTTTATTGAAAATCAACTGAACTATAGCCCACAAATTCAGAGCCAGAAAAATCGAAAATCTGCAATTGTGCTCCGATTTCGATGGCTGGTACCTCTATCAATAGGCGCTGAGACCTGTAATCGTCATGCTAATGGCTATTTGGATAGCTCGAACATTTCTGCACATTTAGTAGAAAATTCAATTTTATTGAAAATCAACTGAACTATAGCCCACAAATTCAGAGCCAGAAAAATCGAAAATCTGCAATTGTGCTCCGATTTCGATGGCTGGTACCTCTATCAATAGGCGCTGAGACCTGTAATCGTCATGCTAATGGCTATTTGGATAGCTCGAACATTTCTGCACATTTAGTAGAAAATTCAATTTTATTGAAAATCAACTGAACTATAGCCCACAAATTCAGAGCCAGAAAAATCGAAAATCTGCAATTGTGCTCCGATTTCGATGGTTGATACCTCTATCAATAGGCGTTGAGACCTGTAATCGTCATGCTAATGGCTATTTGGATAGCTCGAACATTTCTGCACATTTCGTAGAAAATTCAATTTTATTGAAAATCAACTGAACTATAGCCCACAAATTCAGAGCCAGAAAAATCGAAAATCTGCAATTGTGCTCCGATTTCGATGGTTGATACCTCTATCAATAGGCGTTGAGACCTGTAATCGTCATGCCAATGGCTATTTGGATAGCTCGAACATTTCTGCACATTTAGTAGAAAATTCAATTTTATTGAAAATCAACTGAACTATAGCCCACAAATTCAGAGCCAGAAAAATCGAAAATCTGCAATTGTGCTCCGATTTCGATGGCTGGTACCTCTATCAATAGGCGTTGAGACCTGTAATCGTCATGCCAATGGCTATTTGGATAGCTCGAACATTTCTGCACATTTAGTAGAAAATTCAATTTTATTGAAAATCAACTGAACTATAGCCCACAAATTCAGAGCCAGAAAAATCGAAAATCTGCAATTGTGCTCCGATTTCGATGGTTGATACCTCTATCAATAGGCGTTGAGACCTGTAATCGTCATGCCAATGGCTATTTGGATAGCTCGAACATTTCTGCACATTTAGTAGAAAATTCAATTTTATTGAAAATCAACTGAACTATAGCCCACAAATTCAAAGCCAGAAAAATCGAAAATCTGCAATTGTGCTCCGATTTCGATGGTTGATACCTCTATCAATAGGCGTTGAGACCTGTAATCGTCATCCCAATGGCTATTTGGATAGCTCGAACATTTCTGCACATTTAGTAGAAAATTCAATTTTATTGAAAATCAACTGAACTATAGCCCACAAATTCAGAGCCAGAAAAATCGAAAATCTGCAATTGTGCTCCGATTTCGATGGTTGATACCTCTATCAATAGGCGTTGAGACCTGTAATCGTCATGCTAATGGCTATTTGGATAGCTCGAACATTTCTGCACATTTAGTAGAAAATTCAATTTTATTGAAAATCAACTGAACTATAGGCCACAAATTCAGAGCCAGAAAAATCGAAAATCTGCAATTGTGCTCCGATTTCGATGGTTGGTACCTCTATCAATAGGCGTTGAGACCTGTAATCGTCATGCAATGGCTATTTGGATAGCTCGAATATTTCTGCACATTTAGTAGAAAATTCAATTTTATTGAAAATCAACTGAACTATAGCCCACAAATTCAAAGCCAGAAAAATCGAAAATCTGCAATTGTGCTCCGATTTCGATGGTTGATACCTCTATCAATAGGCGTTGAGACCTGTAATCGTCATGCCAATGGCTATTTGGATAGCTCGAACATTTCTGCACATTTAGTAGAAAATTCAATTTTATTGAAAATCAACTGAACTATAGCCCACAAATTCAGAGCCAGAAAAATCGAAAATCTGCAATTGTGCTCCGATTTCGATGGTTGATACCTCTATCAATAGGCGTTGAGACCTGTAATCGTCATGCTAATGGCTATTTGGATAGCTCGAACATTTCTGCACATTTAGTAGAAAATTCAATTTGATTGAAAATCAACTGAACTATAGCCCACAAATTCAGAGCCAGAAAAATCGAAAATCTGCAATTGTGCTCCGATTTCGATGGTTGATACCTCTATCAATAGGCGTTGAGACCTGTAATCGTCATGCCAATGGCTATTTGGATAGCTCGAACATTTCTGCACATTTAGTAGAAAATTCAATTTTATTGAAAATCAACTGAACTATAGCCCACAAATTCAGAGCCAGAAAAATCGAAAATCTGCAATTGTGCTCCGATTTCGATGGCTGGTACCTCTATCAATAGGCGTTGAGACCTGTAATCGTCATGCCAATGGCTATTTGGATAGCTCGAACATTTCTGCACATTTAGTAGAAAATTCAATTTTATTGAAAATCAACTGAACTATAGCCCACAAATTCAGAGCCAGAAAAATCGAAAATCTGCAATTGTGCTCCGATTTCGATGGCTGGTACCTCTATCAATAGGCGCTGAGACCTGTAATCGTCATGCTAATGGCTATTTGGATAGCTCGAACATTTCTGCACATTAAGTAGAAAATTCAATTTTATTGAAAATCAACTGAACTATAGCCCACAAATTCAGAGCCAGAAAAATCGAAAATCTGCAATTGTGCTCCGATTTCGATGGCTGGTACCTCTATCAATAGGCGTTGAGACCTGTAATCGTCATGCCAATGGCTATTTGGATAGCTCGAACATTTCTGCACATTTAGTAGAAAATTTAATTTTATTGAAAATCAACTGAACTATAGCCCACAAATTCAGAGCCAGAAAAATCGAAAATCTGCAATTGTGCTCCGATTTCGATGGCTGGTACCTCTATCAATAGGCGTTGAGACCTGTAATCGTCATGCCAATGGCTATTTGGATAGCTCGAACATTTCTGCACATTTAGTAGAAAATTCAATTTTATTGAAAATCAACTGAACTATAGCCCACAAATTCAGAGCCAGAAAAATCGAAAATCTGCAATTGTGCTCCGATTTCGATGGCTGGTACCTCTATCAATAGGCGTTGAGACCTGTAATCGTCATGCCAATGGCTATTTGGATAGCTCGAACATTTCTGCACATTTAGTAGAAAATTCAATTTTATTGAAAATCAACTGAACTATAGCCCACAAATTCAGAGCCAGAAAAATCGAAAATCTGCAATTGTGCTCCGATTTCGATGGCTGGTACCTCTATCAATAGGCGCTGAGACCTGTAATCGTCATGCTAATGGCTATTTGGATAGCTCGAACATTTCTGCACATTTAGTAGAAAATTCAATTTGATTGAAAATCAACTGAACTATAGCCCACAAATTCATAGCCAGAAAAATCGAAAATCTGCAATTGTGCTCCGATTTCGATGGTTGATACCTCTATCAATAGGCGTTGAGACCTGTAATCGTCATGCCAATGGCTATTTGGATAGCTCGAACATTTCTGCACATTTAGTAGAAAATTCAATTTTATTGAAAATCAACTGAACTATAGCCCACAAATTCAGAGCCAGAAAAATCGAAAATCTGCAATTGTGCTCCGATTTCGATGGCTGGTACCTCTATCAATAGGCGCTGAGACCTGTAATCGTCATGCCAATGGCTATTTGGATAGCTCGAACATTTCTGCACATTTAGTAGAAAATTCAATTTTATTGAAAATCAACTGAACTATAGCCCACAAATTCAGAGCCAGAAAAATCGAAAATCTGCAATTGTGCTCCGATTTCGATGGTTGATACCTCTATCAATAGGCGTTGAGACCTGTAATCGTCATGCCAATGGCTATTTGGATAGCTCGAACATTTCTGCACATTTAGTAGAAAATTCAATTTTATTGAAAATCAACTGAACTATAGCCCACAAATTCAGAGCCAGAAAAATCGAAAATCTGCAATTGTGCTCCGATTTCGATGGCTGGTACCTCTATCAATAGGCGTTGAGACCTGTAATCGTCATGCCAATGGCTATTTGGATAGCTCGAACATTTCTGCACATTTAGTAGAAAATTCAATTTTATTGAAAATCAACTGAACTATAGCCCACAAATTCAGAGCCAGAAAAATCGAAAATCTGCAATTGTGCTCCGATTTCGATGGCTGGTACCTCTATCAATAGGCGCTGAGACCTGTAATCGTCATGCTAATGGCTATTTGGATAGCTCGAACATTTCTGCACATTTAGTAGAAAATTCAATTTTATTGAAAATCAACTGAACTATAGCCCACAAATTCAGAGCCAGAAAAATCGAAAATCTGCAATTGTGCTCCGATTTCGATGGCTGGTACCTCTATCAATAGGCGTTGAGACCTGTAATCGTCATGCCAATGGCTATTTGGATAGCTCGAACATTTCTGCACATTTAGTAGAAAATTCAATTTGATTGAAAATCAACTGAACTATAGCCCACAAATTCATAGCCAGAAAAATCGAAAATCTGCAATTGTGCTCCGATTTCGATGGTTGATACCTCTATCAATAGGCGCTGAGACCTGTAATCGTCATGCCAACGGCCATTTGGATAGCTTGAATATTTCTTCACATTTCGCAGAAAATTCAATTTTATTGAAAATCAACTGAACTATAGCCCACAAATTCAGAGCCAGAAAAATCGAAAATCTGGAATTGTGCTCCGATTTCGATGGTTTATAGCTCTATTAATAGGCGTTGAGACCTGTAATCGTCATGCTAATGGCTATTTGGATAGCTCGAACATTTCTGCACATTTAGTAGAAAATTCAATTTTATTGAAAATCAACTGAACTATAGCCCACAAATTCAGAGCCAGAAAAATCGAAAATCTGCAATTGTGCTCCGATTTCGATGGTTGATACCTCTATCAATAGGCGCTGAGACCTGTAATCGTCATGCCAACGGTCATTTGGATCGCTCGTACATTTCTACACATTTCGCAGAAAATTCAATTTTATTGAAAATCAACTGAACTATAGCCCTCGTACGCATCTTTGCATCGTTTTTAATTTAATCTTATGTTTTGTTAGCAGGGTGAGTAAAGATATGTGCATCTTTGAAATAAAAACTAAATAAGCAGAGGGCGGCAAATATTTAATTGGCCTAGGGACGGCAAAATGCTAAAAGCGGCCCTGTAAAAAAGTTGCCCCAATAAGGGCGTCGAGTTTAAATTTTGCGCCTGTTTTTTTCTACAGGATTGGCTGCTCTAAAATTGTCATATACAATATTAGGCATTTTCACCTGGGGTATTCACCTTTCACCAAATTGTGACAGAAGTGTCACACAATTTTCCACAAAAAATTGTTGGAATTTTATCGATATCGTGATTATTTTATTAAACCCAAAATTAAATTAAGGTTCACTCGTAACTGTCGTCTGAAACATAAAGGCCAGAAATCATAAAAGAAATGTGTGTCCATCTGTCTGGATGTTTGAATTTCTGGTATCTCGAGAACGGCTTGTCTGAGTTTGATTTTTTTTTGCGCCAAACTGTTTCTATGGTCAAGGCGGAGAATTGAAGAGTTTTTGGAGCTACACCTCAAGAGGATCGGATACCTCCCATACGAATTGACCCAAACCCATGTGGCTATATTTCCACGTTGATAAATTTTTCTTTTATGCTGATTTGAGGATTGAGTTGAGTGATGAATTTGTGATTGAGTTGAAGGACCATTTGCGGGTTGGATTAGTATTGAGTTGGAGGTTTAGTGAGCAGAAAGAGCAAATTTTATGCATTACTGAATTGAGTTGGGTTGAATAAGGGTTTAGTTGGAGTTGAGTTTGGATTCTGTTACGGTTCAGTCAGCAGTTCTGCTAGGAGTTTATTTGTGTGTTGAATTGACGGGTTAACTAGAGAAAGCTTGAGTTGAGTTCAAATACGCTTTTACTACGATTTGGCAGTTGAGTTGGACATGAGTTTAGGGTCTTTAAGACTGGGTTGCAGGTCTAGTTCAGGTTGAGTACGGTTGAGTTGGGGGGTCGAGTAAGAGGTTGAGTTGGGATTCAGTTAAGTAAGTTTAGGGACGAGTTGATGGTTGATTTTGGAGTGGGTTGAGCTTATAGTAATTAACTTTTACAGCTATATTTTGTGACGAATTCATCAATATTTGGAAAAATAATGTCAAAAATTGTATTATAGGACGTTCGGCACATCATTTGTGGCCCGCCAATATCGAAAAATATTCGTAAATTTTCCTTAAGTTTTTGCTTGTTAAACGACGACAACATAAATAGATCTGAACACAATAGACAACGAGATCGCTAACCAAGGTGAAATTTAAAATTGGTTGAGCTCCTGGCTAGACCTTGACACAGTTGCTTTTTTTATTCTTCACAGTTGAAACGTTTTGTGCATTCCAAAGCCATCGTCATCATTTTTGTGTTCTTCAGCACTAAAGTGGTATACAGTCTCACAACTCGTTCGTAAAATGTTTGCTCACATCGGCCAATAAGGCAACAAGGTTCCACCAGATCAAGCTAAAGAAGCTCACATAACTTTCACACCGTTTTCTACAATGAAGGGTAGACTTAAAATTACTTAGGATTTCCTTTGTTTTTAATAATGATCCAGCTTTCTTCCAGACGTAGTTGTAATTTTGACAAGACCAGAATTTTTCAAAGTAGAAGCGGAATTCTTTTATAAAGGTTACAGCCTACCTGATCAAAATTCCAAGCACAGCCTTTCACTAACCTTACAAAATCAGATAATGCCCAGATTAAGGCAAACCATTCAACAAGAAAGTGAGTAATTTGCGATTTTTGAATTTTTAACACACAGAGATCAATAAAATTTATTATTGAACTCTTGGTAGATACACAACTAAAAAATTACAACTTTCCAGTCTCATTTATGACCAAAATCGGTACTAATAAGTTTCGATTTTGAAGAAGAAACTTGTGAATAAATTCATCGCCGACACCAGAGTATCAGGGAAACGTTTTCAGATTTTGCTCTAGCCGTGCAGAAGCTGAATGCAAGGTTACAAAATAGATTGTCTGATAGAGAGTTGATCCACAGACTTTACCAGGACATGCAGCCAGCATTACAAAACGTAATCCTTCCTTCTCAAGGTAGCATCAGATCTGTGGAAGAACTTCAAATATGGGACCAGTCAGGATACGACTCACGAAGCTTTAGCGATATGCTTAGAAGACGCCAGCCAGCCATTAATGAAATCACTAACGAATTTAAGGAACTAAATATCAACCCTAGTTTAAGAAGGAGTGAAAACTCATCACCAATTGAGTCCGAGGAAAATACGTCGAGAAATAGTGATTTAGAGGCATTACAGGGAACGTTTGATAATTCCAGAAATTCAAAGGAATACAAATCTTAATATTTAATTTGTTGGCGGTGCCAAGATATAGATCATCGTGTTCAGAATTGTCCTAAACTCAAGTTTTGTTTAAACTGTCAGGCGCAAGAAGCGGAAAACCGCCAGCCAATTCGGCCCAGTCGAGTATTGAGGGTGTAGGGCCGGTTCTTTTCAAATCTACAAGGAGGAGAACGAACGCCCCATTGCTTTCATGTCACAAAAATTAAGTGGTGCACAGAAAAATTATACCGTTACCGAACTCAAATGCTTAGCGGCGATTTTGGTTGTCAAGAAATGCCGAGCCTATGTAGAAGACCACGATTTTACGCTAATTACGAACCACGCTAGTCTAAAATGACTAATGAGTTAGAGAGACCTAAACGGGAAACTAGCGAGATGGAGCTTGAAACTCCAAGGATATTCTTGTAGCATTAAACATGTCAAAATAGGTCAACAAAATGTTGTACCAGATACTCTCTCGCGAATTCACTGCGACACTTTAGAAGAATTTGAGGAAAGCAAATCAAAACTTATCGCTGCGATAGAATTGGATTCACAGCTTTAAAGATGAACAATACCAAGAGCTTCTTAATAACATTTAGACCCGAATAGATTCTTAACATTCAAAATTACAGATGAACGAATTTTTATTCATCTGGAGCCAAATAAAAACCAATGCGATTAAGAAATGAACTGGTTCACCAGGAACACAACGATCCGCTGGCATCACACTGTGGAATTTTAAAAAGGTTGGAGAGGCTACGCCGATTTTATTTCTGGCCTAAAAGGTACGCAGCTTCATTTTAAAATGTAAGACATGTAAGATTTCGAAAGCTTCAAATAAAATCACACGATCGCCCCTGGGAAAAATGTTTCCCGTAGAAAGTCCTTGGCAACGAATAAACGTCGATCTTCTAGGGCTATACCCGCGTTCTACGGAATTTGTCTTATAAAAACCCTCGAGGCACAACACAACAGATCGTTGTTTTTTTTAAGGATGAAGTGGTTCACGTATATGGAGTTCCTGAAAAGATATACACTCGGACAATGGACCACAATTTAAAAGTCACGAGTATAAGTTATTCTTGGCAAATTTTGGAGTTATTGATTCTGGAACAGCCGTCTACTCTTCACAGCCTAACTCTTCAGAAAGAGTAAACAGATCAGTTTTAGAATCTATACGCTCTTACGTGAAAGGAAAGCATACCACAAGGGACAAACATTTATCAGAAATCGCCTCAGCCCATCGTAATAATATATATGATGGGTAGTATTCTGGAGGGAAGTATAGTTATGCCACTACCAGATAGGATGTCTTTGTTATATGCACAGATTGACATAGCTAATGCTTACGAAAAAAAGTTCTAAGCGGCTAAGCGCTATAATTTGAGAAGTCGGCCTATCGAGTTTAGTATATAGGTCAAAATGTATTTGTAAGAACACATCCGCAAAGGGATGCATTAAATAAATTTTGTTCTAAGTTCACTCCATAATTTATAAAACGCGTTGTTAAGAAAAAAATAGGCACGGCTTATGAAGTAAGGATGAAACTGGTCCCATTTTGACCAAAACTGAAGGCATTATTCTATGTCAAAAAATTGCAAGCACTATATGAAATAAAAACTTCCATGCTATGTGTTAAAAGAATGCGGATATTGTCTAGCTAGTTAGATGGCGTAAAACAGCCCCTTGACATGTTTCAGAACTGAAAATTCTTATCGAACTTTGTTTCCGACAATTACTCATCATACAGTATTTGTTAACATTCAAGGACGAACGACACAATCGATTAAACCGGAAACTATATTATTCGGACTGTTTTCGGAGCAAAGCCGAAATTTAATAATTCATGTACAAATATTTGGAAATCTATGTACATAAATAAACATAAAATGGCGGATATTAAACTAAATGAAATGATCGATGTAACCTCAATACAATTTAGTATTAAAATCGAGTTCAATGTCAAATTTTTATACGAGATTATCGGTATAAAAATTTACTTGTTGTGCAACTGTGGCCAACAAACAACATTGTGACTGTGGTATACACAAATTGTTTCACATAATATTGCATGATTGCATTGATTTTTATAAAAACTGTATCATCAGCTGTTTTATCAATCCACGATTTACTCGCGTGATCATAATTATGTTTTTCGCACTATCTTAAAACTAATTTTTGCATTATTAATTCTTAATTTCTTACCTGTTTTGCTGTCATTGCACTTTGTAACGTTATTAATTTATTATTAGAGCCACAACTTAAAAATGTTAAACACTTTAAAACTTTAAAACTTCACACTGATATACCGTTAACTACAGTAAACTATAAAATTTATTTGGGTGCTATCATAAAATATGAATGTGAGATCAAGGTCTTAGCACTACATACTCGTAACTCTCACTCTCATACTCTAAAATTGTTTTGTGTTGTCGTTGTTGTTGAAATACCAAATTTTTATTTATAAACAAAACGTTTTGAGGGGAACTCTAATACAGCTGTTTTTAAACTGATGGTTAGTGATGTCACGAAAAAAAATTAAAAAAAACCAGTGGTTTGTAATCTAATATTCGCGGGCTAATTCAAAATTTCGAAATACGAAATACGAAAAACATTATTGACGATTGTAAAAGTTAAGAAAGCGCCTCTCGAGGACAATAGTTAAAATGATGCACCTGATAAAATGACATTTGTCACAAATGCGACGAAAGAAAATTTAGCAATGCGGTAATTAAAAATTGGTTTTATAGTCCAAAATTGGAATAATTTACAATTATTAGCAATCCGATAAGTAAAAATTGTGCTTACAGATCAAAATTGGAATTATTTACAACAATTTCGAACGTCAAATTATCAGGTAGCTCAGTTTATAAATGTTCCACTAGGTGGAATCCGTGATGCTCCAATCGTCAATAACTTGAGTACAGGGTTGAGACTTGACTTTGTTGTGAATTGCCCTTCAATACTGTATGCTTGTCGTTATCTGAATACTGTCTTGAAATTATTCAAGAATGTTCAGGTTATTTACGTTGTACATGGCGGTGATTAGCACGTATTGACGATTGGAGCATCACGGATTCCACCTAGTGGAACATTTTTAAACTGAGCTACCTGATAATTTGACGTTGAAAATTATTGTAAACAATTCCAATTTTGGACTATAAAAACAATTTTTAATTACCGCAGTGCTAAATTTTCTTTCGTCGTATTTGTGACAAATGTCATTTAATCACATGCATCATTTTAACTTTTTTCCTCGAGAGGTGCTTTCTCTACTTTTACAATCGTCAATAGGGTTTTTTTTGGTTTTACATGCTTACGGATAATTTGATATTTGAGAACTTTCAAGAATATTCAAAATACTTTAAAAATTCGACATTTTTGAGATTATTTTGGAATTCTTGATATTTCTAAATTATATTCGCAATTTGTGATGCTTTATCGATATATTTAGAACTCGTCATAGCATAGAGCTGCATAATGTTTCGTTTTATTTGAGGCCATTCAAATGAATCATGTTCTATTTCATCTACTTTTGAACGATAACCCGCATATGCCCACAAAATTAAATCTGAGTAAACCAATTGGTTTTCTTACACATGTACCGCTCGAAAATTGAAACACATTTTTTGATGAAGGATATTTATATTGAGAAAAAATATTCGGAATTTTATCCAAAATTCCGTTGCCCCCTGAAATATCAAATATCTTAGTAAAGCTCTTAAAACTAATAGTTCTTATATTTCTTGTAAATGCATGATTTTTGGTCATAAAATATTTTAACGAAAGACAGAGTTTTTGGAAAGGCACATAAATTATCGAGGATTTTTTTGATAAATAAATTATCAAGCTTAAAGCTCATTGAAAACAAATACTCTAAATTAATCCCAAAATACCACTTTCCTTTATGAAATCAAATTTGTTACAGTCAAATGGTTTGATTTAAAAAGCTTCGATAAGGGAAAGCACTTAAAACTAAAGCTCTTGACAATTTTATCAAATACATAATTTATGCACATAAAATATTTGAATAAACCCCTGAAATTATTAAAAAGCTCAAAAATGTTAAGTTCAAACTCAAAGAGTATGAATTAGTTAAAGCTAAAAGCTATTTAAAACAAATATTTCCTTTATAATATCAAATTTCAGAGTAAAAAGTAAATGATTTGGGTAAAAAAAGCTTCTATACGTGAAAGCTCCTAAAACTTTAAGTTCGACATTTTACACAAATAATCTAGAAAGACGGTAGCATTGGTACTCAAGGACTTTGAGAGGGCAATCCCACTCCTGTATATTCATATCCCGGCCCAGTCTCAAAATACATTGTAACAAAAACCTGAAATTATTAAAAGGTTCAGAAATGTTAAGTTTAAACCTTAAGTTTAATTATCAAGCCTAAAGCTCATTCTTAAAAAATATTCTAAATATATCCCAAAGTTTTGTACTTCTATTAATACAAAATTTGGGAGTAAAATGATTTGATTCAAAAAGCTTCGATAAACGAAAGATTATATTATAATACCAAGTTTCTTAGTAAAATGGTTGGATTTGGCTAAAAGCTCTTGATAATTTAAATTGAGAACAAATATACTAAATGATCCCTAAACTCCGTTACCCTTTGTAAATCGGATTTCTGAGTAAAATAAATTAGTTTAAAAAGCTTTTCTTATTGAAAGCTCTTAAAACTAATAGTTCTTGAAATTTTTTGCAAACCATTGTAACAAAAACCTGAAATTATGAAAAAGCTCAAAAATGTTAAGTTCAAACCCAAAAGGTATAAACTAATTATCACGCTTAAAGCTCATTGAAAACAAATATTCTAAATTTATCTGAAAATACCGCTTTCCTTTATAATATCAAGTTTTGTAGTAAATTGGCTTGGTTTGAAAACTTTTTAAAACTGAAAGCTTTTGTTGAGTGATGATTAACTTTAAGATGAAATATTCTAAATTTTAGCCAAAATTCTGCTACTAAAACCATACTTCTGAATAAAATGGTTTGCTTAAAAAAGCTTTGATAATTGAAAGATCTTGATTTTTTGCCTATTTAGCAAAAACCTAAAATCATGAAAAAGCTCAACATTAAAAGTTAAGTTAAAACCTAAACTTTTTAAAATTAATTATCAAACTTAAAACTAATTAACAAATTTTGCAGATACATGTTTTATTCTTAAACCAATTTTTAACAAAACTTACGGATAATTCGATATTTGAGAACTTTCAAGAATATTTAAGATACTTTGAAAATTCGACATTTTTGATAATCAAAATAGGAGTTCCACATAAACCTATAAATACAAAATTTCATAATTCTAGATTTTGGGTTTTAAGTTAGAGAACACACTGACAGATTCCAAAAGCTTACAGCTGTACAGATTCCAAAAGCTTTTGATCATATAAACAGATTGGCGACAAAAAAATCGAAATTGGGCAAACATTTTGGCCAGCAAAACTATGGGCCATGTTTGGCAGGATTTCAATAACTTTGGTTGTTGCGGATTCTTACGTTTTCTCTTACTTGTATGTCTTAGCATTCTTGCGTTCTCACATAATTGTTTGTCTCTATTTGTGGATTACGAAAATCAACTTATGACTTACTAAATAAAAATAAGTACACCACGTAATCTTGAATTCGCGATTACCAGTTTGCATCTATTGGGGGTATTAGGATTCGCTTATTGCCGAAACAAGATGTTTATTGTGTCCTTAGAAATTCATATTTCTTCGTCGAATGCTTCAGAGTTTTTCTAATCGAGCGGCTAAATTAGTGGCGTAACTACAAATTTTGAACCATCTCCTCCCTCCGAAAAATTTATTTGGTCCCCTAAAAATGATTCTTGTACCTATGAACAAGTTTAAGTGAAAAACTTATTTCGTCCTATTGTCTATAGTCTCGCATTAATTAAAAGTATCTGATTTCGAGAAGAAACATCTTGCAACTCAATGCTCTGACGATTTCTAAATATATCGATGATTTGGTTACAATTGGACAAGGGAATCTTAAGGCTTCCAGACTAACTTTTTTAAAACTGACGTAATAAATGTAATTTCTCGTTAGTAAGAAAGTCGGGTGTTAGCAACACCCATACTCAGATGGGTGTTGGGTTAGGGTTGACTGTTTAGTTGGGGTTTTATTTAGCGGTTAAATTGGGGTTGAGTTAGAGTTAGCTTAGATTGATTTGAGCTGAGTTCATTTTGTTTTGAAAGTTTGAGTTGGGCAATTATTTTCGAGTTGAGTTGAGACAAGAATTAGGGGGTGGAGTTTAAGTTGATTGTGGTTGGGTTAGAGAGGTTGAAATTGATCAGCGGTTTAATTGGAAGTTAGCTTGGGTTTTTGAGCTGAGTTAATGTACGAACTTAATTTTTCGGACCGTGTTGATTTGAGGGTTGAGTTAAACTTATTGAGTTTGGGATTAAGATGATGGTTGAGTTTGGGGTCAAGATTGAGGTTGAGTTAGGATTGAGTTGTTTTCATGCAGCTTCTGGATCCCATTTATTTAATGATTGAGTTGTGCATTAAATTCAATTGTGGTTGAGTTTTTGTTGATTGAGGGGTTCTGCAGCGGAGTTGCTGAATTACTGATACATTTTCTAGGACCTTGTTGATTTGGGGTTTGAGTTGGACGTAGAGTTGGAAGTTACCTTGAGTTGTTCTGAGTTGAGTTCATTTACGCATTCAATTTTTCGGACGATGTTAATTTCGGGTTCTGTCGAGGGTTGAGTGTGAGCTCAGATTAAGTAAAGTACATGTGCCAGTACAGTTTTCTATCCGTTTTCAGGGAAACTTGGTCCAGATAAGCTAGCATTCTAGTTAGCTCATTTAAAAAGTTTATTAAGCCATATGAAGTCAGCATGGATTGGTAACCATATGATTCATTGATATCTAAAAGATTTAGATTTAAATGTCTCCCAGAATCCATTAATAGATCCAGCCAGCTGTTATCCAATTGTAAACTTGGATTGAGGAATTTGCAATGTTATTGCGAATAGAAACACCAAAACCTCAGACAGGTAACTATCATTACAGCAAGCTCTAAAGTTGTAACTCTGTGTAGCTATTTGCCGCGTCTCAGCATCCATGTTTTGTGTGGATAGCCTGGGACACGGCAAATGTGGAAACTTGAAACTTCTGAAATCAAATAACTGACGTTCGAGAAATTTTTGGCTGATTTAAATAAACGAATGGATGCTCTACAAGGCATTAAAGCAGAAAATGCAAAGTGTTTGCAAAGTAATGCACACTGGATGTAGGGATTACGTGAAGAAGCACTCTAGATGATATAATTGCTTGAGCGATACTCACATGGTTTACCAATGAAAATCAAGACGAACGTGTAGTTTATGTCAAAAGAAACACGACAATTGAATTCATCCAACTGCTCAGAATTGCGAGTGACAATTATGTCGAGCTTTGCATGACTCCGGATCGCAAACGTCTTTCGCTTCAGAAGAGTGTTTTCAACGACTAGGACTAAAGAAGACGAAGGGAAGAATATAGAACAAGGTCTTAATGATGTCAACTCTAGAGTATCCAAAGACGTGACCACTCTACGAATCAAATCTACCCTCGTCATATCAAGCCTCAATTAGTGAAATGGACGACCTTCAAGAATTGGTCAAAGTACAGTTAGCATAAATTTCATAAGAATAACAAAATTAACGTTCTTCTTGGTACTGACTTGTTCTTCGATATAATTATAGTGATGGCAAAAAATATCTTCTGAAATCAAAGCTAGTGACTCCCAAGACGAAATTAGGATGCGTGATTGCGCAGGACCGTCAATTAATCATGAGGTAACAATAAAGAAATTTCAATCAATCTGCACCTTGATATTGATCAAAGACTCAGAAAATTTTGGGAAATCAAGGAGATTGTGAAGAGAACACATTTTGTTTGGAACATTACCAGAGAACCGTTGAAAGATCAGCAGATGAAAGAATAAGACGAGCTACCATTCTTAGCAACCGAAACGTTAAATCAACTGGCATCACATTACCAAACCGAATGCCCAAAGGTAGCAGGAAATAGTGAAACATGATTTCTACGTTGATGATCTGATGTCTGGAACTAATAATTTAAGGGACGTGCAAACAATTGTCAAACGTTTGGTTTGTTGATTGAAGAATGGGGATTCAATCTTCGTAAACAACAATCTCCCCAAACTGAACCCCTTACAAATTAACAAAGTAATTGAAACCTTTCTCAAATAAAACGAAAGCATTTTTAAAATGAACGAAAAAAAGGTTTGGTCAATTAGATTGAAACCTCCTCAACCAGAAAGAAATCACCCACAAATGGAATCAAACCTTTTATATAAATTTGATAGCCTTCGTAAGCTTTATTCCATTCGCAAACAACCCCACTTTAATTTAAAAAAAGCCCCAATCGAATTGAAAAAGGTCACACTGAATCCCGGAACGGTCCCATTCCAACCGAAAAAGCCTTGCTCAACTCGGAAACGGTCCCATCCATTTTAATATACAAATATTTTAATGACGCACTACTACAGTCACTTACTATATGTTTAAAATTGAAACTTTTAGGTCAAGCAACAAACCAAATTCAAACCCAAATATGACTAATATCAACACAATCACGTTTGGCACATCAATAGCCCTTAATGACAGTATATCGAAGACCGATAGGCCTGAATTGATATAGTCGTAATTATTGCTATTATTAAAGCAACGATTTTCGAAAATCAAGTCAAATGATTCTGGAATTTATTTTGGTGACTTCGATACTTTGTAACATAAACATTGTTAGTTACAAATGACTTTGGACTTACCGATTTTGAAAAATGGATTCAAATCTATTAAAGGAAAATCAAATACATTAACTCACGCAGATCATTTTAGCGGCTGAAATAAATGATGATTTAACTCCATTAAATAGTATAATCTGAATGATTTCCATGAGTTTATTGTTAAATTTAGACAACATCACGCTTCTAAAATTATATATGAATTGAGAAATGCTTTGCTCTTCATAAGTTATTTAAAAGTGCCTCAATTAAAATAGAACATTAATGTGTAACGGGTGAAAAATTAAAATATTTTACTTTGTCCCAATCGTAGCACAAGGGCTTCTGCCATCACACTGGCATCATCTTCGTGTGACTTGTAATATTCAGTTTAACCATTACGTAAGGTGCAACAAACACATTTGTTCATAATAATAATAATAACCGTTTTTTACACGTCATTGCTTGTCAACAATCTGGCCCCATCGGTTTCGATATCGAGCAAGGTCTTTGTATTGTCCTAGACAATAAAAATGTGCTAAACGGTTCTTCGTTAAACAATTCGTTCCGTATCTGCACATAGAACGTGACAGACTCAGCGTACTAGCCAGTGCACGTAGGGAACAAACATACAGCTCCCAGCGGCAAGGCGCTTCTTAATTTCCTTCACTATAATATTATCATTAATTAAAAGATATTCCAATTATCTGAACCTTGTGACTCCCTACCGCTAAGATTAATAGCATTCCGCAAAACAATTTTCAACCCACCAAACAAATTAAATCAAACATTAAAATGCGTGCATACATTAAAAACTTGAAAATGCTACACATTCCGTTATTTAGAAGGCCAATCATGCATATATCATGTGCAAAGGCATATACCTGATTGATGTCTCCTGAGGTGTTTCACTTTTGCGAAAAATGTATTCCAACATGATATTAGAGAGTATCAGCCACAGAGCTTCTATTTGTCGAACACCGGAGTTAATTGTAATGCAGTGGCATCATGTGGCTGTTTTTCTGTCATTTTTCATAAAGTACTAAACTCTGTAGAATATAGTAAAGTTCGTCAAAATTGGGTCAGTTTTGCCTTAAAGATGCCTCTTAGCCAAGCAATC
The DNA here is from genome assembly GCA_963556165.1 of Tipula helvola. Taxonomy (NCBI): domain Eukaryota; kingdom Metazoa; phylum Arthropoda; class Insecta; order Diptera; family Tipulidae; genus Tipula; species Tipula helvola. The sequence continues at coordinate 327,194,286 of OY744483.1, read as the reverse complement.
CACAAATATGAGCAAGATTTTGTGGAAATCCCTGTGATCTAAATTCTGTGAAGTAGTAAAGTTCATCACAGTTGGCCACGTAGATTGGCATAGGGTCAAGTTATTCAAGATAAAAAAAATGTTGTGCCAAGAAAAATGTGACCCTAAGAGTTCATATCAACAAAGAGTTACAAATGTTATATTCGGTATAATACCTTTGAAATCCCTCCCCTGTGCTATTCGAACCCGTTATACCTTCCAATCTAAATATAGCCGTTTCAACTACTGTGCCATTTAATTGGTTAGATTAAATTCGTTCTGGTCAAATTTGGGCTATAGCGCAAATTGAACCGCAACGTATTTGGAATGACACAACGTCATGTTTATTGGTTTTTAAAATATTTTATGCCAGAAATAGTTAAAATGAATATATTTTTGTTTAATTCGAAAATTATTGAGCGTATAATACTATGGCCCGAATTTATAGTCATTATATTAACATCCATCACTATAAAAATTTTTACAAAGTATCGAAATCCTTAAGATAAATTCCAAATTCTTATCGAATTTTGGACTTGATTTTGAAATGATTTTCGAAAATCGTTGCTATAATAATAGCAATAATTACGACTATAAATTCAGGCCTATCGGTTTTCGATATAGTGTCATTAAGGGCTATTGATTGATTTTCATTTTTCATTGTTTTATCAACGAAAATATTCGAAATTTATATTTTTGTGATAAGCACAAATTTCTTTGTTGTATTTACTAACTAAAAATATTTAGTTAATTGGTTAATATTTTTTGGTTTCCGTTGAAAATCAGGGGTATCAGGCGAGTGTTTTATATTAGAAGGTACAAGAAGAAAAAGGAAAACAAAAACTATTGTTTTCTTTTTTCTTCCTGCACCTTCTAATATAAAACGCTCGCCATAGTTGAACAAACCATGCATACAAATACGACCTTCAATTTACCGTAGAATTTCACTGTACTACAACACCAACACACAATTATTGTAATAATGGATTCACTACATATGCAAAAAAAACATATGGCGTGAATTACCTGCTCACGATATTTGGACAGTACCGTTATATAAATTTTGAATATGGGTAATCCAAACAAATATCCATAAACAAATCTACACACTTTTATAGTGTAATAACAACTATTTATTGCTTTAATTTAATACACTATACACAATTTTTTTTTTGACAACCACAAACACAAACAATACAAATATAATAACCACTTTTACACAGAAACTTAATTCACTAAACTGCAAACGATTAAATCAAATTATCTTAAATTAAAACAAAATTAATAAAACACTAAAATTAAACAAAATTTAATTAAAATTTAATTTACGAAGAAAGGCAAAACACATCTTTCTTCGTCCAAATGGTGACTACCGTATGAAAATCAAATTTGATTTCTTTATGGTTTGAGTTGAGTGGTAACGTACTGGACTAAGGCAACAAAGATCTTCGGTTCGATTCTCCTTAAAATTTTGCCTTTCCAATTTTTTAATTTTCTTAAGTTTTATAATTATTCATGTAGTGACCAAATATTTGACTTTAAATTAAATATTATGCTAATGGAAGTAAGTATTTATGATGTGCCTAAATGTATGCAAACACCACTACAAATTATATAAAAATTATTTATATTATGAGTTGTAGTAAACCATGGCAATTTCTCATCATAAACTGCTTAGAATAAGTATAAAGCATGTGAAATAATTAAGCGTATTTTGTTGACCAAAATTTAATTCGAATTATAGTAATTACTGTGATATAACTAAATGGTGAAATAATCAAAGTAAAATATTTACATAAATAATTAGCAAAAAAATAAACAAAAAAAAAAAATTTGGAAATACAAAGCAGAATCGAACCTTAGATCTTTGCCACGGTGCTCCACGACATAACCAATACGCCACAAACGATATAACTTCGCACATTTAATTTGCATTGTTAAATTGTTTCTATTATTTCAAAACATAACGATAGATGGTCCAGCTAAATTCCATTTGGAAAATTAGCTAATTTAAGTGTACTTTTTTGATACTCATATTTTGCTCCGATTTTAAAATATTTTACTCAATAAATTATTTTGGTACAAATTTAAATTCGTTGAAGAGATTATTACAATCAATTTCCAATTGGATTGGGTATCAAATTCCAATTGGATTGGATTCTTGTTTGTTATAAACTTCACCTGTCGCAATTAAATGTATCAAAAAACTTCAAATGTTTTGCACCAATGTACTAAAATTACAGGTTCGTCTCTTAGTCATAAAAATCGAATGAAATACTCGTATGTGTGTAGGTAATAAAATGTACAGGTAAAAACAAGATTATAAAAAAAAAATGTTGATTCAGTTGTTTACTAGCAAGTATAGCAAGCAGTAGTAATTGTTACAATTGATTACGAATTTTCGAATTAATTTCAGTGTTAATTAATTATTTATCAGTGTTACTAACAATTTAAAACTGGATACTAAAAAATACAGCTGTGTCAACCCTTTTTAATCGAAGAAAAGTAAGTAAATTTAACTTTTAAATATTGTGCTTTTGTATTTTTGATTGGTGTGACAGTTTTGGTAAATTATTGCAGTCGACATTGCAATTTTTAATAAAATAAAAAAAATCGCCGTTACATATGTAGTTCGTGTACTATGTAGGGCTTGCCAGTTTTGTTTACAGACCTTTTATCAGTGATGAAAAATTTGCGAGTAGAATAGAATTTATTGAATTTAACTTTAAAATCGCATTTCTGTACATTGCAATTATTTTTATTTTTATTCTGGTCGGCACATTTAACGGCATACAAAATAATGTCTATACAGTTTTGTTTGAATCATAAATATGTATTTTATAAATTCCATCAATTTTATTATTATTTAAATATTCTATGGGTTCTATAAATTATTTTAAGTCTGTCAATTCTTCTATAAATTATAAATTCTACAAACCCAAATTTTACTTATTCTTAAAATTCCATAATTTTTATAAATTCTTTGAATTCTACAAATTTTATAAATTCATAAATTTCGATAAATCCTATGAAATAATTCTTTAAATTCAATAATTTCTATAAATTTTATGAATTTAATAAATTATACGAATAATTCTATGGATAAAGTTTTAAAATTCAGTAAATTCAGCAAACCTCATAAATTGTTTAATTCTTAAAAATTCTGTAAATGCGATAAATTCTATAAATTTTATATTTTCTTCAAAGACTGTAATTATTTAAATTTTAATATGTTTATAAAACTTCTAAATTCTATAAATAGTAAGGGTTTTATAAATTTCATTAATTCTATAAATTTTAGTATTTCTAAAACTTTTACAAATTCTGTGAATTCTATAAATCGAATAAATTCTGTAAATCCTATATATTTTATTATTTCTATGATTTCTATAAAGTCTAAAAATTTAGTAGATTGATTGTTAGGTTAGATGGAGTGGCACAGAATGTATCCCCTTTACGCTTACTGGAATCATTTCGAACTATTTAGGTAGCGTAGAACATCGCGCACCTTACTGTTTTCGAGATCCGACACGTTGTCCATGTTAAACTTACCTAAGTATTTATCCCTCTGCAAGCTAATGCCGGACATGTGCAAAGGAAGTGAACCACAGTCCCTTCCAAACAGCTTATGCAGAAGTCATTTGCCTCTAAACCTTGCCTTTTACGAGTTTATGCACTGTCACAGGACTCTCCAGACTTGTTCTTTCCGGTTGCAGCAGGTGAAAACTTTAGTTAGTTTATAAAATAATTTTGTAAATTCAATAAATTTTACGAATTTTTTAAATTTCATAGATTCTATAATTTCAATAAATTGTTTTAACTGACAGAGTTCTATAAATTCTGTTAACTTAAATTTTAATAAATACTATAAATTCTTTGAACTCTGCAAATTCTATAAAATCGATAAATTCTATAAATTTCAACAAAGATTTAATTGCTACGGCGATTTAGTACAGTTCATACAATTGGTAATACATGATTGAAATCAAGTGTTTTAGAATTTTGGTGGTGAGATTTCCCGCTGCCAAATATGAATTTTTAAAATCCTTTTTAAAACGCAGAGAAAAGCAATCTCACGTACCGCCGGTGACGATGCAAAAACGTGTATCTACATGGGTTTTTGATATCTTTCAGTAAGCTGGAAAATCAAGCAAATTTGTCATAGTAGAAACATTAAAATGAGCTAACAAAATTAAATATTTTTTTCAATTTTGAACGTTTTGCTCTCGCAAATTTAATTAAAAAGACAATCACTAATTTTCTTAGCGATACATCTATATTTTGCATCGTCACCAGCGATTTGTTTATTATTTCCATTTTTCAAGAGCTGATAATATAATACATTTTTTGAAACAACGTTCCCGCAATTAGCATTCTGGGCCAAAGGACAAGATTATTGAATTCATTAATTATATATCGCCATTAGAGGTTGAATTGCTCTCACCAAATTTATAACTGGAATTAGACGATGACAAAGTTTCTGAATTTGTTTGTTGGCCGTGTAAAGCCTTTTTAATCGAAGAAAAGTAAGTAAATTTAACTTTTAAATATTGTGCTTTTGTATTTTTGATTGGTGTGACAGTTTTGGTAAATTATTGCAGTCGACATTGCAATTTTTAATAAAATAAAAAAAATCGCCGTTACATATGTAGTTCGTGTACTATGTAGGGCTTGCCAGTTTTGTTTACAGACCTTTTATCAGTGATGAAAAATTTGCGAGTAGAATAGAATTTATTGAATTTAACTTTAAAATCGCATTTCTGTACATTGCAATTATTTTTATTTTTATTCTGGTCGGCACATTTAACGGCATAAAAAATAATGTCTATACAGTTTTGTTTGAATCATAAATATGTATTTTATAAATTCCATCAATTTTATTATTATTTAAATATTCTATGGGTTCTATAAATTATTTTAAGTCTGTCAATTCTTCTATAAATTATAAATTCTACAAACCCAAATTTTACTTATTCTTAAAATTCCATAATTTTTATAAATTCTTTGAATTCTACAAATTTTATAAATTCATAAATTTCGATAAATCCTATGAAATAATTCTTTAAATTCAATAATTTCTATAAATTTTATGAATTTAATAAATTATACGAATAATTCTATGGATAAAGTTTTAAAATTCAGTAAATTCAGCAAACCTCATAAATTGTTTAATTCTTAAAAATTCTGTAAATGCGATAAATTCTATAAATTTTATATTTTCTTCAAAGACTGTAATTATTTAAATTTTAATATGTTTATAAAATTTCTAAATTCTATAAATAGTAAGGGTTTTATAAATTTCATTAATTCTATAAATTTTAGTATTTCTAAAACTTTTACAAATTCTGTGAATTCTATAAATCGAATAAATTCTGTAAATCCTATATATTTTATTATTTCTATGATTTCTATAAAGTCTAAAAATTTAGTAGATTGATTGTTAGGTTAGATGGAGTGGCACAGAATGTATCCCCTTTACGCTTACTGGAATCATTTCGAACTATTTAGGTAGCGTAGAACATCGCGCACCTTACTGTTTTCGAGATCCGACACGTTGTCCATGTTAAACTTACCTAAGTATTTATCCCTCTGCATGCTAATGCCGGACATGTGCAAAGGAAGTGAACCACAGTCCCTTCCAAACAGCTTATGCAGAAGTCATTTGCCTCTAAACCTTGCCTTCACGAGAGCTTAATGTCCTGGTGCGCCTTAAGTCTAGTTTTGGCCAGATTTGTCTTGCATCATTTCAAGTGAGGCTGTCAGCCCAACCTTACGAGTTTATGCACTGTCACAGGACTCTCCAGACTTGTTCTTTCCGGTTGCAGCAGGTGAAAACTTTAGTTAGTTTATAAAATAATTTTGTAAATTCAATAAATTTTATGAATTTTTTAAATTTCATAGATTCTATAATTTCAATAAATTGTTTTAACTGACAGAGTTCTATAAATTCTGTTAACTTAAATTTTAATAAATACTATAAATTCTTTGAACTCTGCAAATTCTATAAAATCGATAAATTCTATAAATTTCAACAAAGTTTTAATTGCTACGGCGATTTAGTACAGTTCATACAATTAGTAATACATGATTGAAATCAAGTGTTTTAGAATTTTGGTGGTGAGATTTCCCGCTGCCAAATATGAATTTTTAAAATCCTTTTTAAAACGCAGAGAAAAGCAATCTCACGTACCGCCGGTGACGATGCAAAAACGTGTATCTACATGGGTTTTTGATATCTTTCAGTAAGCTGGAAAATCAAGCAAATTTGTCATAGTAGAAACATTAAAATGAGCTAACAAAATTAAATATTTTTTTCAATTTTGAACGTTTTGCTCTCGCAAATTTAATTAAAAAGACAATCACTAATTTTCTTAGCGATACATCTATATTTTACATCGTCACGAGCGATTTGTTTATTATTTCCATTTTTCAAGAGCTGATAATATAATACATTTTTTGAAACAACGTTCCCGCAATTAGCATTCTGGGCCAAGGGACAAGATTATTGAATTCATTAATTATATATCGCCATTAGAGGTTGAATTGCTCTCACCAAATTTATAACTGGAATTAGACGATGACAAAGTTTCTGAATTTGTTTGTTGGCCGTGTAAAGCCTTTGTAATTGAAGAAACGTAAGTACCATTAACTATAAATAACGTAATGCGGTAAGCTTATTTTCACGGTGAACCGATTCAATCCCAAGAAGGGTTGGGCACACAATTAAAGCACACGCAACTAATAGTAATACAAAAAAATCTCTACACAAATTTTTTGCTATATTACGAGTTCGTTGTCGAAAAGCTTTCATCGAAAATCATAAAAAAAATTTATTCAAAAAGTAGTAAAAGCTCTTATACCGTGTACGTACAACTATCCAACTTCTTTAAAGTTCTAATGGAAGGTTTGCACAAATTTTACAACAGATCTCAAAATTCCCGGAAAAGCTTTCTTATTATCCAAAAAGTGTACCTACACAATTACACATATTTGATTAAATGATTTTGTGCCGAGGACTGTACGCCGCAGAGAGCAAAATAGTTCACAAACAGTTGACAGGTTTTTGTTGACAGGTAAATGAAATATAACTTCTTTGGTAATATCATGCCACTTAAACAATTGGATCTAATCAAATATCTAATAATCTCAAAAAATATCTGTAATTTGTTAGTATTTTGTGTAAGCTTTGTGCGCATGAATCATCGAATATATTTTTCGCATAAAATCTACTCAACTAAGCTTAAAACTTATTTGAGTTTCTTTCCGCTATCTAAACGGTGCGTTACTTTCTCCAAAGCTTTTCAATATAAAATCTACTTTTAAAGATAGAATTTCAATTTTTTGTAGCTAGTTCTAATTAAACTTAACGTTTATAAATATTAATGGTTGCAATTAACTTTTAGAAGCTTCTAAATATTGTAACTGATAATAAAGCTTTTCATATTAAAGTTTTTATTAAAATTTTACGATTAAAGATCTAGAATATTTTTTTTTATGCCCCAATAATAAGAACTGCCAGAGATTTGTGCAAGGAATGGCTACAGAGGTCTAATAAGTCGAGGTGTCGGGTTGGGGTACCCGGAAAAAGTTTTTTTTATAGAAGTAAGATTTGGGATTTTGTTAAAGGCACTTTTTCTTTAGTGACAAATAAATACTTTAAGAGATTTGGGCAAATTTCATATATTTAGGTCCAAGTGGAGGATCTTGTTATCTTGCTTAACCTTGCCCAAATCTTTGGAAGTGCTTTTTAATGGGCCATCAAAAAAAAATCTATATATTTAGTGGAAAATGGCCTATTTAACCGAACGTTGTTTAAATCTCTGGAGGTATTTGTTATTAAGCCATCAAGGAAAAATACTCAATATTTTAAGGGGGGAAATGCCATTATGAAGATTTCAAATGCTCCTTTTGGATGAAAATATATGGGGGTATATACCTCTTATATTAACTTGTTGGACATATTGGCCCAACCGGGTCCACATCTCTGGAAGTACTTGTTATTTAACCATCAACATAAAATACTTATTATTTTATGTAAAAAGCTACCATTAACAAGATTTGAAAAGCTTCTTCTGGGTAAGATAATCTGCATATCTTCGATTATTTTACCGGTATAGGCGAACCTTACCTAAATCGGAGAGGTGCTTCTTTGGAGGAAACTTCTTTGGGACAGGGTGCTACCCATACATGAAATGATTTAAAGAAATGTGAAACTAAATTCTTGTGTTCTTGAATAACATATTCTAATTGTAACTTTAGTTTTGTTTTCAAAAAATTCTATTTTGAAAGCTTTTTAAATTTGCCATTAAAACAGAAGCTTTCAAAATTATAATTTGATAAATTTTAGGCTGGCAATTTTTTTATTCGTCTAACAATTTTTTGATTTCTTTTCATGTTATTAAAACATTTAAGAAATGGTTAGCTTTCTAGTGAAAAGCGGGTAAAACACCGATATTTGATTATTGGAAAATATTAAATATTAATTATTGAGCTTTCGTAAGCTTTTGCATAATAAATTTAATTTTCTAAGTCTGAATCTTAAAAACCAAATTTTAAATAAATTTAATACATATATTTTAGAATAAAAGCTCTAGATTTTGGTTGTTTCAATTACAAAATATTTTGTGTTTTAAACCATTTAACTAAATCAACGAAGAACTACTTACAGATTCGGTTTAATAACTTAGATATAAAATTTCACTAAAATCGATTAACAAACATGCGTGTTCCATTTTGTGCTGGTAATGTTGAAAAGATTTGGACTGGCTTATGTATTCAAAAAACAAATTAGTATTTGGCAAATATAATTTTTGATTTACGGTTTGTATTTTATGTATCAAAGTATCATTAACAGTGTTCTGAAATATTCGTCGATTTCTAGCCATGTTTATTTTGAAGAAACTGGAACCCTGCTCCAAACGGAATTTCTTCGATTAAAAACCAATTCACAGTAAAATTGGCTGCTAAACGATGATCCAAAACTGGTCAAACGGGTCATTACTGGTTATAAAACAGGAGTGTATACGAATAGAGTGTCGAAACTAAGCTCCAATCGTCTTAATGGAAGTTTCCTAACGAGGGAAACCCGAAAAGAGCTCATTTAGTTCGATCGACTGTGAGGGCTCTGCTCACTATTATACCGTTATTTTAAATTTCAATGGCATAGCATACTATGAGTTCTTAGCACCGGGAAATTATACGCTGTTTGGTGAAATAATCCCTGAATTTGTGGCGAGGCAATTCATGACCTTTGTACCTATATGCCCTTGTTCGTAAATTTTTGGTCAAAAGCAACATCGTTATGATGCCTTAGGCTCCCTATTTGCCTTACGTGTCCCTTTATCTTCTTCCTGTTCCAAACACCAAATTACCGAACACAATAAAACTGTGTGACCTTTTCGACAGCCAACAATAAACTAAGTATCCAATATGGCTACCAATGTCAATATACCTCTGGGTTATGTGTATACTACCACAACAAAAAAATATTGTGACAACTTGATGTTACGGCGAAATTAAAATAATCCACGATTTTCTGTTCAAACTTTTCTTTTAGAAGTTTTTAGCTTTTGCTACGAAATTCTTAAAAGGCTTCAAATGCTAGTCTACAATTTTCGTTCCTGAGGAAAACCTCGTGTAGAGTTTTCTGGAAGCTCTCTGAATTTGTAATAGACCTAAGGGTGATATCTTGCATTTTGTGCTGGAAAATCGATTGAGCCACCGATTCGTACTGCCCCAAGCACCATTATGTTTACAACTAAGTTAACAATATTTACTTACTTTTGCCGGCTGATATTCTTCGTGCCAGTTTGCTCAATTTATTCCGAGCAAAACAAACGATTATTTTTTAAATTAAACGATGGCATACTCGACCTTAATATATATTTTCTGCTGCTGGACACTACCGACGCATTGTCTACATTATCTTGGCTTTCTTATTAATTGTCTACACGATTAGACAATTGATTAATTATTTCATGTAGACTACGCGGTACAATATTGTTACAGACCACTCCGGTCATCTTTGGCCGCCTTCTAATCTAACCTTGAACAGTTTAAAGAATTTGACATAGAAACTAGGGTTTACAATTTCATGATTTTACGAATTCAACGAAATTGAAAAATTTACGAATTATGGCAATTTTAAAAGTTTAGAGAATTTTAAAGAATACAAGTTTTTTTAGATCTATCGGATTTGTTTTAAAGGATTTGATATATTTGAATTAATTCGTAGTTTGAAAAATACTATGTATGGTATAGAGCTGTATTCTGTAATTCTATTCTAATAATTTTTGAATTTACCGAAATTGGAGAATTGGAATGATTCTATAATTTCAGAACATCTCGAATTTGTATAATTTTAAAATATTTAAGAATTTTCAGAATTTGAAATTTTATTTGAATTAGGAAAGTTTTCAGAAATTGAATCACTCGTTTATTACGGAATTACGATATCAGCCAAATTTGAGCAGCCTTGCTTGGGGTCCGTTTACGAACATCAGCATTGCAATTTAGCTCGCTCTACAAAATAATTTTAGACGCTGCCGATGTTCGAACTTCTGTATTTATCATATGCAGATGTTTTTCACGACATTTAATTGACAGTCGTCCCTTGCATAACAGCGAACACTTTTTATCACAAATCCAGCGAAAGCAATTTGGCTTCACTTTTTTTTCCAAGTTTTACACATAACCATCGTCCACAAGCTTATCTTTACCACGTTTCGATTTTACGAAACTTTTTGTGTGTGGGAAATGTGACTTATTCTCTTCATTCGTAGTGAATTTGACAATTAATAAATCGTGTAACAATGATTAGATTTATTTTCTTTTGATGAAACAGTGCCCGTGTTTGTGGGAATGGCATGAATGGTCACTATGTCATCATAATTAACTTTCACTCCTATTTTTGAATTGTGTATATAACCACATCACGAATATCATCATGTTGACAGGGTAAATGGAGCCTCTCAAACTTACCTCTCAACTTAATCGTAAACTTAACGCCCAATTTAATCCTCATCTAGTTTTGGTTAATTCGTATGGCATATAAGCCATTCTCGAGATACCATAGGAAAAGACCAACATCCAGATATCCAGAAAGAAGGCGACAAGGGCTGAGCGGCTTTCAAACCGTCAAAAAAAATTGTTTTGGACCAATAATATTTTTCGTTATTAACAGTTAAGAACAGAACATTTTTAGTGATTTTCGTCAAAATCAAAAGGAGTTGGAACAAACACCGATCGTTTTTGTATGGAATCGCTGCATACATTTTATATTTTAAAATTCTCTTGAAGCTAACATAATAACAAAAATTCCCCAAGTTGAATGGCCCTATGCACAAAATTTAGAAATTTTACAGCTGTAACTTTACAGAAATTGTTTATAGAGCAAAAGTTATAGACTACTAAAAATTAGTATTCAGAACCTGTAAGAATTTCGCCACTGTAAATACATTTGAATTCGGTCAGTCCCGGTAAAACGTCGCACATAAGGGTATTTGTTAAATTTAGCTGGCCAAAAGTCGAATTCATTCGATTATTTCACTGCACAATAGAATTGTTTATTCTCACAATAGGTAATAATTATAACATTAAACAACCGCACAGTCTCACAGTTTATCACAAATTAAAGACCACTTTATGATTTTTCTTTCCTATTTTAGAACCCCACCCGTCTGGTATAAGGTACCTCCCTTCGATGTGTACGGCTTTTGGAGAGTACCAGTCCTCTTATTATTTTTATTTTACTTATGTATCTTGATCGCGCAAAGAAGGTCCACCTGCGAAAAAATCCTTAAGCGCAGGTAATTCTAATTACAGCTGGAGGTCGCCTGGTATCCAGAGGGTTCCGTTTACGACTGGACTATGTTAGGTGAGCTCCATCCTAGTAGATTATCAGCACGGTTCGCTTTACACCTTAATCCGGCCCATTTGATGTTGGTAACTTTTTACCTCCCACTCGGCGCCGGCAGAAATTATAAGGTTTATATTTTCAAAACTATCATCAAAATACCTTCTATTTTCCAGAATTCCAAAAGTTTTTGAAATTTGATACTACCAGAATTGAATTACCCAAATTAATTTCACTTTAACAATTTTTTTTTGTCAAAAATACGAAAGCGATTTCGAAAATGTAAAATAAATAAAATTCAGGCCCGCTTAGTTATCTATTCAAACTGTGCTTATGCAAGTGTGTTAAATTGTGTAAAGTGCTACAAATTGAGAAAAATGGAATACCGAATTAATCAAACGCCATTTGAAATGACCTAAATTTGCGAAAAACTGTTTAACAACAAATTCCTCTCAGATATAACATTTATCGTCGGGGGGTAAGGAGATTTACACACATTCTCCGATTTTATTGTTGAATATTTCAAAAGCGGCTTAAGATAAAATTAGGCGAGAAAACTCTTATTCCAGTTGATTGTAGATATGACACATTTTACCAATTTATTCAATTTATTTATACCGACCATTTTAAAGCCAGAAGTAGGGTAGTATATTATACAAGTATTGGAATTGGCGAAGGAGTACAATGTGTTAAAGTTAATCAATGACCAACTGACTAATGATGTTTGCAGTTTATTCAATTTTGACTTTTTCATTTCAAAGCAACACCAATTTGGTTTAAATTTAATAACATTTAAACCAAAACCGAGATAATTTCTAATCTAAAATATTATTTGAATTTCTTTTTACCAATTCACCCAAAAACTCAATCTTCATGTTCCAGAATATTTTATAATTCCATTTTCCAGAATATTTTAAATCTTCTTATTCCAGAAATTCTGTCCTAATTAATTATATGTAACAATTAAATTTCCCTTCTCCAGCATATTTTAAAATTAAATTTCTGTCTTCCAAAATATGTTAATATGAATCCTAAATTATTAAATATTTAAAATATTTAGGAAAAGCGAGTTTTATTTTAAAATACTCTGGACTATTGAAATTTTCATTCTAATTTTCAAATTAAATCTCCATGTTCCAAAATTTTTAAAAATTAAATTTTTCTTTACCTGTAAAGGGAAATTAAATTTTAAAACTTCTTGTAATAGGAAGATTTAATTTGAAAATTAGAGCGCAAACTTTCCTTTTCCAGAATAACAAAGAGAAATTTAATTTTAAAAGATCATGGAACTGGGAGGCATAATTTTAAAATTAGAATGGAAAATTCCATTTTCCAGGATATTTTAAAATTAGATCCTCATTTTCCAGAATATTGAAAAATTATATTTGACTTCTCCAGGATATTTTACAAATTTTTAGATTTAAAATATATGGAATAGGCAGATTTAATTTTAAAATATTGTGGAAAAGGAAGATTGAGTTGTTATTTTAAAATTAAATTTTCCCCTTCCAAAATGCATATATTAAAATGAAACCTAAATTATTAAATCTTTAAAATATTCTGGACTATTGAAATTTTCATTTTAATTTTAAAATTAAATCTCCCTGTTACCTGAGTAAAGGGAAATTTAATTTTAAACTTAGAATCGAAATTTCTCTTTGCCAGAATAATTTTAAATGAGATCTAAAAATTTGTTAAATATCCTGGAAAAAAAAATTAATTTTTTCTTCGAGAAGGAAAATTTAATTCTAGAATTAGGAGAGAATTTCTGGAATATTAAGATTTAATTTTAACATATTCGCTAAACGGAAAATTAAAATATTCTGGAACATGAAGACTGAGTTTCAAATTTTCCGAGTGAATTTATTTCATCCCAGGAAGTTTTTTCCGAATGCAATCCAACATTTTTCAGAATTCGGAAGAAGAAAGATTCAATTTTAAAATATTCTGGAACATGGAGATGAGATTTGTTTTTAAAATTGAATTCTCTTTTCCAGAACTCATGAAGAATATTTTTAAATTAAATCTCAAACATTTAATTTGTAAAATATTCTGGAAAAGGAAGATTCAATTTTAAAATTAAATCTCTCTGTTACAGGATATTTTAAAATAAACTTTTGATTTTAGAAAATTTTACAAATTTAATATTTTAGATTTCATTTTGAAATATTCCGTTCCATTTTCTGGAATTTTTTAAAATTAAATCTTTCTTCTTTCGAATTCTGAAAAATATTGGTTTGCATTAGGAAAAGCTGCCTGAAGTGAAATAAATTATTAATGTACCATAGAGATTGTTTAGGATGGGCTACACCCAAAATAAGTCGTTACTTTACTTCTGAAGAATTTGCCAATTCTAACTCAGATAGCATCGAGCAGCCTAGCACTCGGAAAATTTCAAACTGTGTTGCTATTCATTCCTGCGGGAATGTCACGATCTAGCTGTAAAGCTCGGTATACTACGGTAACATTTTTCAGAATCGGACATTAGCCCGAAACTAAAAAACGAAATTGGAAATTTAAAAAATTAAAATTTTGTATAAAATTTAATAATTTTTGAATTCTAAATTTTGTTGTTGTATTGGAAAGAAATTTAGAAAAATTTAGACGTTAGTTAAATAAGGCATCAACAATTAAATAAGTTTCAGGAGTTAGAAATATTTTAAATTAAACAAATTAAATTACAAATATTTATATTAAATTTATTTAAATAATTAATAATTAAAATCATGGTGACGTGGTTTAGATATGTAATTCTGAAGCATAATTATGAACATAAAAAATGTAGCTAGACATATAGCTGCTATTGACAAATGATAATAAAACTCACTATTGGCAGCAATACGTTGATGAAAAGCTCCTGTAAAAGCGCCTGGTGTATTTTCGTATTGCGGCTGATATGTTAATGGCGGTAGTGGATATGATAATGACGGCGGGTAAGGTAGTGGTGGCTTACTAATTAAACTTGTATTCCAACCGACAATGGGTCCAGTAGTTGCGCTGTTATCGAGCGATGGTGCTGATGGTTCACTTTTTGGAATAAATGGAATACTATCGGGATTTATGGTGGCTTCTTCATATGATGGTGGCACCATTCTTAACTGTATACATATAATACAAATTTACGATATTTATTGTACCATTTATACATTTTAGAATTACTTACATCACCCATTTTGGTGTAATTCAATTTTTTTTTTTAATATTATTGTAATCAATATTCACGAACTAAACTGTCAAACACAAGCCAAGTAACCAAAATAAAAAGTTTTGAGGGAAAATTGGTGGTGAGAATTTGTTTATAAAATTGCGTAAAACACGCATACTCAAATTCACGCTAACTTTGTCTTATCATAAATAGTAAGAACATAACAAAAATATCTTTTAAGATTTAATACCATATGCGAGAACCGAAATTAGATTGTTGGCGCTGCTCTCCCATAATCCCTGACCTAGGTCTATGATAATGTGTTTGTTTATATGTATAGGATTACATAGATGGCAGTGATGGTAGGCTGAGGAAATTTCAAGTTCCAAAAATTGTAGGAAAAGCTAAACAAATTCTCAATATATTAAGAACGTGTCATAATTTTGTGATTAAACAATTTTTTTCGTATTTTTCTGTATAAATCTTAGACATCTAACGTACACTAGTAAAACTAAAGATAAATTTAGCAAGTATTATTTTAATTCGTCAGAGCCAACTTTGATGTATTTTTCAAAATGAAAGTTCGAAAAATGTATTTTAGAAATAATTTAATTTTAATATTTCTGCAATTAATATTTACCTAATACCAATATACTTTTCTTGTATATTGCTGCTAAAGATATGTAGAACACTTTTGTATAAACATTTTGTAACATTTTTGCTTTTTTCATTGAAAAATTTGAAGCTAAAAAACATCATTTTTACTATGGATTCCTATCGAAATCAGTAAAAACTTATTCCACTAAAAAAGATTCTAAAAAATACGTCATACACAGAGAGAAAATTTTAGTAAATCTCTCTAAAAATGAGGATAATTTGCCTAAAAATTGTCTTTAATTTTTAGCCTTCTATGACAGATAGGTATTTTGACGAAAGGGGTTTTAGTTGATTATGCTACAAAAACTATCCAATTAGTATTAGCTAAATTTTCTAAATTATTTCAACACTTCGGCTAAACATATTTTATATGATTTGACTAAATATATTAGAAATATATGTATATACTTTATCTAAATGATATTAGATAAGTTGCTTATATATAAAGTAGATGTATCTATTTATTTATATATAAATGATCGAAATCAAATTGAAATTTGGCTAAAAGAATATAAATGACTTAACTAAACATTATATCCATTTTCCAGCTTCGTCGATTAGTTGAATTAACTATTTATAATTTAGATGTTATCCAAAATACAATAAAAACACGTATTAAAAATGTTTATAATGCAATAAAATATTAAAATACAGAAATAAATAGTATATTTCTAAATCCAGTAATTGTGTACATAAATATTCTAATTCCATTAAATCAAGGGTGGCTTTAATTTGATTACTTTTTCATAAATTAAATTATAAAATTTTGTAGGTAGATATGTTAACTTTTTTAATTAGTGACTTTCCCAAATATAATTGCAACGCTTGCTGACTGGCGGGTAAAATATTTCATATGTAGTTTTATATGGTCAAAATGTGTCTTGAATGTTTCATTAAATTATTAATTTCGGCTAAATTAATTTTAAAATTTGTTATTTATTATTAATCACAACATATTGAATTTTATTAATCATAAAAAAAAGTAGGGGGACATCCACTAATTTAGACAAGAAACTTGTATTTGTAAACATGATTTTACTTGTTTTTGCATGTAAAAAAAAAAAAAAAATAGTCAGCGCTGCCCAAGCGAGGGGACAAATGAACTAAAATCGATATTGGGCAAATGGCTAATTGAAACACATCAATTATTTTCAGTTCACAGTTCTGAATTACAAAGGCATTAATGTGTTTATTAAAATGATCAATAATCATTTTTTTTGTAATAACTATCATAACAATTCATTCTCGTTTTTTAAACAAATAATATTACAAATTATATAAAAATTAACTTCATTAAAATTCTCAACTATAATAATATCATTAATTGCATATTTACTATTATGCAAATATCCAAATTCCATTGTACGTGCATTTTTTAAATCTACAAAAGACATATGAACTTCATGACATCTTATTTCAAAATCTGTATATTGAACATTCAAATTATTATCATTATTAATTTTTGAGATTGAATCATCTTTACTGCCATTTCGTTTTAAAAATATGTGATGCGCTGTGTAAAATTGTAATTTAATAGCAATGCTTAGCAACGGATTTCTTCTAGAGCAACATATATTAGCGTATGTTTTTAATTGCTTATGTTTAACTTCATTTCGCATTACCCACAATCCTTTAAGAGGACCAAGATTTTTTATAACATATGGATAGTGGAGGATAAAATGATGTTTTGGTATGAAATCAATATTAAAGAGCTGTTTGTAAGTGTCGTGGTGAATTTTAATTAATTTTTGAAATTTATCGATTTGTTGGTCATTATATGATGGCAACAAGCATATCTGTACTAAATTATCTAATATAATCAAAAATTTCCATACTAAATCGACTTCTGGAATTAAATCTCCAATTAGTAATGTCAAATGATGTAGAAAAGATAACATTTAAGAAGCAGACATTTTCAGTTTTCTGTTCATTATGTGATGTAAAGAAATTGGAGGTGCTATATCTGATTTATCCGAAAAGTGATACGAAAAATTTTTAATTCTGTTATTTAGAATGGATAAAGTTAAATACTGTTTTTCTACTATAAAATATTTTAAAATTAGACTTACTTCTACATGACAAATACCTTCTAATAAATCATGCATTATATCTACTGCAATATTATCAGCTACTTTAAACGAAACAATTTTATTAAAAACACAACTTTCACTAATACCAGTTCTAGACATATCCCGTTCTAGTAAATCTAATTGTTTATCTTCAGTAGTTTCATATTTCATAATTTCTTTAGGGCATTTACAAATCCTACAACAATAATTAGCAGAAAATGACTTTGTATAGCCAAGAACTGTGTTTAGCCCTAAATTATCGCCCACAATAGCAGCCAAAAGTAGATATATAGTTTGTTTATTTCCATTAACTTCAATTTCAATACCATTTTATTCTAAGCTTTTCAAAACATTGCAAAGAGGGCCATAATTTTGATCTGCGCCATAAACTAAATTACTGCTTTTATTAAGACAACAGAGGAAAATATTTTCTAACTGTGACAAAGCGTCCAATTCTAAAACTGGGAAAGTTATATAGAATGCTGATATTTTATGTATGCCGAATTTTGATCCAAGGCGATCATTTATTTGGTATACAATAAGTAAAGTAAAATTAGTTTTCCTTTACAATTTTCATATTTCCGCTTCCAAATTGCACCACTGCAAATATTTTCAATTTTATGACTATTAATAAACTCTGATTGTTTGGCTAGCATTGAACTTAACATAAGTGGAAGTGAGAGGAATCGTCGTAAATTGTCTTTGAGAGGTAATAGTATGCCTGAATGTTTGGAATTTATTGTTTGGATATCTAAACTACTATCGATAATGTATTCTTCAGGTTCAGTAAATAAATCTTGAGATTTTAAAAACTCTTTTATTTTATATTCAGAATTTAATTCTTCTAGAAATTGTTTAATTTCAATAAACTGGCCCAGTAGCTTTTGATGAATGGTTACATTTAAATCTAAAGCTGTTATTTCATATTCAAGATTAGCTAGTAATGGAACTAAAATTGAACTTATTATAAAATTTAAAATTTCTATTGCAACTTTTCTAGTTAAGTCTAACTTTTCAAACATAAATAGAACAAAAATTAGTATAGACATTTTGATATCATTTCGAGTTTTATAATATGCAACCGTAGATAATTCAATATGAGGTTGACTTTTCTTAATTGAATTTAATTCATCAAACTCGTAGGTAACTCGTCAATTAGTGAATCTTTCGATAAATTTATTCCATAAGAATCTGAAGTCTGGTCAGCATGCTGTTTTGTAATATGTTTCTTAAAGGAGTAAATTGATTCAAAGGTTTGTGGGCAAACAGAGCACATAAAATTAGAGTGAGCCTTTGTTTTATGTACAAGTTTTAAATGGTTAATATAGTGAACAACAGAATCACATATTTTTGAACACAGGAAGCACTTTTGCATTTTCTTTAAATAATATTATAATACCTACATTTAAGAACTATAGCATAAAGTGCATTGAGTGTAGAATTTCGTCTTTTGTTTGTCTTCATTTCATAGAAATACTCTTCTATGAATTGCCAAACCTGCGCACATTCAACTGAATATTCTAATCCTAATACGAAGTGCAACTGATAGGTAATTGAAACTGCTTTTAAGTAATTTTCTATTTCATATAAAATGTCATCAAAATATATGAAAAATTGCGTAATATTTTCCGGATTATCGCCAATAACGATGATAGATGCTTGAAGCCTTGAATTTTTTTCTTTACTTTGTGTTTTTTTTTTAGTTCAATTGTTGATTGAATGTAACTTTTGTCCTTTAGAATCAAAAAGTAATATTTCACAAATGTTATCAATGCTTGATGACCATTTTCTCGTATAAAGTAGTTTATACTTACAACTAGATATGTTGTAAATGATTTTTGAGCATCCAAAATCGATGGCTTCCACGCTTTTTGTAGTCCTTTGCTTTTTATTATTTGTGGAATTAAAACGGCGTTCAAAAGGATTGTCGTTATAAAATTTTTGGAATCTATTAAATGCAAAATTTAAAAATATTTTTATAAACGATACTGAAAAATGTTGCTACCTTCATTAGTAATCGAACCAAGAGAAATAAGCAACTTTCTGCAATATGAGTCCTTTATGTCTCGGTGAAATATTTTTACTATTTTTAGATAAAAACAATCCCACTTTGAAACTAAATATGTTGACTTTTCAGGATATAATCTTTCATAATCGATTTCAATCTGCAATAAAATAACAATTTAGTATACACATATCGTGATCCAAATTGTGTAAAACTTACAAGTGAAACGCCAATTTTTTGTTTTAATATTGGACATTGCTTTAAAATGTCCGTGGTAAGGTCATTAATATGGTTTCTCCTTAATTGAAACGATTTTTTCCATTTGTCTACCACTAAGGTTTCCGGACTAAAATTTTTTTGTAGCCACAGAAAGTTGTTTTCTTGATCTTCGGTGTTTTCGATATCTGTAATAAGTTGCTTGTGTGGTATGTTTATTACTTCCGGAAGCTTTCTTTTTATTGGTTTTTCGATAACACCGGATTTCACAAAAGTGTGTAATACTTTTCAGCTATTTTTCCGCGTTGTTTGTCAGTTCCAAAATATGTAGCCTGAAAATAACAAATCATTTAGTTAAATTCATATAGAACTACAGAAATTACAAACTAAAACTACTAACCAAATATTTATAATTAGAAAGTTTCAAATATGTTTTTAAATTATTAATATATTAATTGTTACCTTGTCTTCTGTGGGAAATAGTTGGACAATTTGCTGAGATAACCTTTTATACTCCGAGTTCGTAATTCTCCTATTTTTGGATATCAAATGATCTGCTACCACTTGTACAATATATTGCCTATCTGTATTTCTCAGTGGGTTTCCCTTTTTATATTGCGATAAAATAAAAGTTCCTTGCGTCTTATTGGTTGCTACTAACTCTTTCTCTAAATTCTGTAAATAAGTAAATATATATATATATATATGTAGTCCTTATTGAATTGTTCAGAAACTCAACAAGCAAAATATTTACAAACGTTGAAGAATTGTTTTCCATTTCGTCGGTGAACACCGAACTCGTACTAGGAAAATGTGAAGAGCGCTCTGAATTTATTGGTGAGCTTGTGGCTAACTCCGGTTGTTCAGTTACAATCGATACGGGGAGTGAACTTAACCAAGAATCAACGACTGTTGTTGTTGCTGCAGTTGATCTACAACCCTGGATTATAAAAATATTTATTATTTTGGTATGTTTCGAGATTATTTATCCATTCAGTTCTTTATAATACCTGTTCTAGCTGCCACTGGTATAATTTTTTTCTAAATTTAATTCTAACGCCAAATGATTCGTCGGGTATTAATGTCTTCAAATCATCGTTGTTTAATTCCTTCAAAACCTCAATATCTATACCTTTTCCTAAATACGAAATAAAAGTTTAATCGTTTACGGACTAAAAATGAAACATAAATAACAAAAATCAAGTTTATACATTACATTAAATCCCTTAACTAATTTTGGATGAACTTTGATAATTTTCAACATTTATTTAAATACTAACTGATGTGGCTTGAGTACAATTATCCGAATTGTAACCACACCAAACTTTATCGACCATATATCGAATTCTATCTATGTATAAGTATATATGATAAGGAGCTGTGGACACTTACGAGTATATTACTATAAATGCTTTGAATTATTTACAAACAAGATGTCCACAAAAATAACTACCACCAAACGGCATATAAAAAGAATTTGATATTACACTAATTATCTTTTATTAAAAACTAAGCTTACGTAGAAATTCTTCAATTAAATCAGGAAACCCCCATTCTGCTAGCAGCTTTTCTGCTGTTGCTTCAACAATATTATCTTCAATATTATTTTCAAATATAAAAAATTCTTCCATTGTACTATATAGTCACACAATTTAACGAATAAATTTTAATTTTAATCAATAAAATGCACAATTTACGTTAGTGGTATAAAATCATAAAATACTTAACCTTTTTCGGATAGGTACCGTTTATTCGGAATAATAATAACACTGCTTATTTCACTGTTATAAAAAACTACTTATTATGTTTAGTTCTACATCACAGTTTAATAATTACAAAATATCTCGTTTTAAATAAAAACTATTTATATTTCACTTTTTTTAATCACTTTAAAAAATTATGTACCTAACTAGAAAGTTACAAACACTAATCTGAAATACTTATCCAAATTAATGATTTTTGTTTTTTTGGCTAAAAACGTGTTCTTTATATTGATTTGTCTAAATTTGTAGGTGATGGAAAGAGAAATATGAAAAATGATCTACTTTTGTTAGAATATTATTATAATTCATCTAGGATTTTTAGGTACATTTTTGAATAATTTTATCGAAATACAGTTATTATACAATTAGTTGATTTTTACAAAATATTTTAGATAAAATAGATTGAAAACTAATCTATAATTTTAGACACTTTAAATAAATCGTTTATATTGATTCTTTTTATAAAAATGATCTAACAAATTTTAGGAGAATTGCCTAAGGTATCAGGTAAATGCAATATTAAACTGCATTACGGTACTCATGTAAAATTATCTAAATATGAATTGTGTGTACCGTCTACTGTAAGATATTTGTATATCTATTTTTTTCGTTTGTTTATCTGAAAAATTAGGCAAATTTTGGTTTTTATTTTTATCTAATTGTATTTAGTTAAATACTCTATTTAATTTTTTTCTGTGTAATGATTATGGCTCTATACTCTAGAAGGCTCTGATTAAACTCGAGATCTGAAGAATATTTTATTTAATTGTTTTTGAAGCTTTCAAAAGCTCTTCTGTGTACTCCATCTATTGACTGAAAAGCTGAAATTTTTGGAGTGCGCTAATACGCAAATTATTAAATTATTTTATTAGACAATGGTTGGAACAGAGCCTTAAAAAGCTTTATTATACAACGGGGTTGAAATATAATTTCAGCTGGTTCTCTGAGTTTTCGAGCTTATGAATATTTTAAAATTTAAAAGAAAAATTGTTGAAGAAGTTCTAATATCCGAAATTTAAACAGCTGTTCACCAAAGCATTGGGAAAAGTATGTGGAATTCCGATTTATAAGCAAAATCTATTGGTTAAATTCTTAACCTTAAAATGAAATGAAAGGTGATTGAAAAAATATTAAATTGGTGTTCAGAAAAGCTTTCAAATATTAATGAAAAAATGGTTTGGTTACTAACGTTGTGTTGCTGATACCGATTTTTTATGCTGAAATATTGCTCCTTCTAAGTTGTTATTTCATACTAGTCATTCGTTTCATATTTGCAACTGTTTAAACATTACCATAATCTTGTTAATAACTGACCAGTTTCGATGTGCTTTTTTATTGGTTTGATTGCCATGGTACTTGTTAATTTGTGTCTTTGGATTTTTTGTTATTTCTTGCATACAATTGTCTAGAAATTTAAAAGTATTGGAGGGTTTCAAGAAAAAATGGCTAATCACAGCTGCAGGCAACTTTGTGTGGTTAAATGGAGCTAAAATTACCGAAACATCCTTTCAACTAACAATGAAGGAAACCAGTTATACTTATTTTGTAAAAGCACTATAAAGCTCAGTGTTTTTGTAAATTCTGTATTTAATCGATCAAAACAATTAGGCCTTCAAAAGGTTAAAAAAAGTTAAAATAAGAGCTTTCGAGGAAAATAATGTTTAACAAAAGCATTTGTTTAAACACGTTAGACGTAATTTTGGGATTTTGTTCAGTAATTAATTAAAAATTATTTAATATTTATGCTTTTAAACTTCTAATTCTTATATCAAAAAAGAGCTTTTTTTAAAATATACATATGCTTACTCTTCTTTTGAGTACCTGGATTCTGGAGTTCCAGCTATTGATTTCGATGTATGACTTTTCTAGTGAATCGAACAATTTAATTAAGCTTTTTAAATGCTTTTGAAAATCCATGGATATCTGTATAGAAAAGCTCTGAAATGTACAAACGTTATCAACGTTAACAAAGCTAAATTATTAAATTAAATTAGACTCGTTGCCATTTGTGTTTGACGATTGTGAGCTTTCATATTTTAACTAGCTTTCTAGAATTGCTTTAGAAAGCTATTTTTTTTTTTGCTGCTTAAAAACCATAACATATTACTAAAAATATTTATTTTGGAGAATAAGGCTCTCAAAAAATTTAAATTTGCCAGAACACAATTTTGTTTAAAAGCTCCACTCAAATATTGTCAACGATAGCTACAGCTATGAACGGCTCAATTTTGAAATTTAGTTTAATATTGAGCTTAGAATTTTGATTAAGAATGATTGGAAAAAATATGCTAATTTTGATTTTTAAAAGCACACTAAAGCTCGATTTTATAAATTCTGCGATTATAATTTATGACTTATGAAAGTTTAACTCTTTAAATTTAGTGATTGTAGAAAAATGCTGAAATCTTTTAACGAACATTTTAGTGTAAGTGCTTCCGAGGAGGATAAAGTACACCAAAAGCTTTAGTAGTTTAATTTGTTTAAAAAATAAAAAAATTATTTTATAATTATATTGAATCTTAGTATAATCTTTTATAAACTTGTAGCTCCTAACTCAAAAAGGAGCTTTCTGGATGAAATATCTTTGGGTGTGTTTATCTTTTTTTAGAGCATTTACTTTGAAATCTTCAAATTTAATTATTAACAGAAAAGCTTTTACGTTATCGAAACCGTTACGTGAACCGAAATATCTATTTGATAAGATTGAGTTTCCTCATCAATCAGAACGAGCCATATTGTCATACCGCGAAATTATTTTCCTATTCCAGAAATTCTAAATCTAAAAATTTGTAAAAATGCCAAAGGAAATCGTCTCATTAATTTAAATCATCATTCATCAATAAAAAATCTAAAATCTGCGATTGTGCTCTAATTTTAATGATTTTTGTAAGTTTAAATCAAATTTGAAGTCTCAATGATTGCAATTATCACCTGTTGTTGCAGAAAGAGAAATGGACAGATATGTAATTTATTAGGTATAAATGCACTAATTTCATTGGCCTATACATATAAAAAAAAAATTATTATTGTGGACCTAGGTCAGGTATTATGGGAGAGCGGCGCCAACAATCTAATTTCGGTTCTAGCATATGACATTAAATCTTAAAACATATTTTTGTTATGCTCTTACTATTTATGATAAGAGTGTGTATTTGAGTATGCGTGTTTTACGCAATTTTATAAATAGATACTCACCACCAATTTTCTCCCAAAATTGTTTATTTTGGTTACTCTGCTTGACAGATTAGTTCGTGAATATTCATTACAATAATATTAAAAATAATTGAATTATACCAAAATGGGGGATGTAAGTAATTATAAAATGTATAAGCGGTACAATAAATGTCGTAAATTTGTATTATATGTATATACAGTTGAGAATGGAACCACCATCATATGAAGAAGCAACCATAAATCTCGATAGACTTCCATTTATTCCAAAAAGTGAACCATCAGCACCAACGCTCGATAACAGCGCAACTACTGGATCCATTATCGGTTGGAATACAAGTATAATTAGTAAGCCGCCACTACCATATCCGCCATCATTATCATACCCACCACCTCCATTATCAAACCAACCGCAATACGAAAGTACACCAGGCGCTTTTACAGGCGTTTTTAATCAACATATTGCTGCCAATAGTGGGTTTTATTATCTGTTGTCAATAGCAGCTATATGTGTAGTAGTTTTTTGTATGCTCACAATTATGCTTTTCAGTCACACATATAAACAATATCCAAGTATGTTAAAATTTTAAAATAAATTTAATATAAATATTTGTAATTTAATTGGTTTAATTGGGCTACACAAAATAGTCAGTGGTTAATGAGTGTTTGTGCATAACCGAGTTTCGCTATCCGTTGGTGACTACTTTGAATTGAAGCAGGATCAAGAAGTTCAACTGCCGGCATCCTAAAAAATTAAATACGGAGTACGAAGGAAAATCCAAGCAGAAAAGAAAAAAGCATGCAACATTATGGATGGACCACCTCTTTAATTCATTCTACTATGAATGAGCTACTATGCTCAAAGTAGTGTATTTATTGTGAAGTGGATATGACTTGCGACAGTTCAAAATTATTGTTACTAAAATATTTCAAACTCCTGAAACTTCTAAATTTCTTTCTAATACAACAAAAAATTTAGAATTCAATAATTATTAAATTTTAAATTTTTAAATTTCCAAATTCTTTTTTTAGTTTCGGACGAACGGCCGACCGGATTCGGATAAAACATGCACAAAGCAAAAGATACAATGTTTTAAGTAACAATAACAGTCAATAAGATTTACATGTTAACTCTCGACGATTTCAACTTTCCGTGAAAGAAGACATATTTTGGTGGGATCCTAATCAAAATAGCACGGTTCAGTATCACATTGGGTACAAAACCATGTAAAGTACAAAACAGGATATTTAAAAAAATATTCCTTTTCCACTTTGATATACCTGTTGCAAAGTTGATTCAAATGACGTAAATTGAATTCCGATTTCCACCCTTCTGCATGAATAACTTGTCTCCAATACAACGACGGGGGATACTAATCCATGGCAAAACAGAGTCGTAAAGTGACCAAATTTTGACTGCCTTGTTCCACCCAAACAAACAACTCCCGGCGCACTTTAACAGGTTACAACGATGAACTATTATTTTGATGGATAGCAAACTGGCTTGTGTTGTGCGACGAGTATAAATCATTACTTGATGATTAATCAATAAATTCCGAGATTATCGGAAAACATACGAAGTCAGTTCTGTAAACGAAATTCAATAGAACATGTGACGTAAAACTGCAATGAAGAAAATTTATTTTGATACCACTGAATGTGATACAGCTCTCGTAAAATTGTTGTCAACCTACAGAGCAATACTCCATGGACACCAACCGAGAACTTTGGTAACTCACATTTTACCTATGATAGAGTGAACCAAAATTAAAAGTGTCAACTAAGTACAAAGCAAATAAGCAAAATTTAATTTTAAAATATCGTGGAACAGAGAGATTTAATTTTAAAATTAAATTTCCGTTTTCTAGAATATTTTGAAGATTTAATATTTGAGATTTAATTTAAAAGTATTCTGGTTGAATTTTGGAAAAAGGAAATTTAATTTTAAAATAAAAACTCAATTTTCATGTTCCAGAATATTTTAAAATTAAATTTTCCAGACTATTTTAAACTTCTAGAAATTCTGTCCTAATTCTAAACTAAATTTTTTTTCCGGGATATTTAAAAAAAATTTTAAATATAGTTTTAAATTATTCTGGATAAAGGATACCATATTTTAAAATAGGAATGGAAATTCTCGTTTTGCAGAATATTTTAAATCTTCCTACTGCTAAAACTCCAATCTAATTTTAAAATTAAATCTCCCGTTTCAATACTACTTTAAATTAAATCTTTCTATTCCAAAATTTTATTCCTGTTCCATGATATTTTAAAAGTAATTCCTCTTTACCCACTTCTTGGAAGTTTCCATCCTAATTTTAAAAAATAATCTCTCTGTTCCAGGATATTTTAAAATTAAGTTATCTTTATCCTGAATTCGCCAGAATATTTTGAAATTAAATCTAAAATACTTACTTTGTGAAATATTCTGGAAAAGAGAAATTTAATTGTTTCATATTGAAAGATCATGGAATAGGAAGTCCTAATTTAAAATTGGAATGTAAATCTCTATTTTCCAGGATATTTTAAAATTAAACCATCATTTTCCAGAATATTGAAGAATTCGCTTTTCCAGGATATGTTACACATTTTTAGATTTAGAATTTATGGAATAGGAAGATTTAATTTAAAATAAGAATGGAAATTTCCTTTTCCAGAATATTTTAAAATTAAACATCCCTTTTCCAGCGTATTTCAAAATTAAATTCCCCCTTTTTACAATATTTTAAAAATTTAATATTTTAGATTTAATTTAAAAATATCATGGAAAAAGGAGATTTAATTTTAAAACTAGGTGAAATTTCTCGAAAAGGAAGATCTAAAATATTCTAGAAAATCGAAATTTAATTTTTAAATATTCTGGAACATGAAGAATGATTTGTTACTTTAAAATTAAATCTTCCCTGTTCAGATTAGTTAAAAATAAAATTTTTTTTTTGCAGCATATTTTAAAATTAAATTTCCCCCTTCCAAAATACATTAAAATGTACCCTAAATTATTAAATTTTTAAAATATTCTGGACTATTGAAATTTTCAATTTTAAAATTAAATCTCCCTGTTACAGGATTTTTTAAAATCCTCCTTCTGAGGTAAAGCGAAATTTAATTTTTAAAACTTCCTGGAATAGGGAGAAATTCGAAATTTAAAAATTTGTTAAATATCATGGAAAAGGAAATATAACTTTTCAATATTCTGGAAACCGGAGATTTAATTTTAAAATATCTTGGAAAATGGAATTTTATATTCTAATTTTAAAATTATATCTGAAAAATAGAAATTTAATTATTTCCTATTCTGGAAAATGGAGATTTCATTTTAAAATATTCTGGAGTGTAAAATTTAATTTTAAGATATGCTGGAGAAAAGAAATTTAATTTTAGAATTAGGAAAGAATTTCTGGAATCGGAAGATTTAAAATATTTTGGAAAATTTAATTTTAAAATATTCTGAAACATGGAGATGAGATTTTATTTTAAAATTGAATTCTCTTTTCAAGAACTCATCAAGAATATTTTTAAATTAAATCTCAAATATTCTGGAAAAGAGAAATTAAATTTAAAAAAATCCTGGAAAAGGAAGATTCAGTTTTAAAATTAGGAGAGAATTTCTGGAATATTAAGATTTAATTTTAACATATTAGCTAAACGGAAAATTTCTGGAATAGGAAAATAAAATATTCTGGAACATGAAAATTGAGTTTCAAATTTTCCGAGTGAATTTATTTCACCCCAGGAAGTTTTTTCCGCATGCAATCGACAATTTTTCAGAATTCGGGAGAAAGATTTAATTTTAAAATATTCTGGGGGCCATTTCTGAATACTATTCGTATTTGATTTAAATAAGAATCGAGCAAATCTGATTAAATTCTAATTCAATTCAAATAAGAATTTTATACTTACGTATTTGTATAGTATTCAGAAATAGCCCCCCTGGAAAATGGAAGTTTCGATTCTGATTTTAAAATTCATTATCCCATTTACAGAATATTTTAAAATGAAATCGTAAATATTAAGTTTGTAAAATCTTCTTGAAAAACAAAATTTAATTTTAAAATATCCTGGTACAGAGAGATTTAATTTTAAAAATAAATCTCCGTTTTCGAGAATATTTGAAAATTAATATTTGAGATTTAATTTATTTTAAAATTATTCTGGATGAATTCTGGAAAAGGGAAATTTAATAAATTTTAATTTTTATTTTCTACAATATTTTAAATCTTCCTATTCCAGAAATTTCCCGTTTTCGAGAATACGTTTAAATTAAATCTTCCTATTCGAAAAATTCTGTCCTAATTTTAAAATTTTTTTGTTTCCAGGATATTTAACAAATTTTTAAATATCATTTTAAATTATTCTGAAAAACGGAAATTTAATTTTCAAATATTCTGGAAAATGGAGATTTAAATTTAAAATATCCTGAAAATGGAAGATTCTATTCTAACTTTAGAAAATAATCTCTCTGTTCCAGGATATTTTAAAATTAAATTTCCCTTTTCAAGAATTCATCCAAAATATTTTTAAATTTAACCTAAAATACTTAATTTGTGAAATATTCTGGAAAAGAGAAATTTAATTTTGAAAGATTATGGAACAGGGAGACATAATTTTAAAATTAGAATGGAAAGTTTCCTTTTCCAAGATATTTTAAAATTAAATCTTCATTTTCCAGAATATTAAAAAATTATATTCGGCTTTTCCAGGATATTTTACAAATTTTTAGATTTAGAATTTATGGAATAGGAAGATTTAATTTTAAAATAAGAATGGAACATCTTATTTTGGAGAATATTTTAAACCTTCCTACTCCATAATTTAAACTAAATTTTAAATTTAAGTTTTCTTTTCCAGAATATTTTAAAATTAAATATTCCTTTTCCAGCGTATTTCAAAATTAAATTTCCCCTTTTTACAATATTTTAAAAATTTAATATTTTAGTTTTAATGTTAAAAATATTCTGGAAAAAGGAGATTTAATTTTAAAATTAGGATGTAATTTCTGGAAAAGGAGGATTTAAAATTTAATTTCAAAATATTCTGGAACATGAAAATTGAGTTTGTATTTTAAATCAAGAATTCATCAAGAATATTTTCAAATTAAATCTCAACTATTTAATTAAAACTATTAAAATTTCTCTCTGTTCCAGAATATTTAAAATAAAAATTTGCTTTTCAAAAAAATTTTACAAATTAAATATTTGAGATTTCGTTTAAAAATATTCTGTAAGTGGGAGTATTAATTTTAAAATCAGAATCGAAATTGCTATTTTCCAGAGTATTTTAAAATGAAATCTTTCTTCTCCCGAATTCTGAAAAATATTGGGTTGCATGGGAAATCTTAGAGATTGTTTAGGATGGGCTACACCCAAAATAAGTCATTACTTTACTTCTGAAAAATTTGCCAATTCTGACTCAGATAGCATCGAGGAGCCTAGCACTCGAAAAATTTCAAACTGTGTTGCTATTCATTCATGCGGAAATGTCACGATCTACGAGCTGTAAAGCTCGGTATACTTTGGTAACATTTTTCAGAATCTGACATTAGCACGAAATTAAAAAAACGAAATTGGAAATTAAAAAAGTTTAAATTTTGTATAAAATTTAATAATTTTTGAATTCTAAATTTTTTGTTTTATTAGAAAGAAATTTAGAGAAATTTAAAGTGGTTTAAATATGTGGCTATGAACCATAATTATGAACATACAAAAAACCGCTAGACATATAGCTGTTATTGACAAATGATAATAAAACTCACTACTGGCAGCAATACGTTGATGAAAAGCGCCTGTAAAAGCGCCTGGTGTATTTTCGTATTGCGGCTGGTATATTAATGGCGGTGTTGGGTATGATAATGACGGCGGGTATGGTAGTGGTGGGTTACTAATTAAACTTGTATTCCAACCGACAATGGGTGCAGCAGTTGCGCTGTTATCCAGCGATGGTGCTGATGGTTCACTTTTTGGAATAAATGGAATACTATCGGGATTTATGGTTGCGGCTTCATATGATGGTGGTTCCATTCTCAACTGTATACATATAATACAAATTTACAATATTTATTGTACCACTTACACATTTTAAAATTACTTACATCCCCCATTTTGGTATAATTCAATTTTTTTTTTAATATTATTGTAATCAATATTCACGAACTAAACTGTCAAACACAAGCGGCAGCGTATAAACTGTACAACAAACACACACAAAGTAACCAAAATAAAAAATTTTGGGAGAAAATTTGTGTTGAGAATTTATTTATAAAATTTCGTAAAATATGCATACTCAAATACACGCTAGCTTTGTCTTATCATAAATAGTAAGAGCATAACAAATATATGTTTTAAGATTTAATGCCATATGCGAGAACCGAAATTAGATTGTTGGCGCCGCTCTCTCATAATCCCTGACCTAGGGCCACAAAATAATTTTTTTTATATGTATAGGGTAATGAGATTAGTGCATTTATACCTAATAAATTACATATCTGTCCATTTCTCTTTCTGTAACAACAGGTGATAATCGCGATCATTGAGACCTCAAATTTGATTTAAACTTACAAAAATCATTACATTCACTGTTTAATTTTTAAGGTTTGCACACGCACAGGCAATACTTCCCGATATTCTGGTTATTCACTAAGTTACGCTTTCCATTTTCATTCTCCAAAATTGATAAAAGCACAATTGCGCAGATTTTAGAATTTTTTGATTCAGATGATTTTGAATAAAATTGAATTTTCTACGAGAGGTGTAGAAATATTTCGAGTGATTCAAATGCCCGTTGTTAGGATGGAATTTCTGTAATGGTGAGCTTTAAAATATTCTGCATAATGGGGATTTCCATTCTTATTTTACAATCTAACCTTCCTTTTTCACAATATTTTGATGCAATATTTGACACTATGTTGATTCTAGAAACCAAAAAGGTTATTCCTTTATATATTACTTTAAAAATAGATTTCAAATGGCAAATTTAATTAAACATCAAGAGGATTTTAAAATAGAAGCTGAATGGCATTACACAGCAACTGCTCATGCCAAAACTGCATATGATGGTATAGGTGCTACGTTTAAGAGAGAAGCATATAGAGCAAGCCTTACTATTAAGCTGCAAGATGCAATACTTACACCTAAACCACTTTTTAAATGAAAAGATAAGAAGGCGTAAGTACCAGACATTGCTAAGAATTATGGATTTTTAATTGATTCTAGCAAAAACGTTATCAAAAGATGCACTAAATTCGAAAATGGATTAAGAAGGTTTACTAAGTAATGAGAAATCGGAGGCCAATTCGTACAAAATCCAATTGCGAAACCTCCCCTTGGTACACATTAGTTAAATAAATAAATTCATGATTGACAATCAAATTCGTAAAATTCAAACCATTCCACGATAAAAAATGCCTTTTTTATGAATTTTTGGTTTATGAACTATGTATCCGCTGGTTCTCTAAAGGTCAACCTTTTTTGTTTTGAAAAAACATTAGGTTATGTTTTTATCGATTTTCATGAAAGGCGAAAAATTGATCGTTTACGGCAGCAATCGAACCACTAGATCATATTTTTATTGATTTTTAAGATGGTCGAAAAATTGGTCATTTTTGCTGCCATATTCAATCCGCCATTTTGAATTTTATATTTCTGACCTCATATTCGTGATCAGCGACCTCGAAAACGTTCTAGAACATGTTTATACCGATCTTCATGAACGTCAAAAAGTTGGCCCTTTATGGCGGCCATCTTGTTTAAAGTTCTGGCCCTAAATGTATGATCAGCGACCCCGGAAACTTCCTGGATCATGTTTTTATTGATTTGTATGAACGTCGGAAAATTGGTCTGTTTTTCAGCCATATTCGATCCACGATTTCAGGTCCGCCATCTTGAATATTAAAATTCTGACCTGAAATTTGTGATCAGCGACCTTGAAAACCTCTAGGACATAGGTTTCTAATAATCTATATGGACGTCGTAAAATTTGCCAATTTTAGCGGCCATCTTGGATCCGCTATATTCGAAGTTTAAAAACTAATAACAAATTTGTGATCTATGACTCCAAAAACACTTTTGAGTAAATTAACAGAGTTAAAATTATAAAAACAAGAGACTTGTTTATCAATTATGGCTCACCATTTTGAAAATTCAAGGATGCCTTAAAAACGCCATTTGGTATTAGAAACGTTACAATTGCATATGCTCGTCTTAATTCGATTAAATTCGTTTATGATTTGCGTATCTAAAGAGGACGTATTTAACGGTACAATTGAATCTAGAGTTTTCATGGTATTTGTCGTTTGAATTAATTTGCCATCGGTCTAGTTGTCTCTAATTTTTAACTTTTTCACATACTAAGCGCATACACCTTGCATTAATGTTCATAAATTTTGACCAACAAACTACACTTTCGTACTCAGATAGGGTTTATTGCCATTGTATAGAGCAGTAGTTTGTTTTCAATCGACAAACTTGATTTTCTGCCTATCAGCCAATACATTTTTGGAAGTTTCATTCCCAATTGCTTTCTTTTTGTCCATATATGTTTACGCCATGTTTAAAAATTAAAAAAAAAAAAAAAAATTCTATTCTGAAATTGTAAATTTCCATAAATTTTCAGATTTTTGTTGGCAATATTATATGCAACATACATTTTCTGCACATTCGATTTATCTTGACGGTCGACTTTCAAAAAAAAACTCAAAATTCTTAAACGTTCAAATTTTAGAAGTGCAGAACCATAATGAATTTCTAGAATTCTGAGAATTCTGGAGCTTCTACAGATTTAAAATTTAAAATTATTTTAAATAATCGAATTTTTAAAATTTCTTAAATTTTTGGATTTTCTTAACTAGGTAAAAGTTTTAAATTTTCCTAAAATTTTGTTTATAATTTTTGAAATTTTTACAATCATACTTCAAAATTTTTAAATTTTCTTTTCTTTACTGAAATTATGAAAATTTTAAATTTCCAAAAATTTTAAAATTTTCAGATTTTTGTTCACAATATTTTTTTCGACATTCGACTTAAAAATAAACTGAAAACTAGACGTTCATAATTTTAGCGTCTTTATAGATAATTTATTGAAATTAAAAATATTCAGAATTTCGAAAACTTTAATAAATTAAAATTTTTTCTAATCTAGAAATTTCGAAATTTAAAATATTTTAATTTATTAAAGTTTTCGTAATTCTGAATATTTTTAATTTCAATAAATTTTTGATAGAATTATTTTAAATACCTATGAACATTTTAAAATCAAATCTTCCTATTCCAGAAATTCTATCCTAAATTTAAAATTTGGTAACGGAAAATTTAATTTTTAAATATTCTGGAAAATGTAGATTGAGTTTTTATTGTAAAATTAAATCTCTCTTTACCTTTACAGAATATTTAAAAATTAAATTTCGCTTTTCCCGAATATTTTACAAGCTTTAGGTAGGGTATCATCCTCTCATTCAATAAATCCGCTCATTCAAAAATGTTTTTTTCAAATAGTGATACTCGCGGACTAATGCCCTTTCATTAAAATCTAGTTTAAATTAAAATTAAATTGGCATCCAATTTAGGGCTTACAATTCATACTCAGATGGGGCTATCAAAATTCAGCCTATCCTCAAAAATAGTAAGAGCGTACGGGGAAATATCATTCCAATTAAGGGTGTTTTGGATGTCACAGTGTCATATAATAAATTGGAAAAACAATTATCTATATTTGTAATACAATTCCAATGAGTTGGTAAATCTTATGGGGGCAAGATTAGTTCAAAGAATTCAATTTTAGCATCAACCACAACCAAACTAATGTATTCAATATTGATGTACAATCTGGCAATAATTTAGAGGACCAGGTTATAGATGTTTGTATAAAGTACCATGAATTAATTAATTCTGAAACCATATGGAATTGTACATCAATACAAGCGGTATAAATCTCAAACCGGATGCGAGACCGTTTGCTATTCAAAGCAAATTGCAAAATGAGTTATCAAGGTTAGTAAGCAAAATATTTTTAAACCGATCAAGTCCACTCTATGGGCAACACCTGTCGTCCCGGTGTTTCATCCAACCAAATGGAGAAAATGGATAGATCAAAGAAATGTATGGTAATTAATACTCCGTTCGGATTATATGAATACCAAACAAACTTCGAACACATAAGCAACATGAAATTATTCTTGAGTAGATTGGAAGAAAATGGATTTCGATGCTGATTAGATAAGTGTTGGTTGTTGGCCTTCAAAAAGCTTGTTACGAATTTCAGGCCAATCTGGATTGCTAGTCAGTGTAATGAAAAGATCGGGTTTTCCAAATTTTGCCACAATCGCCATTGCGTCGTGGTACTTTACTCTCATGTTTCATGGCGAACCTTGAAACGACGATGGAAGAATAATTGAGCGACCAACAGTTTTTCCTAGTCTAATACATGCGTCGTTCAAATGATCCATTAATCCTTCGTACTGTTCTACACGCAAACGGGCCTATTGATGTCGAACGAAATTAAGGTTATTCGCCTCGACTTAAAGGTGTGAATCGACAGCTCATTGCTGAAATAATTTTCCGCGATATAATATCGGATTGAAGCGACCAACTCTAACAGATATTTGAACGACTTTCCACTGAAGAAGCGTTATTTGTGTTCTTAATCTACCAAAACGATTGTTGAGATTAATTTTGCATTTTCAGTTGTCAACCTGCTTCACCTTAAGGATAAAATAGAACATACATATATCATGGGATCTAATTGTGGACTCATAATGTTTAAATTGATCAACGGTTGTGCTGCATTTCGTGGATATACTCGAAAATGTCGTTCAACGGAAGGTTCACCATCAGCAGAACGATAGATCATTGCAACTTCGTCGGCGGTTGGTAAATTGTAATGTCGTCTGTCAGTGTTGCGATCACGTTGAAATATCGTGTTTACAATTGGTGCTGAATGATTGTTAGTATAGCAGCTCGCTGTTTCTCGTCTTGCTCTACTACACCAAGCATGCGATAAGCTTTTGCTTACACGTTGTTTTGTCATTGCGGAGTCGACGACTTTGAATTAAGCATATTGACGTGGATTACTTAAAAGCTCCTGGAGATATGGCGGAAAAGCACGTCTTCGCTGTCCTTCTAGTATCAACAAAATAGTACCTTTGTGACAGCAGTATTTAAATGTACCATCTGTTGATTTTTCTGCGAGAAAGTTGAGAGATTGACAACAGATGAATTCTTGGTCCATCAAGCCACAACTGTGAATAGACACATCACTTACATTAAATGTGTCATGACTAGGAAGTAAAACTTGGCACCTGTATAGCTGGGCAGACTCGAAAGCATTTTACTTTAAACATTTGGCTAAGCGATTAAATTCTCGACTTGTTACAGTAATATTTTTTCCCAGATTCAATAGAATATTTCGGGGGAAATATTTCCAAATGGTGCAACGACCAGTCTGTTAAGTTTAGTTACCAAATCGTCAAATAAATTTTACATTCGGTTCATGGGTTTAAGAGAAAATCGTCTAAAATTGATGAATTTAATCCTTATAATACCACAAAAATCGTGCCGACACAATCGATAAAATGATTGAGTTTGTCCTTAAATTTTATGTAACTATAGCACGACTCGTCAGAATATGTAATCGATACCAAATGTGCGTGATAGCATTGTTCCTGTTGATTTGGCGGATTGAGATTATTATATTGGGATCGTGTGCATTATTGTGATTTAAAAGGGGCACTGCTAGGTAATGGATTAAATGCTGTATATGATCATCTTATTGGTAAAGAACAAATTCGGTTAATTTTGTTTATGATTTGCGTATCAAAAGGGTCGTATTTAATGGAACAATTGAATCTAGAATTAACGTGGTATGGGTCTAATTGTTTGGCAAATCAATATTTGAAGCCTGGTGCAGCATCAAAAAAGCCGAGTAAAATGATTTTAAAATATTTCTGTTGCTTCAATTTAGGTAGGTTGAGATGAATTAAGCTATTTTTTGACTTTTTGCCATACTAAGCTTACACTTCGCATAAATGTTCATACATTTTAACCAATAAACTAAGCTTTCAAATGGTTTGTTTTATTTATGAAGAATTTTAGAATTTTTGAAATATTGAGAATTATGAAAATGTACAGTAATACCGTCTCTGTTCTCAGATAATTGGTAGCCTACATTTTTTTTAATTTCTGTAAATTCTGTAAAATTATTTCTGTAGCCTCTAGAAGTTTTCAAAATTATTTAGTTCTTTCGGTAAATTTGTCTCCCAATTAATGAAATTCGTTGAATTTAAAAAACAAAAAATTGCAAATTTTACATAAGCAAGTGCTAAAACTTTCATTATTTTGAGAAGATTCTCAAATTTCCACAGACCTTTCAAATATGAGAATTTTAAAGATTTTAAGATTGTAGTAATTTCATATACATATACCAAATTCGTAATAAATACAATTTCTAGAAATTTCAGAATTTTTAAAAATTTTAAAACTTCTTTCAGTATTGATATTCTGAAAATTTTCAATTTTTAATATTTTAAAATTTCAAGATTTCCTTAGCTTTAAAGGTTTTACAATATTTTGTTTGCTTTATGAATTTTCAAAGTGTCTTTTTAATGTTAACAAAAATAAACTTTGAAATCTCAAAAATTAATAATTTTCGAAAATTTTAAATGTTTGAAATGCAAAAATTTAAATTTGGAAAGAATTGAAATTTTCACATTTTAGAGTCACTAGATTTGCGGTAATACTTAGAATTTTTACAAATTTCAGAAATTTTAAAAATTGAAAAAAAATCCAATACTGAAATATTGTAAATTTTCATAAATTTTAAAATTTTCAGATTTTTATTGGCAATATTATATGCAACACACCTTTACTGGCGTTCAAATTGAATTTCTAGAATTGCAGAATTTGGCGTCTAGAGATTTCGAAATTTTAAAATTTTTTGAACTTATTGAAGTTTTAAAATTCCAAATATTTAAATTTTCCATAAATTGTTTAGAATTATTTTAGAAATCCATAAGACATTTAAATTTTTAAAAATTTCTGAATATTTTCGTGGATTTGTCATTATACATACAATAATAAATTTGGCATAAAGGTTTTGGCAATTTTAGAATTAGCGGAATTATCAAAACAATTAGAATTGTTAATTCTTTAGAAATCTTTATTTAGTTATTATTAAATTATCATACAAATTTTCTTAACTTTAGAATTTTCATGAAATTCAGAATTTTTAAAATTTCTAAATTTTTTAGATTTCAGAATTTCCTTAAATAAGTAAGAGTTTGAAATTTTTACTTCAAGAATTCCTAAAATTTTGTTTATAATTTTTGAAATTTTCACAATATTGAAACATTTCATAGTCCAGACATTTCCCGTTACAGAATATTTTAAAATTAAATTTCGTTTTTCCAGATTCTTACAAACTTTAAGATTCCATTTTAAAATATTCTGAGAAAAGGGTGATATAATTTTAAATTTAAGATGGAATTTCTGGAGTATTAAGATTTAATTTTAAAATTAAATCTCGCGTGATTGGTTATCACCGTAAACGGCAGATCTTTCACGTATGACCAACAAAATTCTTTAATAGCGAGTACTGCTGCTAAAACATTTTTCGTAGTTTGAGCGGGGCAGATGTCAATGCCGATTTTACAAGAATCGATAGATTTTTGTGCCTCGTTCGACTACACACAAACTTTTGATTTTTTTTCAGCAAATTTGTCAGAGATGCTGTTAAACAAAAATACTCTAATGCCTATATAGAAACCGCCGACGAAATTTGTTGTTTTTCTACAAATATATCAGGTCTAGATCGTTGTTGCTATGCCAGCCAACAATCCAATTTCGATACCAACACCTAAGCTTACAATAAATGTTACAGCGTACGGTAATAATTCCCTTTCGTTGCACCGGGCAGTGCTGCTTTTGGAATATACTAAAAATATGGTGCCAGTATTTCGACTGCCAATAATACTAGAACTGCTTCATGTGTATAATCCTATCACTGGCATTGATGAGGAATATGATCCAAGTATTACACTTCCACCAAACAGCAATTATTGGTACCAAAGCTATCGATGCTCCAAGTGATTTGATCATTTCTTGGAAATATAAATGAATAACAGTTTCTCCATCTGGCAGCGGATCATCTAATTCTTGAACTGTTTCGAAATTTGGAAACCCACTGGCGGAAACTACTTTTTACCATACCGGCCAGAAAAAAATATCCTTTCCCGTAAATGTTTTATATGCCAGCTAACTGGTGTATAATAAAATCAATATATTTCGCAATGTTGATAATGCCTAAAATGCGCCACCCATAGCAGTTTACGTTTCGATGATGCATTTTCGGGTGGTTTATGTCTTTTAATTTAAATATGTATGTAAATCCCAGCAAACAATCACCCAATCGCGCATTTAATTAGTAATCACAGAATATAAAGCTTCTAAAAATCAAGATCCAGTGTCACCTCTAAGTTCTAGCAGCCCTCTCAATTGTAACGCTGCAATAATTAAAGCGGTGGTTGAGGTAAAACCATTAAAGCATTAAAGTAAATTTTTTTTTAAATTTTTAACATTTGTCAAACTCTGTTTATATTTTAGCTAAATATCTTTAAATTTATAAATTCCATGACACAACGTTTTAACCGAATTAAATTAAATTGTACTCAATTATGATAATTTTCAATATTTCAATTTTTTTTAAAATTACAACATTGTTAAACCATAGTTAAGAACATAATCAAAGTCGTAAAACAAATACATGCTATAGACAATCGACAATAAAACTCACTATTGACAACAAAACGGTTTTGATAAGCATTTTGATATAATTGTTGCACTTCTTGTAGTTCTGACGAGTAATTGGTGGAAATATTTTTTGTCGCCATATTATCGGATAGCGGCGGGTACGGTAGTGATGGCGGATACGGTTGTGATGGCGGGTATGGTTGTGGCATTGGGTATGTGTATGATGGTGGCGGCGTACTAATAAAACTTGCATCCCAACCGACACCAGGACTCGACTCATTATTATCGAGCAGAGATTGTGATGGTCCATTTTTTGGAATAACTGGAATACTATCCGGTTTTATGGTTGTGGCTTCATTTGATGATGGTGGCATTTTGAACTGTACATATATTAAAAGTTTACAATATTTAGTGTAACACTTTAGATTAATTTAGAGTAACATTTATGTACATCACCCATTTTGTTGTAATTCAATTTAATTTCCAATAATTATTAATATTTTAACCAATATACAATCTAAGCTGTCAAACACAATCTAACAAACACACCAAGCAAAACAACAAAAAACAAAAAAAAAAAAAATTGGGAGAAAATTTGTGAGAATTTATTTATCAAATTTCGTCAAACATACACACTCAAACTATAAATATACACTAACGTATTATTAAAGATAGTAAGAGCTTAACGTATACATGTTTTAAGATTTGAAGTTGTCTTATTCATAAATGTTTATATCGGGTGTCCAAAAAATTCCGGAACGATGAAATATTTTGGTGGGGTTGTTGAGTTTGCGGTAAAAACGTTATACCTAAAGAAGTTGTGTAGTTTTAAAGACGGAAAAGTTTATTTAACTTTGGTATACCCTTGAAAAGCTCTGTATACATCTTTATATGTTTATATGTAACGTCTAGATGGTTGAAACAATAGGCGTTGATACCTATAATTGTCATGCCAACGGTCATTTGGATCGCTCGCACATTTCTACACATTTCACAGAAAATTCAATTTTATTGAAAATCAACTGAACTATAGCCAACAAATTCAGAGCCAGAAAAATCGAAAATCTGCAAATGTGCTCCGATTTCGATGGTTTATAGCTCTATTAATAGGCGCTGAGACCTGTAATCGTCATGCCAATGGCTATTTGGATAGCTCGAATATTTCTGCACATTTAGTAGAAAATTCAATTTTATTGAAAATCAAATGAACTATAGCCCACAAATTCAGAGCCAGAAAAATCGAAAATCTGCAATTGTGCTCCGATTTCGATGGTTGATACCTCTATCAAGAGGCGTTGAGACCTGTAATCGTCATGCCAATGGCTATTTGGATAGCTCGAATATTTCTGCACATTTAGTAGAAAATTCAATTTTATTGAAAATCAACTGAACTATAGCCCACAAATTCAGAGCCAGAAAAATCGAAAATCTGCAATTGTGCTCCGATTTCGATGGTTGATACCTCTATCAATAGGCGCTGAGACCTGTAATCGTCATGCCAACGGTCATTTGGATCGCACGTACATTTCTACACATTTCGCAGAAAATTCAATTTTATTGAAAATCAACTGAACTATAGCCCACAAATTCAGAGCCAGAAAAATCGAAAATCTGCAATTGTGCTCCGATTTCGATGGTTGATACCTCTATCAATAGGCGTTGAGACCTGTAATCGTCATGCCAATGGCTATTTGGATAGCTCGAATATTTCTGCACATTTAGTAGAAAATTCAATTTTATTGAAAATCAACTGAACTATAGCCCACAAATTCAGAGCCAGAAAAATCGAAAATCTGCAATTGTGCTCCGATTTCGATGGTTGATACCTCTATCAATAGGCGCTGAGACCTGTAATCGTCATGCCAACGGTCATTTGGATCGCACGTACATTTCTACACATTTCGCAGAAAATTCAATTTTATTCAAAATCAACTGAACTATAGCCCACAAATTCAGAGCCAGAAAAATCGAAAATCTGCAATTGTGCTCCGATTTCGATGGTTGATACCTCTATCAATAGGCGTTGAGACCTGTAATCGTCATGCCAATGGTCATTTGGATAGCTCGAATATTTCTGCACATTTAGCAGAAAATTCAATTTTATTGAAAATCAACTGAACTATAGCCCACAAATTCAGAGCCAGAAAAATCGAAAATCTGCAATTGTGCTCCGATTTCGATGGTTGATACCTCTATCAATAGGCGCTGAGACCTGTAATCGTCATGCCAACGGTCATTTGGATCGCACGTACATTTCTACACATTTCGCAGAAAATTCAATTTTATTGAAAATCAACTGAACTATAGCCCACAAATTCAGAGCCAGAAAAATCGAAAATCTGCAATTGTGCTCCGATTTCGATGGTTGATACCTCTATCAATAGGCGCTGAGACCTGTAATCGTCATGCCAACGGTCATTTGGATCGCACGTACATTTCTACACATTTAGTAGAAAATTCAATTTTATTGAAAATCAACTGAACTATAGCCCACAAATTCAGAGCCAGAAAAATCGAAAATCTGCAATTGTGCTTCGATTTCGATGGTTGATACCTCTATCAATAGGCGTTGAGACCTGTAATCGTCATGCCAATGGCTATTTGGATAGCTCGAATATTTCTGCACATTTAGTAGAAAATTCAATTTTATTGAAAATCAACTGAACTATAGCCCACAAATTCAGAGCCAGAAAAATCGAAAATCTGCAATTGTGCTCCGATTTCGATGGTTGATACCTCTATCAATAGGCGTTGAGACCTGTAATCGTCATGCCAATGGCTATTTGGATAGCTCGAATATTTCTGCACATTTAGTAGAAAATTCAATTTTATTGAAAATCAACTGAACTATAGCCCACAAATTCAGAGCCAGAAAAATCGAAAATCTGCAATTGTGCTCCGATTTCGATGGTTGATACCTCTATCATTAGTCGTTGAGACCTGTAATGGTCATGCTAATAGCTATTTGGATAGCTCGAATATTTCTGCACATTTAGTAGAAAATTCAATTTTATTGAAAATCAACTGAACTATAGCCCACAAATTCAGAGCCAGAAAAATCGAAAATCTGCAATTGTGCTCCGATTTCGACCTCTTTCAATAGGCGTGGAGACCTGTAATCGTCATGCCAACGGTAATTTGGATCGCTCGAATATTTCTACGCATTTCGCAGAAAATTCAATTTTATTAAAAATCAACTGAACTATAGCCCACAAATTCAAAGCCAGAAAAATCGAAAATCTGCAATTGTGCTCCGATTTCGATGGTTGATACCTCTATCAATAGGCGTTGAGACCTGTAATCGTCATGCCAACGGTCATTTGGATCGCACGTACATTTCTACACATTTC
The DNA here is from genome assembly GCA_963556165.1 of Tipula helvola. Taxonomy (NCBI): domain Eukaryota; kingdom Metazoa; phylum Arthropoda; class Insecta; order Diptera; family Tipulidae; genus Tipula; species Tipula helvola. The sequence continues at coordinate 327,151,306 of OY744483.1, read as the reverse complement.
GCAGAAAATTCAATTTTATTGAAAATCAACTGAACTATAGCCCACAAATTCAGAGCCAGAAAAATCGAAAATCTGCAATTGTGCTCCGATTTCGATGGTTGATACCTCTATCAATAGGCGTTGAGACCTGTAATCGTCATGCCAATGGCTATTTGGATAGCTCGAATATTTCTGCACATTTAGCAGAAAATTCAATTTTATTGAAAATCAACTGAACTATAGCCCACAAATTCAGAGCCAGAAAAATCGAAAATCTGCAATTGTGCTCCGATTTCGATGGTTGATACCTCTATCAATAGGCGCTGAGACCTGTAATCGTCATGCCAACGGTCATTTGGATCGCACGTACATTTCTACACATTTCGCAGAAAATTCAATTTTATTGAAAATCAACTGAACTATAGCCCACAAATTCAGAGCCAGAAAAATCGAAAATCTGCAATTGTGCTCCGATTTCGATGGTTGATACCTCTATCAATAGGCGTTGAGACCTGTAATCGTCATGCCAATGGCTATTTGGATAGCTCGAATATTTCTGCACATTTAGTAGAAAATTCAATTTTATTGAAAATCAACTGAACTATAGCCCACAAATTCAGAGCCAGAAAAATCGAAAATCTGCAATTGTGCTCCGATTTCGATGGTTGATACCTCTATCAATAGGCGCTGAGACCTGTAATCGTCATGCCAACGGTCATTTGGATCGCACGTACATTTCTACACATTTCGCAGAAAATTCAATTTTATTGAAAATCAACTGAACTATAGCCCACAAATTCATAGCCAGAAAAATCGAAAATCTGCAATTGTGCTCCGATTTCGATGGTTGATACCTCTATCAATAGGCGTTGAGACCTGTAATCGTCATGCCAATGGCTATTTGGATAGCTCGAATATTTCTGCACATTTAGTAGAAAATTCAATTTTATTGAAAATCAACTGAACTATAGCCCACAAATTCAGAGCCAGAAAAATCGAAAATCTGCAATTGTGCTCCGATTTCGATGGTTGATACCTCTATCAATAGGCGTTGAGACCTGTAATCGTCATGCCAATGGCTATTTGGATAGCTCGAATATTTCTGCACATTTAGTAGAAAATTCAATTTTATTGAAAATCAACTGAACTATAGCCCACAAATTCAGAGCCAGAAAAATCGAAAATCTGCAATTGTGCTCCGATTTCGATGGTTGATACCTCTATCATTAGTCGTTGAGACCTGTAATGGTCATGCTAATAGCTATTTGGATAGCTCGAATATTTCTGCACATTTAGTAGAAAATTCAATTTTATTGAAAATCAACTGAACTATAGCCCACAAATTCAGAGCCAGAAAAATCGAAAATCTGCAATTGTGCTCCGATTTCGACCTCTTTCAATAGGCGTGGAGACCTGTAATCGTCATGCCAACGGTAATTTGGATCGCTCGAATATTTCTACGCATTTCGCAGAAAATTCAATTTTATTAAAAATCAACTGAACTATAGCCCACAAATTCAGAGCCAGAAAAATCGAAAATCTGCAATTGTGCTCCGATTTCGATGGTTGATACCTCTATCAATAGGCGCTGAGACCTGTAATCGTCATGCCAACGGTCATTTGGATCGCACGTACATTTCTACACATTTCGCAGAAAATTCAATTTTATTAAAAATCAACTGAACTATAGCCCACAAATTCAGAGCCAGAAAAATCGAAAATCTGCAATTGTGCTCCGATTTCGATGGTTGATACCTCTATCAATAGGCGTTGAGACCTGTAATCGTCATGCCAACGGTCATTTGGATCGCACGTACATTTCTACACATTTCGCAGAAAATTCAATTTTATTGAAAATCAACTGAACTATAGCCCACAAATTCAGAGCCAGAAAAATCGAAAATCTGCAATTGTGCTCCGATTTCGATGGTTGATACCTCTATCAATAGGCGTTGAGACCTGTAATCGTCATGCCAATGGCTATTTGGATAGCTCGAATATTTCTGCACATTTAGCAGAAAATTCAATTTTATTGAAAATCAACTGAACTATAGCCCACAAATTCAGAGCCAGAAAAATCGAAAATCTGCAATTGTGCTCCGATTTCGATGGTTGATACCTCTATCAATAGGCGCTGAGACCTGTAATCGTCATGCCAACGGTCATTTGGATCGCACGTACATTTCTACACATTTCGCAGAAAATTCAATTTTATTGAAAATCAACTGAACTATAGCCCACAAATTCAGAGCCAGAAAAATCGAAAATCTGCAATTGTGCTCCGATTTCGATGGTTGATACCTCTATCAATAGGCGTTGAGACCTGTAATCGTCATGCCAATGGCTATTTGGATAGCTCGAATATTTCTGCACATTTAGTAGAAAATTCAATTTTATTGAAAATCAACTGAACTATAGCCCACAAATTCAGAGCCAGAAAAATCGAAAATCTGCAATTGTGCTCCGATTTCGATGGTTGATACCTCTATCAATAGGCGCTGAGACCTGTAATCGTCATGCCAACGGTCATTTGGATCGCACGTACATTTCTACACATTTCGCAGAAAATTCAATTTTATTGAAAATCAACTGAACTATAGCCCACAAATTCAGAGCCAGAAAAATCGAAAATCTGCAATTGTGCTCCGATTTCGATGGTTGATACCTCTATCAATAGGCGTTGAGACCTGTAATCGTCATGCCAATGGCTATTTGGATAGCTCGAATATTTCTGCACATTTAGTAGAAAATTCAATTTTATTGAAAATCAACTGAACTATAGCCCACAAATTCAGAGCCAGAAAAATCGAAAATCTGCAATTGTGCTCCGATTTCGATGGTTGATACCTCTATCAATAGGCGCTGAGACCTGTAATCGTCATGCCAACGGTCATTTGGATCGCACGTACATTTCTACACATTTAGTAGAAAATTCAATTTTATTGAAAATCAAATGAACTATAGCCCACAAATTCAGAGCCAGAAAAATCGAAAATCTGCAATTGTGCTTCGATTTCGATGGTTGATACCTCTATCAATAGGCGTTGAGACCTGTAATCGTCATGCCAATGGCTATTTGGATAGCTCGAATATTTCTGCATATTTAGTAGAAAATTCAATTTTATTGAAAATCAACTGAACTATAGCCCACAAATTCAGAGCCAGAAAAATCGAAAATCTGCAATTGTGCTCCGATTTCGATGGTTGATACCTCTATCAATAGGCGTTGAGACCTGTAATCGTCATGCCAATGGCTATTTGGATAGCTCGAATATTTCTGCACATTTAGTAGAAAATTCAATTTTATTGAAAATCAACTGAACTATAGCCCACAAATTCAGAGCCAGAAAAATCGAAAATCTGCAATTGTGCTCCGATTTCGATGGTTGATACCTCTATCATTAGTCGTTGAGACCTGTAATGGTCATGCTAATAGCTATTTGGATAGCTCGAATATTTCTGCACATTTAGTAGAAAATTCAATTTTATTGAAAATCAACTGAACTATAGCCCACAAATTCAGAGCCAGAAAAATCGAAAATCTGCAATTGTGCTCCGATTTCGATGGTTGATACCTCTATCAATAGGCGTTGAGACCTGTAATCGTCATGCCAATGGCTATTTGGATAGCTCGAATATTTCTGCACATTTAGTAGAAAATTCAATTTTATTGAAAATCAACTGAACTATAGCCCACAAATTCAGAGCCAGAAAAATCGAAAATCTGCAATTGTGCTCCGATGTCGATGGTTGATACCTCTATCAATAGCCGTTGAGACCTGTAATCGTCATGCCAATGGCTATTTGGATAGCTCGAATATTTCTGCACATTTAGCAGAAAATTCAATTTTATTGAAAATCAACTGAACTATAGCCCACAAATTCAGAGCCAGAAAAATCGAAAATCTGCAATTGTGCTCCGATTTCGATGGTTGATACCTCTATCAATAGGCGCTGAGACCTGTAATCGTCATGCCAACGGTCATTTGGATCGCACGTACATTTCTACACATTTCGCAGAAAATTCAATTTTATTAAAAATCAACTGAACTATAGCCCACAAATTCAGAGCCAGAAAAATCGAAAATCTGCAATTGTGCTCCGATTTCGATGGTTGATACCTCTATCAATAGGCGTTGAGACCTGTAATCGTCATGCCAACGGTCATTTGGATCGCACGTACATTTCTACACATTTCGCAGAAAATTCAATTTTATTGAAAATCAACTGAACTATAGCCCACAAATTCAGAGCCAGAAAAATCGAAAATCTGCAATTGTGCTCCGATTTCGATGGTTGATAACTCTATCAATAGGCGCTGAGACCTGTAATCGTCATGCCAACGGTCATTTGGATCGCACGTACATTTCTACACATTTCGCAGAAAATTCAATTTTATTAAAAATCAACTGAACTATAGCCCACAAATTCAGAGCCAGAAAAATCGAAAATCTGCAATTGTGCTCCGATTTCGATGGTTGATACCTCTATCAATAGGCGTTGAGACCTGTAATCGTCATGCCAACGGTCATTTGGATCGCACGTACATTTCTACACATTTCGCAGAAAATTCAATTTTATTGAAAATCAACTGAACTATAGCCCACAAATTCAGAGCCAGAAAAATCGAAAATCTGCAATTGTGCTCCGATTTCGATGGTTGATACCTCTATCAATAGGCGTTGAGACCTGTAATCGTCATGCCAATGGCTATTTGGATAGCTCGAATATTTCTGCACATTTAGCAGAAAATTCAATTTTATTGAAAATCAACTGAACTATAGCCCACAAATTCAGAGCCAGAAAAATCGAAAATCTGCAATTGTGCTCCGATTTCGATGGTTGATACCTCTATCAATAGGCGCTGAGACCTGTAATCGTCATGCCAACGGTCATTTGGATCGCACGTACATTTCTACACATTTCGCAGAAAATTCAATTTTATTGAAAATCAACTGAACTATAGCCCACAAATTCAGAGCCAGAAAAATCGAAAATCTGCAATTGTGCTCCGATTTCGATGGTTGATACCTCTATCAATAGGCGTTGAGACCTGTAATCGTCATGCCAATGGCTATTTGGATAGCTCGAATATTTCTGCACATTTAGTAGAAAATTCAATTTTATTGAAAATCAACTGAACTATAGCCCACAAATTCAGAGCCAGAAAAATCGAAAATCTGCAATTGTGCTCCGATTTCGATGGTTGATACCTCTATCAATAGGCGTTGAGACCTGTAATCGTCATGCCAATGGCTATTTGGATAGCTCGAATATTTCTGCACATTTAGTAGAAAATTCAATTTTATTGAAAATCAACTGAACTATAGCCCACAAATTCAGAGCCAGAAAAATCGAAAATCTGCAATTGTGCTCCGATTTCGATGGTTGATACCTCTATCATTAGTCGTTGAGACCTGTAATGGTCATGCTAATAGCTATTTGGATAGCTCGAATATTTCTGCACATTTAGTAGAAAATTCAATTTTATTGAAAATCAACTGAACTATAGCCCACAAATTCAGAGCCAGAAAAATCGAAAATCTGCAATTGTGCTCCGATTTCGACCTCTTTCAATAGGCGTGGAGACCTGTAATCGTCATGCCAACGGTAATTTGGATCGCTCGAATATTTCTACGCATTTCGCAGAAAATTCAATTTTATTAAAAATCAACTGAACTATAGCCCACAAATTCAGAGCCAGAAAAATCGAAAATCTGCAATTGTGCTCCGATTTCGATGGTTGATACCTCTATCAATAGGCGCTGAGACCTGTAATCGTCATGCCAACGGTCATTTGGATCGCACGTACATTTCTACACATTTCGCAGAAAATTCAATTTTATTAAAAATCAACTGAACTATAGCCCACAAATTCAGAGCCAGAAAAATCGAAAATCTGCAATTGTGCTCCGATTTCGATGGTTGATACCTCTATCAATAGGCGTTGAGACCTGTAATCGTCATGCCAACGGTCATTTGGATCGCACGTACATTTCTACACATTTCGCAGAAAATTCAATTTTATTGAAAATCAACTGAACTATAGCCCACAAATTCAGAGCCAGAAAAATCGAAAATCTGCAATTGTGCTCCGATTTCGATGGTTGATACCTCTATCAATAGGCGTTGAGACCTGTAATCGTCATGCCAATGGCTATTTGGATAGCTCGAATATTTCTACACATTTAGCAGAAAATTCAATTTTATTGAAAATCAACTGAACTATAGCCCACAAATTCAGAGCCAGAAAAATCGAAAATCTGCAATTGTGCTCCGATTTCGATGGTTGATACCTCTATCAATAGGCGCTGAGACCTGTAATCGTCATGCCAACGGTCATTTGGATCGCACGTACATTTCTACACATTTCGCAGAAAATTCAATTTTATTGAAAATCAACTGAACTATAGCCCACAAATTCAGAGCCAGAAAAATCGAAAATCTGCAATTGTGCTCCGATTTCGATGGTTGATACCTCTATCAATAGGCGTTGAGACCTGTAATCGTCATGCCAATGGCTATTTGGATAGCTCGAATATTTCTGCACATTTAGTAGAAAATTCAATTTTATTGAAAATCAACTGAACTATAGCCCACAAATTCAGAGCCAGAAAAATCGAAAATCTGCAATTGTGCTCCGATTTCGATGGTTGATACCTCTATCAATAGGCGTTGAGACCTGTAATCGTCATGCCAATGGCTATTTGGATAGCTCGAATATTTCTGCACATTTAGTAGAAAATTCAATTTTATTGAAAATCAACTGAACTATAGCCCACAAATTCAGAGCCAGAAAAATCGAAAATCTGCAATTGTGCTCCGATTTCGATGGTTGATACCTCTATCATTAGTCGTTGAGACCTGTAATGGTCATGCTAATAGCTATTTGGATAGCTCGAATATTTCTGCACATTTAGTAGAAAATTCAATTTTATTGAAAATCAACTGAACTATAGCCCACAAATTCAGAGCCAGAAAAATCGAAAATCTGCAATTGTGCTCCGATTTCGACCTCTTTCAATAGGCGTGGAGACCTGTAATCGTCATGCCAACGGTAATTTGGATCGCTCGAATATTTCTACGCATTTCGCAGAAAATTCAATTTTATTAAAAATCAACTGAACTATAGCCCACAAATTCAGAGCCAGAAAAATCGAAAATCTGCAATTGTGCTCCGATTTCGATGGTTGATACCTCTATCAATAGGCGCTGAGACCTGTAATCGTCATGCCAACGGTCATTTGGATCGCACGTACATTTCTACACATTTCGCAGAAAATTCAATTTTATTAAAAATCAACTGAACTATAGCCCACAAATTCAGAGCCAGAAAAATCGAAAATCTGCAATTGTGCTCCGATTTCGATGGTTGATACCTCTATCAATAGGCGTTGAGACCTGTAATCGTCATGCCAACGGTCATTTGGATCGCACGTACATTTCTACACATTTCGCAGAAAATTCAATTTTATTGAAAATCAACTGAACTATAGCCCACAAATTCAGAGCCAGAAAAATCGAAAATCTGCAATTGTGCTCCGATTTCGATGGTTGATACCTCTATCAATAGGCGTTGAGACCTGTAATCGTCATGCCAATGGCTATTTGGATAGCTCGAATATTTCTGCACATTTAGCAGAAAATTCAATTTTATTGAAAATCAACTGAACTATAGCCCACAAATTCAGAGCCAGAAAAATCGAAAATCTGCAATTGTGCTCCGATTTCGATGGTTGATACCTCTATCAATAGGCGCTGAGACCTGTAATCGTCATGCCAACGGTCATTTGGATCGCACGTACATTTCTACACATTTCGCAGAAAATTCAATTTTATTGAAAATCAACTGAACTATAGCCCACAAATTCAGAGCCAGAAAAATCGAAAATCTGCAATTGTGCTCCGATTTCGATGGTTGATACCTCTATCAATAGGCGTTGAGACCTGTAATCGTCATGCCAATGGCTATTTGGATAGCTCGAATATTTCTGCACATTTAGTAGAAAATTCAATTTTATTGAAAATCAACTGAACTATAGCCCACAAATTCAGAGCCAGAAAAATCGAAAATCTGCAATTGTGCTCCGATTTCGATGGTTGATACCTCTATCAATAGGCGCTGAGACCTGTAATCGTCATGCCAACGGTCATTTGGATCGCACGTACATTTCTACACATTTCGCAGAAAATTCAATTTTATTGAAAATCAACTGAACTATAGCCCACAAATTCAGAGCCAGAAAAATCGAAAATCTGCAATTGTGCTCCGATTTCGATGGTTGATACCTCTATCAATAGGCGTTGAGACCTGTAATCGTCATGCCAATGGCTATTTGGATAGCTCGAATATTTCTGCACATTTAGTAGAAAATTCAATTTTATTGAAAATCAACTGAACTATAGCCCACAAATTCAGAGCCAGAAAAATCGAAAATCTGCAATTGTGCTCCGATTTCGATGGTTGATACCTCTATCAATAGGCGCTGAGACCTGTAATCGTCATGCCAACGGTCATTTGGATCGCACGTACATTTCTACACATTTAGTAGAAAATTCAATTTTATTGAAAATCAAATGAACTATAGCCCACAAATTCAGAGCCAGAAAAATCGAAAATCTGCAATTGTGCTTCGATTTCGATGGTTGATACCTCTATCAATAGGCGTTGAGACCTGTAATCGTCATGCCAATGGCTATTTGGATAGCTCGAATATTTCTGCACATTTAGTAGAAAATTCAATTTTATTGAAAATCAACTGAACTATAGCCCACAAATTCAGAGCCAGAAAAATCGAAAATCTGCAATTGTGCTCCGATTTCGATGGTTGATACCTCTATCAATAGGCGTTGAGACCTGTAATCGTCATGCCAATGGCTATTTGGATAGCTCGAATATTTCTGCACATTTAGTAGAAAATTCAATTTTATTGAAAATCAACTGAACTATAGCCCACAAATTCAGAGCCAGAAAAATCGAAAATCTGCAATTGTGCTCCGATTTCGATGGTTGATACCTCTATCATTAGTCGTTGAGACCTGTAATGGTCATGCTAATAGCTATTTGGATAGCTCGAATATTTCTGCACATTTAGTAGAAAATTCAATTTTATTGAAAATCAACTGAACTATAGCCCACAAATTCAGAGCCAGAAAAATCGAAAATCTGCAATTGTGCTCCGATTTCGATGGTTGATACCTCTATCAATAGGCGTTGAGACCTGTAATCGTCATGCCAATGGCTATTTGGATAGCTCGAATATTTCTGCACATTTAGTAGAAAATTCAATTTTATTGAAAATCAACTGAACTATAGCCCACAAATTCAGAGCCAGAAAAATCGAAAATCTGCAATTGTGCTCCGATGTCGATGGTTGATACCTCTATCAATAGCCGTTGAGACCTGTAATCGTCATGCCAATGGCTATTTGGATAGCTCGAATATTTCTGCACATTTAGCAGAAAATTCAATTTTATTGAAAATCAACTGAACTATAGCCCACAAATTCAGAGCCAGAAAAATCGAAAATCTGCAATTGTGCTCCGATTTCGATGGTTGATACCTCTATCAATAGGCGCTGAGACCTGTAATCGTCATGCCAACGGTCATTTGGATCGCACGTACATTTCTACACATTTCGCAGAAAATTCAATTTTATTAAAAATCAACTGAACTATAGCCCACAAATTCAGAGCCAGAAAAATCGAAAATCTGCAATTGTGCTCCGATTTCGATGGTTGATACCTCTATCAATAGGCGCTGAGACCTGTAATCGTCATGCCAACGGTCATTTGGATCGCACGTACATTTCTACACATTTCGCAGAAAATTCAATTTTATTAAAAATCAACTGAACTATAGCCCACAAATTCAGAGCCAGAAAAATCGAAAATCTGCAATTGTGCTCCGATTTCGATGGTTGATACCTCTATCAATAGGCGTTGAGACCTGTAATCGTCATGCCAACGGTCATTTGGATCGCACGTACATTTCTACACATTTCGCAGAAAATTCAATTTTATTGAAAATCAACTGAACTATAGCCCACAAATTCAGAGCCAGAAAAATCGAAAATCTGCAATTGTGCTCCGATTTCGATGGTTGATACCTCTATCAATAGGCGTTGAGACCTGTAATCGTCATGCCAATGGCTATTTGGATAGCTCGAATATTTCTGCACATTTAGCAGAAAATTCAATTTTATTGAAAATCAACTGAACTATAGCCCACAAATTCAGAGCCAGAAAAATCGAAAATCTGCAATTGTGCTCCGATTTCGATGGTTGATACCTCTATCAATAGGCGCTGAGACCTGTAATCGTCATGCCAACGGTCATTTGGATCGCACGTACATTTCTACACATTTCGCAGAAAATTCAATTTTATTGAAAATCAACTGAACTATAGCCCACAAATTCAGAGCCAGAAAAATCGAAAATCTGCAATTGTGCTCCGATTTCGATGGTTGATACCTCTATCAATAGGCGTTGAGACCTGTAATCGTCATGCCAATGGCTATTTGGATAGCTCGAATATTTCTGCACATTTAGTAGAAAATTCAATTTTATTGAAAATCAACTGAACTATAGCCCACAAATTCAGAGCCAGAAAAATCGAAAATCTGCAATTGTGCTCCGATTTCGATGGTTGATACCTCTATCAATAGGCGTTGAGACCTGTAATCGTCATGCCAATGGCTATTTGGATAGCTCGAATATTTCTGCACATTTAGTAGAAAATTCAATTTTATTGAAAATCAACTGAACTATAGCCCACAAATTCAGAGCCAGAAAAATCGAAAATCTGCAATTGTGCTCCGATTTCGATGGTTGATACCTCTATCATTAATCGTTGAGACCTGTAATGGTCATGCTAATAGCTATTTGGATAGCTCGAATATTTCTGCACATTTAGTAGAAAATTCAATTTTATTGAAAATCAACTGAACTATAGCCCACAAATTCAGAGCCAGAAAAATCGAAAATCTGCAATTGTGCTCCGATTTCGACCTCTTTCAATAGGCGTGGAGACCTGTAATCGTCATGCCAACGGTAATTTGGATCGCTCGAATATTTCTACGCATTTCGCAGAAAATTCAATTTTATTAAAAATCAACTGAACTATAGCCCACAAATTCAGAGCCAGAAAAATCGAAAATCTGCAATTGTGCTCCGATTTCGATGGTTGATACCTCTATCAATAGGCGCTGAGACCTGTAATCGTCATGCCAACGGTCATTTGGATCGCACGTACATTTCTACACATTTCGCAGAAAATTCAATTTTATTAAAAATCAACTGAACTATAGCCCACAAATTCAGAGCCAGAAAAATCGAAAATCTGCAATTGTGCTCCGATTTCGATGGTTGATACCTCTATCAATAGGCGTTGAGACCTGTAATCGTCATGCCAACGGTCATTTGGATCGCACGTACATTTCTACACATTTCGCAGAAAATTCAATTTTATTGAAAATCAACTGAACTATAGCCCACAAATTCAGAGCCAGAAAAATCGAAAATCTGCAATTGTGCTCCGATTTCGATGGTTGATACCTCTATCAATAGGCGTTGAGACCTGTAATCGTCATGCCAATGGCTATTTGGATAGCTCGAATATTTCTACACATTTAGCAGAAAATTCAATTTTATTGAAAATCAACTGAACTATAGCCCACAAATTCAGAGCCAGAAAAATCGAAAATCTGCAATTGTGCTCCGATTTCGATGGTTGATACCTCTATCAATAGGCGCTGAGACCTGTAATCGTCATGCCAACGGTCATTTGGATCGCACGTACATTTCTACACATTTCGCAGAAAATTCAATTTTATTGAAAATCAACTGAACTATAGCCCACAAATTCAGAGCCAGAAAAATCGAAAATCTGCAATTGTGCTCCGATTTCGATGGTTGATACCTCTATCAATAGGCGTTGAGACCTGTAATCGTCATGCCAACGGTCATTTGGATCGCACGTACATTTCTACACATTTCGCAGAAAATTCAATTTTATTGAAAATCAACTGAACTATAGCCCACAAATTCAGAGCCAGAAAAATCGAAAATCTGCAATTGTGCTCCGATTTCGATGGTTGATACCTCTATCAATAGGCGTTGAGACCTGTAATCGTCATGCCAATGGCTATTTGGATAGCTCGAATATTTCTACACATTTAGCAGAAAATTCAATTTTATTGAAAATCAACTGAACTATAGCCCACAAATTCAGAGCCAGAAAAATCGAAAATCTGCAATTGTGCTCCGATTTCGATGGTTGATACCTCTATCAATAGGCGCTGAGACCTGTAATCGTCATGCCAACGGTCATTTGGATCGCACGTACATTTCTACACATTTCGCAGAAAATTCAATTTTATTGAAAATCAACTGAACTATAGCCCACAAATTCAGAGCCAGAAAAATCGAAAATCTGCAATTGTGCTCCGATTTCGATGGTTGATACCTCTATCAATAGGCGTTGAGACCTGTAATCGTCATGCCAATGGCTATTTGGATAGCTCGAATATTTCTGCACATTTAGTAGAAAATTCAATTTTATTGAAAATCAACTGAACTATAGCCCACAAATTCAGAGCCAGAAAAATCGAAAATCTGCAATTGTGCTCCGATTTCGATGGTTGATACCTCTATCAATAGGCGTTGAGACCTGTAATCGTCATGCCAACGGTCATTTGGATCGCACGTACATTTCTACACATTTCGCAGAAAATTCAATTTTATTGAAAATCAACTGAACTATAGCCCACAAATTCAGAGCCAGAAAAATCGAAAATCTGCAATTGTGCTCCGATTTCGATGGTTGATACCTCTATCAATAGGCGTTGAGACCTGTAATCGTCATGCCAACGGTCATTTGGATCGCACGTACATTTCTACACATTTCGCAGAAAATTCAATTTTATTGAAAATCAACTGAACTATAGCCCACAAATTCAGAGCCAGAAAAATCGAAAATCTGCAATTGTGCTCCGATTTCGATGGTTGATACCTCTATCAATAGGCGTTGAGACCTGTAATCGTCATGCCAATGGCTATTTGGATAGCTCGAATATTTCTACACATTTAGCAGAAAATTCAATTTTATTGAAAATCAACTGAACTATAGCCCACAAATTCAGAGCCAGAAAAATCGAAAATCTGCAATTGTGCTCCGATTTCGATGGTTGATACCTCTATCAATAGGCGCTGAGACCTGTAATCGTCATGCCAACGGTCATTTGGATCGCACGTACATTTCTACACATTTCGCAGAAAATTCAATTTTATTGAAAATCAACTGAACTATAGCCCACAAATTCAGAGCCAGAAAAATCGAAAATCTGCAATTGTGCTCCGATTTCGATGGTTGATACCTCTATCAATAGGCGTTGAGACCTGTAATCGTCATGCCAATGGCTATTTGGATAGCTCGAATATTTCTGCACATTTAGTAGAAAATTCAATTTTATTGAAAATCAACTGAACTATAGCCCACAAATTCAGAGCCAGAAAAATCGAAAATCTGCAATTGTGCTCCGATTTCGATGGTTGATACCTCTATCAATAGGCGCTGAGACCTGTAATCGTCATGCCAACGGTCATTTGGATCGCACGTACATTTCTACACATTTCGCAGAAAATTCAATTTTATTGAAAATCAACTGAACTATAGCCCACAAATTCAGAGCCAGAAAAATCGAAAATCTGCAATTGTGCTCCGATTTCGATGGTTGATACCTCTATCAATAGGCGTTGAGACCTGTAATCGTCATGCCAATGGCTATTTGGATAGCTCGAATATTTCTGCACATTTAGCAGAAAATTCAATTTTATTGAAAATCAACTGAACTATAGCCCACAAATTCAGAGCCAGAAAAATCGAAAATCTGCAATTGTGCTCCGATTTCGATGGTTGATACCTCTATCAATAGGCGCTGAGACCTGTAATCGTCATGCCAACGGTCATTTGGATCGCACGTACATTTCTACACATTTCGCAGAAAATTCAATTTTATTGAAAATCAACTGAACTATAGCCCACAAATTCAGAGCCAGAAAAATCGAAAATTTGCAATTGTGCTCCGATTTCGATGGTTGATACCTCTATCAATAGGCGTTGAGACCTGTAATCGTCATGCCAATGGCTATTTGGATAGCTCGAATATTTCTGCACATTTAGTAGAAAATTCAATTTTATTGAAAATCAACTGAACTATAGGCCACAAATTCAGAGCCAGAAAAATCGAAAATCTGCAATTGTGCTTCGATTTCGATGGTTGATACCTCTATCAATAGGCGTTGAGACCTGTAATCGTCATGCCAATGGCTATTTGGATAGCTCGAATATTTCTGCACATTTAGTAGAAAATTCAATTTTATTGAAAATCAACTGAACTATAGCCCACAAATTCAGAGCCAGAAAAATCGAAAATCTGCAATTGTGCTCCGATTTCGATGGTTGATACCTCTATCAATAGGCGCTGAGACCTGTAATCGTCATGCCAACGGTCATTTGGATCGCACGTACATTTCTACACATTTCGCAGAAAATTCAATTTTATTGAAAATCAACTGAACTATAGCCCACAAATTCATAGCCAGAAAAATCGAAAATCTGCAATTGTGCTCCGATTTCGATGGTTGATACCTCTATCAATAGGCGTTGAGACCTGTAATCGTCATGCCAATGGCTATTTGGATAGCTCGAATATTTCTGCACATTTAGTAGAAAATTCAATTTTATTGAAAATCAACTGAACTATAGCCCACAAATTCAGAGCCAGAAAAATCGAAAATCTGCAATTGTGCTCCGATTTCGATGGTTGATACCTCTATCAATAGGCGTTGAGACCTGTAATCGTCATGCCAATGGCTATTTGGATAGCTCGAATATTTCTGCACATTTAGTAGAAAATTCAATTTTATTGAAAATCAACTGAACTATAGCCCACAAATTCAGAGCCAGAAAAATCGAAAATCTGCAATTGTGCTCCGATTTCGATGGTTGATACCTCTATCATTAGGCGTTGAGACCTGTAATGGTCATGCTAATAGCTATTTGGATAGCTCGAATATTTCTGCACATTTAGTAGAAAATTCAATTTTATTGAAAATCAACTGAACTATAGCCCACAAATTCAGAGCCAGAAAAATCGAAAATCTGCAATTGTGCTCCGATTTCGATGGTTGATACCTCTATCATTAGGCGTTGAGACCTGTAATGGTCATGCTAATAGCTATTTGGATAGCTCGAATATTTCTACACATTTCGCAGAAAATTCAATTTTATTAAAAATCAACTGAACTATAGCCCACAAATTCAGAGCCAGAAAAATCGAAAATCTGCAATTGTGCTCCGATTTCGATGGTTGATACCTCTATCAATAGGCGCTGAGACCTGTAATCGTCATGCCAACGGTCATTTGGATCGCACGTACATTTCTACACATTTCGCAGAAAATTCAATTTTATTAAAAATCAACTGAACTATAGCCCACAAATTCAGAGCCAGAAAAATCGAAAATCTGCAATTGTGCTCCGATTTCGATGGTTGATACCTCTATCAATAGGCGTTGAGACCTGTAATCGTCATGCCAATGGCTATTTAGATAGCTCGAATAATTCTGCACATTTCGCAGAAAATTCAATTTTATTGAAAATCAACTGAACTATAGCCCACAAATTCAGAGCCAGAAAAATCGAAAATCTGCAATTGTGCTCCGATTTCGATGGTTGATACCTCTATCAATAGTCGTTGAGACCTGTAATCGTCATGCCAAAGGCTATTTGGATCGCTTGTACATTTCTATACATTTCCCAGAAAATTCAATTTTATTAAAAATCAACTGAACTATAGCCCACAAATTCAGAGCCAGAAAAATCGAAAATCTGCAATTGTGCTCCGATTTCGATGGTTGATACCTCTATCAATAGGCGCTGAGACCTGTAATCGTCATGCCAACGGCTATTTGGATCGCACGTACATTTCTACACATTTCGCAGAAAATTCAATTTTATTAAAAATCAACTGAACTATAGCCCACAAATTCAGAGCCAGAAAAATCGAAAATCTGCAATTGTGCTCCGATTTCGATGGTTGATACCTCTATCAATAGTCGTTGAGACCTGTAATCGTCATGCCAAAGGCTATTTGGATCGCTTGTACATTTCTATACATTTCCCAGAAAATTCAATTTTATTAAAAATCAACTGAACTATAGCCCACAAATTCAGAGCCAGAAAAATCGAAAATCTGCAATTGTGCTCCGATTTCGATGGTTGATACCTCTATCAATAGTCGTTGAGACCTGTAATCGTCATGCCAAAGGCTATTTGGATCGCTTGTACATTTCTATACATTTCCCAGAAAATTCAATTTGATTAAAAATCAACTGAACTATAGCCCACAAATTCAGAGCCAGAAAAATCGAAAATCTGCAATTGTGCTCCGATTTCGATGGTTGATACCTCTATCAATAGGCGCTGAGACCTGTAATCGTCATGCCAAAGGCTATTTGGATCGCACGTACATTTCTACACATTTCGCAGAAAATTCAATTTTATTAAAAATCAACTGAACTATAGCCCACAAATTCAGAGCCAGAAAAATCGAAAATCTGCAATTGTGCTCCGATTTCGATGGTTGATACCTCTATCAATAGGCGTTGAGACCTGTAATCGTCATGCCAATGGCTATTTGGATAGCTCGAATATTTCTGCACATTTAGTAGAAAATTCAATTTTATTGAAAATCAACTGAACTATAGCCCACAAATTCAGAGCCAGAAAAATCGAAAATCTGCAATTGTGCCCCGATTTCGATGGTTGATACCTCTATCAATAGGCGTTGAGACCTGTAATCGTCATGCCAATGGCTATTTGGATAGCTCGAATATTTCTGCACATTTAGTAGAAAATTCAATTTTATTGAAAATCAACTGAACTATAGCCCACAAATTCAGAGCCAGAAAAATCGAAAATCTGCAATTGTGCTCCGATTTCGATGGTTGATACCTCTATCAATAGGCGTTGAGACCTGTAATCGTCATGCCAACGGTCATTTGGATCGCTTGTACATTTCTACACATTTCGCAGAAAATTCAATTTTATTGAAAATCAACTGAACTATAGCCCACAAATTCAGAGCCAGAAAAATCGAAAATCTGCAAATGTGCTCCGATTTCGACCTCTTTCAATAGGCGTTGAGACCTGTAATCGTCATGCCAACGGTCATTTGAATCGCTCGAATATTTCTACACATTTCTTAGAAAATTCAATTTTATTGAAAGTCTACTGAACTATAGCCCACAAATTCAGAGCCAGAAAAATCGAAAATCTGCAATTGTGCTCCGATTTCGATGGTTGATACCTCTATCAATAGGCGTTGAGACCTGTAATCGTCATGCCAATAGCTATTTGGATAGCTCGAATATTTTTGCACATTTAGTAGAAAATTCAGTTTTATTGAAAATCAACTGAACTATAGCCCACAAATTCAGAGCCAGAAAAATCGAAAATCTGCAATTGTGCTCCGATTTCGATGGTTGATACCTCTATCAATAGGCGTTGAGACCTGTAATCGTTATGCTAAAGGCTATTTGGATCGCTTGTACATTTCTACACATTTCGCAGAAAATTCAATTTTATTAAAAATCAACTGAACTATAGCCCACAAATTCAGAGCCAGAAAAATCGAAAATCTGCAATTGTGCTCCGATTTCGATGGTTGATACCTCTATCAATAGGCGTTGAGACCTGTAATCGTCATGCTAATGGCTATTTGGATAGCTCGATTATTTCTGCACATTTAGTAGAAAATTCAATTTTATTGAAAATCAACTGAACTATAGCCCATAAATTCAGAGCCAGAATACCTCTATCAATAGGCGCTGAGACCTGTAATCGTCATGCTAATGGCTATTTGGATAGCTCGGATATTTTTGCACATTTTGTAGAAAATTCAATTTTATTGAAAATCAACTGAACTAGAGCCCACAAATTCAGAGCCAGAAAAATCGAAAATCTGCAATTGTGCTCCGATTTCGATGGTTTATAGCTCTATCAATAGGCGTTGAGACCTGTAATCGTCATGCCAATGGCTATTTGGATAGCTCGAATATTTCTACACATTTCGCAGAAAATTCAATTTTATTGAAAGTCTACTGAACTATAGCCCACAAATTCAGAGCCAGAAAAATCGAAAATCTGCAATTGTGCTCCGATTTCGATGGTTGATACCTCTATCAATAGGCGTTGAGACCTGTAATCGTCATGCCAATAGCTATTTGGATAGCTCGAATATTTCTGCACATTTAGTAGAAAATTCAATTTTATTGAAAATCAACTGAATTATAGCCCACAAATTCAGAGCCAGAAAAATCGAAAATCTGCAATTGTGCTCCGATTTCGATGGTTGATACCTCTATCAATAGGCGTTGAGACCTGTAATCGTCATGCCAACGGTCATTTGGATCGCTTGTACATTTCTACACATTTCGCAGAAAATTCAATTTTATTGAAAATCAACTGAACTATAGCCCACAAATTCAGAGCCAGAAAAATCGAAAATCTGCAAATGTGCTCCGATTTCGATGGTTGATACCTCTATCAATAGGCGTTGAGACCTGTAATCGTCATGCCAACGGTCATTTGAATCGCTCGAATATTTCTACACATTTCTTAGAAAATTCAATTTTATTGAAAGTCTACTGAACTATAGCCCACAAATCCAGAGCCAGAAAAATCGAAAATCTGCAATTGTGCTCCGATTTCGATGGTTGATACCTCTATCAATAGGCGTTGAGACCTGTAATCGTCATGCCAATAGCTATTTGGATAGCTCGAATATTTTTGCACATTTAGTAGAAAATTCAATTTTATTGAAAATCAACTGAACTATAGCCCACAAATTCAGAGCCAGAAAAATCGAAAATCTGCAATTGTGCTCCGATTTCGATGGTTGATACCTCTATCAATAGGCGTTGAGACCTGTAATCGTCATGCCAATAGCTATTTGGATAGCTCGAATATTTTTGCACATTTAGTAGAAAATTCAGTTTTATTGAAAATCAACTGAACTATAGCCCACAAATTCAGAGCCAGAAAAATCGAAAATCTGCAATTGTGCTCCGATTTCGATGGTTGATACCTCTATCAATAGGCGTTGAGACCTGTAATCGTCATGCCAAAGGCTATTTGGATCGCTTGTACATTTCTACACATTTCGCAGAAAATTCAATTTTATTAAAAATCAACTGAACTATAGCCCACAAATTCAGAGCCAGAAAAATCGAAAATCTGCAATTGTGCTCCGATTTCGATGGTTGATACCTCTATCAATAGGCGTTGAGACCTGTAATCGTCATGCTAATGGCTATTTGGATAGCTCGAATATTTCTGCACATTTAGTAGAAAATTCAATTTTATTGAAAATCAACTGAACTATAGCCCATAAATTCAGAGCCAGAATACCTCTATCAATAGGCGCTGAGACCTGTAATCGTCATGCTAATGGCTATTTGGATAGCTCGGATATTTTTGCACATTTTGTAGAAAATTCAATTTTATTGAAAATCAACTGAACTAGAGCCCACAAATTCAGAGCCAGAAAAATCGAAAATCTGCAATTGTGCTCCGATTTCGATGGTTTATAGCTCTATCAATAGGCGTTGAGACCTGTAATCGTCATGCCAATGGCTATTTGGATAGCTCGAATATTTCTACACATTTCGCAGAAAATTCAATTTTATTGAAAGTCTACTGAACTATAGCCCACAAATTCAGAGCCAGAAAAATCGAAAATCTGCAATTGTGCTCCGATTTCGATGGTTGATACCTCTATCAATAGGCGTTGAGACCTGTAATCGTCATGCCAATAGCTATTTGGATAGCTCGAATATTTCTGCACATTTAGTAGAAAATTCAATTTTATTGAAAATCAACTGAATTATAGCCCACAAATTCAGAGCCAGAAAAATCGAAAATCTGTAATTGTGCTCCGATTTCGATGGTTGATACCTCTATCAATAGGCGCTGAGACCTGTAATCGTCATGCCAACGGTCATTTGGATCGCACGTACATTTCTACACATTTCGCAGAAAATTCAATTTTATTGAAAATCAACTGAACTATAGCCCACAAATTCAGAGCCAGAAAAATCGAAAATCTGCAATTGTGCTCCGATTTCGATGGTTGATACCTCTATCAATAGGCGTTGAGACCTGTAATCGTCATGCTAATGGCTATTTGGATAGCTCGAATATTTCTGCACATTTAGTAGAAAATTCAATTTTATTGAAAATCAACTGAATTATAGCCCACGAATTCAGAGCCAGAAAAATCGAAAATCTGCAATTGTGCTCCGATTTCGATGGTTGATACCTCTATCAATAGGCGTTGAGACCTGTAATCGTCATGCCAATAGCTATTTGGATAGCTCGAATATTTTTGCACATTTCGTAGAAAATTCAATTTTATTGAAAATCAACTGAACTATAGCCCACAAATTCAGAGCCAGAAAAATCGAAAATCTGCAATTGTGCTCCGATTTCGATGGTTGATACCTCTATCAATAGGCGTTGAGACCTGTAATCGTCATGCCAATAGCTATTTGGATAGCTCGAATATTTTTGCACATTTAGTAGAAAATTCAGTTTTATTGAAAATCAACTGAACTATAGCCCACAAATTCAGAGCCAGAAAAATCGAAAATCTGCAATTGTGCTCCGATTTCGATGGTTGATACCTCTATCAATAGGCGTTGAGACCTGTAATCGTCATGCCAAAGGTTATTTGGATCGCTTGTACATTTCTACACATTTCGCAGAAAATTCAATTTTATTAAAAATCAACTGAACTATAGCCCACAAATTCAGAGCCAGAAAAATCGAAAATCTGCAATTGTGCTCCGATTTCGATGGTTGATACCTCTATCAATAGGCGTTGAGACCTGTAATCGTCATGCCAAAGGCTATTTGGATCGCTTGTACATTTCTACACATTTCGCAGAAAATTCAATTTTATTAAAAATCAACTGAACTATAGCCCACAAATTCAGAGCCAGAAAAATCGAAAATCTGCAATTGTGCTCCGATTTCGATGGTTGATACCTCTATCAATAGGCGTTGAGACCTGTAATCGTCATGCTAATGGCTATTTGGATAGCTCGAATATTTCTGCACATTTAGTAGAAAATTCAATTTTATTGAAAATCAACTGAATTATAGCCCACAAATTCAGAGCCAGAAAAATCGAAAATCTGTAATTGTGCTCCGATTTCGATGGTTGATACCTCTATCAATAGGCGCTGAGACCTGTAATCGTCATGCCAACGGTCATTTGGATCGCACGTACATTTCTACACATTTAGTAGAAAATTCAATTTTATTGAAAATCAACTGAACTATAGCCCACAAATTCAGAGCCAGAAAAATCGAAAATCTGCAATTGTGCTCCGATTTCGATGGTTGATACCTCTATCAATAGGCGTTGAGACCTGTAATCGTCATGCCAATGGCTATTTCGATAGCTCGAATATTTCTATACATTTAGTAGAAAATTCAATTTTATTGAAAATCAACTGAACTATAGCCCACAAATTCAGAGCCAGAAAAATCGAAAATCTGCAATTGTGCTCCGATTTCGATGGTTGATACCTCTATCAATAGGCGTTGAGACCTGTAATCGTCATGCCAATGGCTATTTGGATAGCTCGAATATTTCTATACATTTAGTAGAAAATTCAATTTTATTGAAAATCAACTGAACTATAGCCCACAAATTCAGAGCCAGAAAAATCGAAAATCTGCAATTGTGCTCCGATTTCGATGGTTGATACCTCTATCAATAGGCGTTGAGACCTGTAATCGTCATGCCAAAGGCTATTTGGATCGCTTGTACATTTCTATACATTTCGCAGAAAATTCAATTTTATTAAAAATCAACTGAACTATAGCCCACAAATTCAGAGCCAGAAAAATCGAAAATCTGCAATTGTGCTCCGATTTCGATGGTTGATACCTCTATCAATAGGCGTTGAGACCTGTAATCGTCATGCCAATGGCTATTTGGATAGCTCGAATATTTCTGCACATTTAGTAGAAAATTCAATTTTATTGAAAATCAACTGAACTATAGCCCACAAATTCAGAGCCAGAAAAATCGAAAATCTGCAATTGTGCCCCGATTTCGATGGTTGATACCTCTATCAATAGGCGTTGAGACCTGTAATCGTCATGCCAATGGCTATTTGGATAGCTCGAATATTTCTGCACATTTAGTAGAAAATTCAATTTTATTGAAAATCAACTGAACTATAGCCCACAAATTCAGAGCCAGAAAAATCGAAAATCTGCAATTGTGCTCCGATTTCGATGGTTGATACCTCTATCAATAGGCGCTGAGACCTGTAATCGTTATGCCAACGGTCATTTGGATCGCACGTACATTTCTACACATTTAGCAGAAAATTCAATTTTATTGAAAATCAACTGAACTATAGCCCACAAATTCAGAGCCAGAAAAATCGAAAATCTGCAATTGTGCTCCGATTTCGATGGTTGATACCTCTATCAATAGGCGTTGAGACCTGTAATCGTCATGCCAATGGCTATTTGGATAGCTCGAATATTTCTGCACATTTAGTAGAAAATTCAATTTTATTGAAAATCAACTGAACTATAGCCCACAAATTCAGAGCCAGAAAAATCGAAAATCTGCAATTGTGCTCCGATTTCGATGGTTGATACCTCTATCAATAGGCGTTGAGACCTGTAATCGTCATGCCAACGGTCATTTGGATCGCTTGTACATTTCTACACATTTCGCAGAAAATTCAATTTTATTGAAAATCAACTGAACTATAGCCCACAAATTCAGAGCCAGAAAAATCGAAAATCTGCAAATGTGCTCCGATTTCGACCTCTTTCAATAGGCGTTGAGACCTGTAATCGTCATGCCAACGGTCATTTGAATCGCTCGAATATTTCTACACATTTCTTAGAAAATTCAATTTTATTGAAAGTCTACTGAACTATAGCCCACAAATTCAGAGCCAGAAAAATCGAAAATCTGCAATTGTGCTCCGATTTCGATGGTTGATACCTCTATCAATAGGCGTTGAGACCTGTAATCGTCATGCCAATAGCTATTTGGATAGCTCGAATATTTTTGCACATTTAGTAGAAAATTCAATTTTATTGAAAATCAACTGAACTATAGCCCACAAATTCAGAGCCAGAAAAATCGAAAATCTGCAATTGTGCTCCGATTTCGATGGTTGATACCTCTATCAATAGGCGTTGAGACCTGTAATCGTCATGCCAATAGCTATTTGGATAGCTCGAATATTTTTGCACATTTAGTAGAAAATTCAGTTTTATTGAAAATCAACTGAACTATAGCCCACAAATTCAGAGCCAGAAAAATCGAAAATCTGCAATTGTGCTCCGATTTCGATGGTTGATACCTCTATCAATAGGCGTTGAGATCTGTAATCGTCATGCTAAAGGCTATTTGGATCGCTTGTACATTTCTACACATTTCGCAGAAAATTCAATTTTATTAAAAATCAACTGAACTATAGCCCACAAATTCAGAGCCAGAAAAATCGAAAATCTGCAATTGTGCTCCGATTTCGATGGTTGATACCTCTATCAATAGGCGTTGAGACCTGTAATCGTCATGCTAATGGCTATTTGGATAGCTCGATTATTTCTGCACATTTAGTAGAAAATTCAATTTTATTGAAAATCAACTGAACTATAGCCCATAAATTCAGAGCCAGAATACCTCTATCAATAGGCGCTGAGACCTGTAATCGTCATGCTAATGGCTATTTGGATAGCTCGGATATTTCTGCACATTTTGTAGAAAATTCAATTTTATTGAAAATCAACTGAACTAGAGCCCACAAATTCAGAGCCAGAAAAATCGAAAATCTGCAATTGTGCTCCGATTTCGATGGTTTATAGCTCTATCAATAGGCGTTGAGACCTGTAATCGTCATGCCAATGGCTATTTGGATAGCTCGAATATTTCTACACATTTCGCAGAAAATTCAATTTTATTGAAAGTCTACTGAACTATAGCCCACAAATTCAGAGCCAGAAAAATCGAAAATCTGCAATTGTGCTCCGATTTCGATGGTTGATACCTCTATCAATAGGCGTTGAGACCTGTAATCGTCATGCCAATAGCTATTTGGATAGCTCGAATATTTCTGCACATTTAGTAGAAAATTCAATTTTATTGAAAATCAACTGAATTATAGCCCACAAATTCAGAGCCAGAAAAATCGAAAATCTGTAATTGTGCTCCGATTTCGATGGTTGATACCTCTATCAATAGGCGCTGAGACCTGTAATTGTTATGCCAACGGTCATTTGGATCGCACGTACATTTCTACACATTTAGCAGAAAATTCAATTTTATTGAAAATCAACTGAACTATAGCCCACAAATTCAGAGCCAGAAAAATCGAAAATCTGTAATTGTGCTCCGATTTCGATGGTTGATACCTCTATCAATAGGCGTTGAGACCTGTAATCGTCATGCCAATGGCTATTTGGATAGCTCGAATATTTCTGCACATTTAGTAGAAAATTCAATTTTATTGAAAATCAACTGAACTATAGCCCACAAATTCAGAGCCAGAAAAATCGAAAATCTGCAATTGTGCTTCGATTTCGATGGTTGATACCTCTATCAATAGGCGTTGAGACCTGTAATCGTCATGCCAACGGTCATTTGGATCGCTTGTACATTTCTACACATTTCGCAGAAAATTCAATTTTATTGAAAATCAACTGAACTATAGCCCACAAATTCAGAGCCAGAAAAATCGAAAATCTGCAAATGTGCTCCGATTTCGACCTCTTTCAATAGGCGTTGAGACCTGTAATCGTCATGCCAACGGTCATTTGAATCGCTCGAATATTTCTACACATTTCTTAGAAAATTCAATTTTATTGAAAGTCTACTGAACTATAGCCCACAAATTCAGAGCCAGAAAAATCGAAAATCTGCAATTGTGCTCCGATTTCGATGGTTGATACCTCTATCAATAGGCGTTGAGACCTGTAATCGTCATGCCAATAGCTATTTGGATAGCTCGAATATTTTTGCACATTTAGTAGAAAATTCAATTTTATTGAAAATCAACTGAACTATAGCCCACAAATTCAGAGCCAGAAAAATCGAAAATCTGCAATTGTGCTCCGATTTCGATGGTTGATACCTCTATCAATAGGCGTTGAGACCTGTAATCGTCATGCCAATAGCTATTTGGATAGCTCGAATATTTTTGCACATTTAGTAGAAAATTCAGTTTTATTGAAAATCAACTGAACTATAGCCCACAAATTCAGAGCCAGAAAAATCGAAAATCTGCAATTGTGCTCCGATTTCGATGGTTGATACCTCTATCAATAGGCGTTGAGACCTGTAATCGTCATGCCAAAGGCTATTTGGATCGCTTGTACATTTCTACACATTTCGCAGAAAATTCAATTTTATTAAAAATCAACTGAACTATAGCCCACAAATTCAGAGCCAGAAAAATCGAAAATCTGCAATTGTGCTCCGATTTCGATGGTTGATACCTCTATCAATAGGCGTTGAGACCTGTAATCGTCATGCTAATGGCATTTGGATAGCTCGAATATTTCTGCACATTTAGTAGAAAATTCAATTTTATTGAAAATCAACTGAACTATAGCCCATAAATTCAGAGCCAGAATACCTCTATCAATAGGCGCTGAGACCTGTAATCGTCATGCTAATGGCTATTTGGATAGCTCGGATATTTTTGCACATTTTGTAGAAAATTCAATTTTATTGAAAATCAACTGAACTATAGCCCACAAATTCAGAGCCAGAAAAATCGAAAATCTGCAATTGTGCTCCGATTTCGATGGTTGATACCTCTATCAATAGGCGTTGAGACCTGTAATCGTCATGCCAATAGCTATTTGGATAGCTCGAATATTTCTGCACATTTAGTAGAAAATTCAATTTTATTGAAAATCAACTGAATTATAGCCCACAAATTCAGAGCCAGAAAAATCGAAAATCTGTAATTGTGCTCCGATTTCGATGGTTGATACCTCTATCAATAGGCGCTGAGACCTGTAATCGTCATGCCAACGGTCATTTGGATCGCACGTACATTTCTACACATTTCGCAGAAAATTCAATTTTATTGAAAATCAACTGAACTATAGCCCACAAATTCAGAGCCAGAAAAATCGAAAATCTGCAATTGTGCTCCGATTTCGATGGTTGATACCTCTATCAATAGGCGTTGAGACCTGTAATCGTCATGCTAATGGCTATTTGGATAGCTCGAATATTTCTGCACATTTAGTAGAAAATTCAATTTTATTGAAAATCAACTGAATTATAGCCCACGAATTCAGAGCCAGAAAAATCGAAAATCTGCAATTGTGCTCCGATTTCGATGGTTGATACCTCTATCAATAGGCGTTGAGACCTGTAATCGTCATGCCAATGGCTATTTGGATAGCTCGAATATTTCTGCACATTTAGTAGAAAATTCAATTTTATTGAAAATCAACTGAACTATAGCCCACAAATTCAGAGCCAGAAAAATCGAAAATCTGCAATTGTGCTCCGATTTCGATGGTTGATACCTCTATCAATAGGCGTTGAGACCTGTAATCGTCATGCCAATAGCTATTTGGATAGCTCGAATATTTTTGCACATTTAGTAGAAAATTCAATTTTATTGAAAATCAACTGAACTATAGCCCACAAATTCAGAGCCAGAAAAATCGAAAATCTGCAATTGTGCTCCGATTTCGATGGTTGATACCTCTATCAATAGGCGTTGAGACCTGTAATCGTCATGCCAATAGCTATTTGGATAGCTCGAATATTTTTGCACATTTAGTAGAAAATTCAGTTTTATTGAAAATCAACTGAACTATAGCCCACAAATTCAGAGCCAGAAAAATCGAAAATCTGCAATTGTGCTCCGATTTCGATGGTTGATACCTCTATCAATAGGCGTTGAGACCTGTAATCGTCATGCCAAAGGTTATTTGGATCGCTTGTACATTTCTACACATTTCGCAGAAAATTCAATTTTATTAAAAATCAACTGAACTATAGCCCACAAATTCAGAGCCAGAAAAATCGAAAATCTGCAATTGTGCTCCGATTTCGATGGTTGATACCTCTATCAATAGGCGTTGAGACCTGTAATCGTCATGCCAAAGGCTATTTGGATCGCTTGTACATTTCTACACATTTCGCAGAAAATTCAATTTTATTAAAAATCAACTGAACTATAGCCCACAAATTCAGAGCCAGAAAAATCGAAAATCTGCAATTGTGCTCCGATTTCGATGGTTGATACCTCTATCAATAGGCGTTGAGACCTGTAATCGTCATGCCAATGGCTATTTGGATAGCTCGAATATTTCTATACATTTAGTAGAAAATTCAATTTTATTGAAAATCAACTGAACTATAGCCCACAAATTCAGAGCCAGAAAAATCGAAAATCTGCAATTGTGCTCCGATTTCGATGGTTGATACCTCTATCAATAGGCGTTGAGACCTGTAATCGTCATGCTAATGGCTATTTGGATAGCTCGAATATTTCTGCACATTTAGTAGAAAATTCAATTTTATTGAAAATCAACTGAATTATAGCCCACAAATTCAGAGCCAGAAAAATCGAAAATCTGTAATTGTGCTCCGATTTCGATGGTTGATACCTCTATCAATAGGCGCTGAGACCTGTAATCGTCATGCCAACGGTCATTTGGATCGCACGTACATTTCTACACATTTCGCAGAAAATTCAATTTTATTGAAAATCAACTGAACTATAGCCCACAAATTCAGAGCCAGAAAAATCGAAAATCTGCAATTGTGCTCCGATTTCGATGGTTGATACCTCTATCAATAGGCGTTGAGACCTGTAATCGTCATGCCAATGGCTATTTGGATAGCTCGAATATTTCTATACATTTAGTAGAAAATTCAATTTTATTGAAAATCAACTGAACTATAGCCCACAAATTCAGAGCCAGAAAAATCGAAAATCTGCAATTGTGCTCCGATTTCGATGGTTGATACCTCTATCAATAGACGTTGAGACCTGTAATCGTCATGCCAATGGCTATTTGGATAGCTCGAATATTTCTGCACATTTAGTAGAAAATTCAATTTTATTGAAAATCAACTGAACTATAGCCCACAAATTCAGAGCCAGAAAAATCGAAAATCTGCAATTGTGCTCCGATTTCGATGGTTGATACCTCTATCAATAGGCGTTGAGACCTGTAATCGTCATGCCAAAGGCTATTTGGATCGCTTGTACATTTCTATACATTTCGCAGAAAATTCAATTTTATTAAAAATCAACTTGAACTATAGCCCACAAATTCAGAGCCAGAAAAATCGAAAATCTGCAATTGTGCTCCGATTTCGATGGTTGATACCTCTATCAATAGGCGTTGAGACCTGTAATCGTCATGCCAAAGGCTATTTGGATCGCTTGTACATTTCTATACATTTCGCAGAAAATTCAATTTTATTAAAAATCAACTGAACTATAGCCCACAAATTCAGAGCCAGAAAAATCGAAAATCTGCAATTGTGCTCCGATTTCGATGGTTGATACCTCTATCAATAGGCGCTGAGACCTGTAATCGTCATGCCAAAGGCTATTTGGATCGCTTGTACATTTCTACACATTTCGCAGAAAATTCAATTTTATTAAAAATCAACTGAACTATAGCCCACAAATTCAGAGCCAGAAAAATCGAAAATCTGCAATTGTGCTCCGATTTCGATGGTTGATACCTCTATCAATAGGCGTTGAGACCTGTAATCGTCATGCCAATGGCTATTTGGATAGCTCGAATATTTCTGCACATTTAGTAGAAAATTCAATTTTATTGAAAATCAACTGAACTATAGCCCACAAATTCAGAGCCAGAAAAATCGAAAATCTGCAATTGTGCCCCGATTTCGATGGTTGATACCTCTATGAATAGGCGTTGAGACCTGTAATCGTCATGCCAATGGCTATTTGGATAGCTCGAATATTTCTGCACATTTAGTAGAAAATTCAATTTTATTGAAAATCAACTGAACTATAGCCCACAAATTCAGAGCCAGAAAAATCGAAAATCTGCAATTGTGCTCCGATTTCGATGGTTGATACCTCTATCAATAGGCGCTGAGACCTGTAATCGTTATGCCAACGGTCATTTGGATCGCACGTACATTTCTACACATTTAGCAGACAATTCAATTTTATTGAAAATCAACTGAACTATAGCCCACAAATTCAGAGCCAGAAAAATCGAAAATCTGCAATTGTGCTCCGATTTCGATGGTTGATACCTCTATCAATAGGCGTTGAGACCTGTAATCGTCTTGCCAATGGCTATTTGGATAGCTCGAATATTTCTGCACATTTAGTAGAAAATTCAATTTTATTGAAAATCAACTGAACTATAGCCCACAAATTCAGAGCCAGAAAAATCGAAAATCTGCAATTGTGCTCCGATTTCGACCTCTTTCAATAGGCGTGGAGACCTGTAATCGTCATGCCAAAGGTCATTTGAATCGCTCGAATATTTCTACACATTTAGTAGAAAATTCAATTTTATTGAAAATCAACTGAACTATAGCCCACAAATTCAGAGCCAGAAAAATCGAAAATCTGCAATTGTGCTCCGATTTCGATGGTTGATACCTCTATCAATAGGCGTTGAGAACTGTAATCGTCGTGCCAATAGCTATTTGGATAGCTCGAATATTTCTGCGCATTTAATAGAAAATTCAGTTTTATTGAAAATCAACTGAACTATTTCCCACAAATTCAGAGCCAGAAAAATCAAAAATCTGCAATTGTGCTCCGATTTCGACCTCTTTCAATAGGCGTGGAGACCTGTAATCGTCATGCCAACGGTCATTTGAATCGCTCGAACATTTCTACACATTTCGCAGAAAATTCAATTTTATTGAAAATCAACTGAACTATAGCCCACAAATTCAGAGCCAGAAAAATCGAAAATCTGCAATTGTGCTCCGATTTCGATGGTTGATACCTCTATCAATAGGCGTTGAGACCTGTAATCGTCATGCCAATAGCTATTTGGATAGCTCGAATATTTTTGCACATTTAGTAGAAAATTCAGTTTTATTGAAAATCAACTGAACTATAGCCCACAAATTCAGAGCCAGAAAAATCGAAAATCTGCAATTGTGCTCCGATTTCGACCTCTTTCAATAGGCGTGGAGACCTGTAATCGTCATGCCAAAGGTCATTTGAATCGCTCGAATATTTCTACACATTTAGTAGAAAATTCAATTTTATTGAAAATCAACTGAACTATAGCCCACAAATTCAGAGCCAGAAAAATCGAAAATCTGCAATTGTGCTCCGATTTCGACCTCTATCAATAGGCGTGGAGACCTGTAATCGTCATGCCAAAGGTCATTTGAATCGCTCGAATATTTCTACACATTTAGTAGAAAATTCAATTTTATTGAAAATCAACTGAACTATAGCCCACAAATTCAGAGCCAGAAAAATCGAAAATCTGCAATTGTGCTCCGATTTCGATGGTTGATACCTCTATCAATAGGCGTTGAGACCTGTAATCGTCATGCCAATAGCTATTTGGATAGCTCGAATATTTTTGCACATTTAGTAGAAAATTCAATTTTATTGAAAATCAACTGAACTATAGCCCACAAATTCAGAGCCAGAAAAATCGAAAATCTGCAATTGTGCTCCGATTTCGACCTCTTTCAATAGGCGTGGAGACCTGTAATCGTCATGCCAAAGGTCATTTGAATCGCTCGAATATTTCTACACATTTCTTAGAAAATTCAATTTTATTGAAAGTCTACTGAACTATAGCCCACAAATTCAGAGCCAGAAAAATCGAAAATCTGCAATTGTGCTCCGATTTCGATGGTTGATACCTCTATCAATAGGCGTTGAGACCTGTAATCGTCATGCCAATAGCTATTTGGATAGCTCGAATATTTTTGCACATTTAGTAGAAAATTCAATTTTATTGAAAATCAACTGAACTATAGCCCACAAATTCAGAGCCAGAAAAATCGAAAATCTGCAATTGTGCTCCGATTTCGACCTCTTTCAATAGGCGTGGAGACCTGTAATCGTCATGCCAAAGGTCATTTGAATCGCTCGAATATTTCTACACATTTCTTAGAAAATTCAATTTTATTGAAAGTCTACTGAACTATAGCCCACAAATTCAGAGCCAGAAAAATCGAAAATCTGCAATTGTGCTCCGATTTCGATGGTTGATACCTCTATCAATAGGCGTTGAGACCTGTAATCGTCATGCTAATGACTATTTGGATCGTTTGTACATTTCTACACATTTCGCAGAAAATTCAATTTTATTGAAAATCAACTGAACTATAGCCCACAAATTCAGAGCCAGAAAAATCGAAAATCTGCAATTGTGCTCCGATTTCGATGGTTGATACCTCTATCAATAGGCGTTGAGACCTGTAATCGTCATGCCAATAGCTATTTGGATAGCTCGAATATTTTTGCACATTTAGTAGAAAATTCAATTTTATTGAAAATCAACTGAACTATAGCCCACAAATTCAGAGCCAGAAAAATCGAAAATCTGCAATTGTGCTCCGATTTCGACCTCTTTCAATAGGCGTGGAGACCTGTAATCGTCATGCCAAAGGTCATTTGAATCGCTCGAATATTTCTACACATTTCTTAGAAAATTCAATTTTATTGAAAGTCTACTGAACTATAGCCCACAAATTCAGAGCCAGAAAAATCGAAAATCTGCAATTGTGCTCCGATTTCGATGGTTGATACCTCTATCAATAGGCGTTGAGACCTGTAATCGTCATGCCAATAGCTATTTGGATAGCTCGAATATTTTTGCACATTTAGTAGAAAATTCAATTTTATTGAAAATCAACTGAACTATAGCCCACAAATTCAGAGCCAGAAAAATCGAAAATCTGCAATTGTGCTCCGATTTCGACCTCTTTCAATAGGCGTGGAGACCTGTAATCGTCATGCCAAAGGTCATTTGAATCGCTCGAATATTTCTACACATTTCTTAGAAAATTCAATTTTATTGAAAGTCTACTGAACTATAGCCCACAAATTCAGAGCCAGAAAAATCGAAAATCTGCAATTGTGCTCCGATTTCGATGGTTGATACCTCTATCAATAGGCGTTGAGACCTGTAATCGTCATGCCAATAGCTATTTGGATAGCTCGAATATTTTTGCACATTTAGTAGAAAATTCAGTTTTATTGAAAATCAACTGAACTATAGCCCACAAATTCAGAGCCAGAAAAATCGAAAATCTGCAATTGTGCTCCGATTTCGACCTCTTTCAATAGGCGTGGAGACCTGTAATCGTCATGCCAAAGGTCATTTGAATCGCTCGAATATTTCTACACATTTAGTAGAAAATTCAATTTTATTGAAAATCAACTGAACTATAGCCCACAAATTCAGAGCCAGAAAAATCGAAAATCTGCAATTGTGCTCCGATTTCGATGGTTGATACCTCTATCAATAGGCGTTGAGAACTGTAATCGTCGTGCCAATAGCTATTTGGATAGCTCGAATATTTCTGCGCATTTAATAGAAAATTCAGTTTTATTGAAAATCAACTGAACTATAGCCCACAAATTCAGAGCCAGAAAAATCGAAAATCTGCAATTGTGCTCCGATTTCGACCTCTTTCAATAGGCGTGGAGACCTGTAATCGTCATGCCAACGGTCATTTGAATCGCTCGAACATTTCTACACATTTCGCAGAAAATTCAATTTTATTGAAAATCAACTGAACTATAGCCCACAAATTCAGAGCCAGAAAAATCGAAAATCTGCAATTGTGCTCCGATTTCGATGGTTGATACCTCTATCAATAGGCGTTGAGACCTGTAATCGTCATGCCAATAGCTATTTGGATAGCTCGAATATTTTTGCACATTTAGTAGAAAATTCAGTTTTATTGAAAATCAACTGAACTATAGCCCACAAATTCAGAGCCAGAAAAATCGAAAATCTGCAATTGTGCTCCGATTTCGACCTCTTTCAATAGGCGTGGAGACCTGTAATCGTCATGCCAAAGGTCATTTGAATCGCTCGAATATTTCTACACATTTAGTAGAAAATTCAATTTTATTGAAAATCAACTGAACTATAGCCCACAAATTCAGAGCCAGAAAAATCGAAAATCTGCAATTGTGCTCCGATTTCGACCTCTATCAATAGGCGTGGAGACCTGTAATCGTCATGCCAAAGGTCATTTGAATCGCTCGAATATTTCTACACATTTAGTAGAAAATTCAATTTTATTGAAAATCAACTGAACTATAGCCCACAAATTCAGAGCCAGAAAAATCGAAAATCTGCAATTGTGCTCCGATTTCGATGGTTGATACCTCTATCAATAGGCGTTGAGACCTGTAATCGTCATGCTAATGACTATTTGGATCGTTTGTACATTTCTACACATTTCGCAGAAAATTCAATTTTATTGAAAATCAACTGAACTATAGCCCACAAATTCAGAGCCAGAAAAATCGAAAATCTGCAATTGTGCTCCGATTTCGATGGTTGATACCTCTATCAATAGGCGTTGAGACCTGTAATCGTCATGCCAATAGCTATTTGGATAGCTCGAATATTTTTGCACATTTAGTAGAAAATTCAATTTTATTGAAAATCAACTGAACTATAGCCCACAAATTCAGAGCCAGAAAAATCGAAAATCTGCAATTGTGCTCCGATTTCGACCTCTTTCAATAGGCGTGGAGACCTGTAATCGTCATGCCAAAGGTCATTTGAATCGCTCGAATATTTCTACACATTTAGTAGAAAATTCAATTTTATTGAAAATCAACTGAACTATAGCCCACAAATTCAGAGCCAGAAAAATCGAAAATCTGCAATTGTGCTCCGATTTCGATGGTTGATACCTCTATCAATAGGCGTTGAGAACTGTAATCGTCGTGCCAATAGCTATTTGGATAGCTCGAATATTTCTGCGCATTTAATAGAAAATTCAGTTTTATTGAAAATCAACTGAACTATAGCCCACAAATTCAGAGCCAGAAAAATCGAAAATCTGCAATTGTGCTCCGATTTCGACCTCTTTCAATAGGCGTGGAGACCTGTAATCGTCATGCCAACGGTCATTTGAATCGCTCGAACATTTCTACACATTTCGCAGAAAATTCAATTTTATTGAAAATCAACTGAACTATAGCCCACAAATTCAGAGCCAGAAAAATCGAAAATCTGCAATTGTGCTCCGATTTCGATGGTTGATACCTCTATCAATAGGCGTTGAGACCTGTAATCGTCATGCCAATAGCTATTTGGATAGCTCGAATATTTTTGCACATTTAGTAGAAAATTCAGTTTTATTGAAAATCAACTGAACTATAGCCCACAAATTCAGAGCCAGAAAAATCGAAAATCTGCAATTGTGCTCCGATTTCGACCTCTTTCAATATGCGTGGAGACCTGTAATCGTCATGCCAAAGGTCATTTGAATCGCTCGAATATTTCTACACATTTAGTAGAAAATTCAATTTTATTGAAAATCAACTGAACTATAGCCCACAAATTCAGAGCCAGAAAAATCGAAAATCTGCAATTGTGCTCCGATTTCGACCTCTATCAATAGGCGTGGAGACCTGTAATCGTCATGCCAAAGGTCATTTGAATCGCTCGAATATTTCTACACATTTAGTAGAAAATTCAATTTTATTGAAAATCAACTGAACTATAGCCCACAAATTCAGAGCCAGAAAAATCGAAAATCTGCAATTGTGCTCCGATTTCGATGGTTGATACCTCTATCAATAGGCGTTGAGACCTGTAATCGTCATGCTAATGACTATTTGGATCGTTTGTACATTTCTACACATTTCGCAGAAAATTCAATTTTATTGAAAATCAACTGAACTATAGCCCACAAATTCAGAGCCAGAAAAATCGAAAATCTGCAATTGTGCTCCGATTTCGATGGTTGATACCTCTATCAATAGGCGTTGAGACCTGTAATCGTCATGCCAATAGCTATTTGGATAGCTCGAATATTTTTGCACATTTAGTAGAAAATTCAATTTTATTGAAAATCAACTGAACTATAGCCCACAAATTCAGAGCCAGAAAAATCGAAAATCTGCAATTGTGCTCCGATTTCGACCTCTTTCAATAGGCGTGGAGACCTGTAATCGTCATGCCAAAGGTCATTTGAATCGCTCGAATATTTCTACACATTTCTTAGAAAATTCAATTTTATTGAAAGTCTACTGAACTATAGCCCACAAATTCAGAGCCAGAAAAATCGAAAATCTGCAATTGTGCTCCGATTTCGATGGTTGATACCTCTATCAATAGGCGTTGAGACCTGTAATCGGCATGCCAAAAGCTATTTGGATAGCTCGAATATTTTTGCACATTTAGTAGAAAATTCAATTTTATTGAAAATCAACTGAACTATAGCCCACAAATTCAGAGCCAGAAAAATCGAAAATCTGCAATTGTGCTCCGATTTCGACCTCTTTCAATAGGCGTGGAGACCTGTAATCGTCATGCCAAAGGTCATTTGAATCGCTCGAATATTTCTACACATTTCTTAGAAAATTCAATTTTATTGAAAGTCTACTGAACTATAGCCCACAAATTCAGAGCCAGAAAAATCGAAAATCTGCAATTGTGCTCCGAATTCGATGGTTGATACCTCTATCAATAGGCGTGGAGACCTGTAATCGGCATGCCAAAAGCTATTTGGATAGCTCGAATATTTTTGCACATTTAGTAGAAAATTCAATTTTATTGAAAATCAACTGAACTATAGCCCACAAATTCAGAGCCAGAAAAATCGAAAATCTGCAATTGTGCTCCGATTTCGATGGTTGATACCTCTATCAATAGGCGTTGAGACCTGTAATCGTCATGCTAATGACTATTTGGATCGCTCGTACATTTCTACACATTTCGCAGAAAATTCAATTTTATTGAAAATCAACTGAACTATAGCCCACAAATTCAGAGCCAGAAAAATCGAAAATCTGCAATTGTGCTCCGATTTCGATGGTTGATACCTCTATCAATAGGCGTTGAGACCTGTAATCGTCATGCCAATAGCTATTTGGATAGCTCGAATATTTTTGCACATTTAGTAGAAAATTCAATTTTATTGAAAATCAACTGAACTATAGCCCACAAATTCAGAGCCAGAAAAATCGAAAATCTGCAATTGTGCTCCGATTTCGACCTCTTTCAATAGGCGTGGAGACCTGTAATCGTCATGCCAAAGGTCATTTGAATCGCTCGAATATTTCTACACATTTCTTATAAAATTCAATTTTATTGAAAGTCTACTGAACTATAGCCCACAAATTCAGAGCCAGAAAAATCGAAAATCTGCAATTGTGCTCCGATTTCGATGGTTGATACCTCTATCAATAGGCGTGGAGACCTGTAATCGGCATGTCAAAAGCTATTTGGATAGCTCGAATATTTTTGCACATTTAGTAGAAAATTCAATTTTATTGAAAATCAACTGAACTATAGCCCACAAATTCAGAGCCAGAAAAATCGAAAATCTGCAATTGTGCTCCGATTTCGATGGTTGATACCTCTATCAATAGGCGTTGAGACCTGTAATCGTCATGCCAATAGCTATTTGGATAGCTCGAATATTTTTGCACATTTAGTAGAAAATTCAATTTTATTGAAAATCAACTGAACTATAGCCCACAAATTCAGAGCCAGAAAAATCGAAAATCTGCAATTGTGCTCCGATTTCGACCTCTTTCAATAGGCGTGGAGACCTGTAATCGTCATGCCAAAGGTCATTTGAATCGCTCGAATATTTCTACACATTTCTTAGAAAATTCAATTTTATTGAAAGTCTACTGAACTATAGCCCACAAATTCAGAGCCAGAAAAATCGAAAATCTGCAATTGTGCTCCGATTTCGATGGTTGATACCTCTATCAATAGGCGTGGAGACCTGTAATCGGCATGCCAAAAGCTATTTGGATAGCTCGAATATTTTTGCACATTTAGTAGAAAATTCAGTTTTATTGAAAATCAACTGAACTATAGCCCACAAATTCAGAGCCAGAAAAATCGAAAATCTGCAATTGTGCTCCGATTTCG
This sequence comes from Tipula helvola, assembly GCA_963556165.1. Taxonomy (NCBI): domain Eukaryota; kingdom Metazoa; phylum Arthropoda; class Insecta; order Diptera; family Tipulidae; genus Tipula; species Tipula helvola. Next base: position 327,114,127 of record OY744483.1, on the reverse strand, counting down.
ACCTCTTTCAATAGGCGTGGAGACCTGTAATCGTCATGCCAACGGTCATTTGAATCGCTCGAATATTTCTACACATTTCGCAGAAAATTCAATTTTGTTGAAAATCAACTGAACTATAGCCCACAAATTCAGAGCCAGAAAAATCGAAAATCTGCAATTGTGCTCCGATTTCGATGGTTGATACCTCTATCAATAGGCGTTGAGACCTGTAATCGTCATGCCAATAGCTATTTGGATAGCTCGAATATTTTTGCACATTTAGTAGAAAATTCAATTTTATTGAAAATCAACTGAACTATAGCCCACAAATTCAGAGCCAGAAAAATCGAAAATCTGCAATTGTGCTCCGATTTCGATGGTTGATACCTCTATCAATAGGCGTGGAGAACTGTAATCGTCATGCCAAAGGTCATTTGAATCGCTCGAATATTTCTACACATTTCTTAGAAAATTCAATTTTATTGAAAGTCTACTGAACTATAGCCCACAAATTCAGAGCCAGAAAAATCGAAAATCTGCAATTGTGCTCCGATTTCGATGGTTGATACCTCTATCAATAGGCGTGGAGACCTGTAATCGGCATGCCAAAAGCTATTTGGATAGCTCGAATATTTTTGCACATTTAGTAGAAAATTCAATTTTATTGAAAATCAACTGAACTATAGCCCACAAATTCAGAGCCAGAAAAATCGAAAATCTGCAATTGTGCTCCGATTTCGATGGTTGATACCTCTATCAATAGGCGTTGAGACCTGTAATCGTCATGCCAATAGCTATTTGGATAGCTCGAATATTTTTGCACATTTAGTAGAAAATTCAATTTTATTGAAAATCAACTGAACTATAGCCCACAAATTCAGAGCCAGAAAAATCGAAAATCTGCAATTGTGCTCCGATTTCGACCTCTTTCAATAGGCGTGGAGACCTGTAATCGTCATGCCAAAGGTCATTTGAATCGCTCGAATATTTCTACACATTTCTTAGAAAATTCAATTTTATTGAAAGTCTACTGAACTATAGCCCACAAATTCAGAGCCAGAAAAATTGAAAATCTGCAATTGTGCTCCGATTTCGATGGTTGATACCTCTATCAATAGGCGTGGAGACCTGTAATCGGCATGCCAAAAGCTATTTGGATAGCTCGAATATTTTTGCACATTTAGTAGAAAATTCAATTTTATTGAAAATCAACTGAACTATAGCCCACAAATTCAGAGCCAGAAAAATCGAAAATCTGCAATTGTGCTCCGATTTCGACCTCTTTCAATAGGCGTGGAGACCTGTAATCGTCATGCCAAAGGTCATTTGAATCGCTCGAATATTTCTACACATTTCTTAGAAAATTCAATTTTATTGAAAGTCTACTGAACTATAGCCCACAAATTCAGAGCCAGAAAAATTGAAAATCTGCAATTGTGCTCCGATTTCGATGGTTGATACCTCTATCAATAGGCGTGGAGACCTGTAATCGTCATGCCAATAGCTATTTGGATAGCTCGAATATTTTTGCACATTTAGTAGAAAATTCAATTTTATTGAAAATCAACTGAACTATAGCCCACAAATTCAGAGCCAGAAAAATCGAAAATCTGCAATTGTGCTCCGATTTCGACCTCTTTCAATAGGCGTGGAGACCTGTAATCGTCATGCCAAAGGTCATTTGAATCGCTCGAATATTTCTACACATTTCTTAGAAAATTCAATTTTATTGAAAGTCTACTGAACTATAGCCCACAAATTCAGAGCGAGAAAAATTGAAAATCTGCAATTGTGCTCCGATTTCGATGGTTGATACCTCTATCAATAGGCGTGCGTGGAGACCTGTAATCGGCATGCCAAAAGCTATTTGGATAGCTCGAATATTTTTGCACATTTAGTAGAAAATTCAATTTTATTGAAAATCAACTGAACTATAGCCCACAAATTCAGAGCCAGAAAAATCGAAAATCTGCAATTGTGCTCCGATTTCGACCTCTTTCAATAGGCGTGGAGACCTGTAATCGTCATGCCAAAGGTCATTTGAATCGCTCGAATATTTCTACACATTTCTTAGAAAATTCAATTTTATTGAAAGTCTACTGAACTATAGCCCACAAATTCAGAGCCAGAAAAATCGAAAATCTGCAATTGTGCTCCGATTTCGATGGTTGATACCTCTATCAATAGGCGTGGAGACCTGTAATCGGCATGCCAAAAGCTATTTGGTAGCTCGAATATTTTTGCACATTTAGTAGAAAATTCAATTTTATTGAAAATCAACTGAACTATAGCCCACAAATTCAGAGCCAGAAAAATCGAAAATCTGCAATTGTGCTCGGATTTCGATGGTTGATACCTCTATCAATAGGCGTTGAGACCTGTAATCGTCATGCTAATGACTATTTGGATCGCTCGTACATTTCTACACATTTCGCAGAAAATTCAATTTTATTGAAAATCAACTGAACTATAGCCCACAAATTCAGAGCCAGAAAAATCGAAAATCTGCAATTGTGCTCCGATTTCGATGGTTGATACCTCTATCAATAGGCGTTGAGACCTGTAATCGTCATGCTAATGACTATTTGGATCGCTCGTACATTTCTACACATTTCGCAGAAAATTCAATTTTATTGAAAATCAACTGAACTATAGCCCACAAATTCAGAGCCAGAAAAATCGAAAATCTGCAATTGTGCTCCGATTTCGACCTCTTTCAATAGGCGTGGAGACCTGTAATCGTCATGCCAAAGGTCATTTGAATCGCTCGAATATTTCTACACATTTCTAAGAAAATTCAATTTTATTGAAAGTCTACTGAACTATAGCCCACAAATTCAGAGCCAGAAAAATCGAAAATCTGCAATTGTGCTCCGATTTCGATGGTTGATACCTCTATCAATAGGCGTGGAGACCTGTAATCGGCATGCCAAAAGCTATTTGGATAGCTCGAATATTTTTGCACATTTAGTAGAAAATTCAATTTTATTGAAAATCAACTGAACTATAGCCCACAAATTCAGAGCCAGAAAAATCGAAAATCTGCAATTGTGCTCCGATTTCGATGGTTGATACCTCTATCAATAGGCGTGGAGACCTGTAATCGGCATGCCAAAAGCTATTTGGATAGCTCGAATATTTTTGCACATTTAGTAGAAAATTCAATTTTATTGAAAATCAACTGAACTATAGCCCACAAATTCAGAGCCAGAAAAATCGAAAATCTGCAATTGTGCTCCGATTTCGATGGTTGATACCTCTATCAATAGGCGTTGAGACCTGTAATCGTCATGCTAATGACTATTTGGATCGCTCGTACATTTCTACACATTCCTTAGAAAATTCAATTTTATTGAAAATCAACTGAACTATAGCCCACAAATTCAGAGCCAGAAAAATCGAAAATCTGCAATTGTGTTCCGATTTCGATGGTTGATACCTCTATCAATAGGCGTGCGTGGAGACCTGTAATCGGCATGCCAATGGCTATTTGGATAGCTCGAATATTTTTGCACATTTAGTAGAAAATTCAATTTTATTGAAAGTCTACTGAACTATAGCCCACAAATTCAGAGCCAGAAAAATCGAAAATCTGCAATTGTGCTCCGATTTCGATGGTTGATACCTCTATCAATACGCGTTGAGACCTGTAATCGGCATGCCAAAAGCTATTTGGATAGCTCGAATATTTTTGCACATTTAGTAGAAAATTCAATTTTATTGGAAATCAACTGAACTATAGCCCACAAATTCAGAGCCAGAAAAATCGAAAATCTGCAATTGTGCTCCGATTTCGACCTCTTTCAATAGGCGTGGAGACCTGTAATCGTCATGCCAAAGGTCATTTGAATCGCTCGAATATTTCTACACATTTCTTAGAAAATTCAATTTTATTGAAAGTCTACTGAACTATAGCCCACAAATTCAGAGCCAGAAAAATCGAAAATCTGCAATTGTGCTCCGATTTCGATGGTTGATACCTCTATCAATAGGCGTTGAGACCTGTAATCGGCATGCCAAAAGCTATTTGGATAGCTCGAATATTTTTGCACATTTAGTAGAAAATTCAATTTTATTGGAAATCAACTGAACTATAGCCCACAAATTCAGAGCCAGAAAAATCGAAAATCTGCAATTGTGCTCCGATTTCGATGGTTGATACCTCTATCAATAGGCGTTGAGACCTGTAATCGTCATGCTAATGACTATTTGGATCGCTCGTACATTTCTACACATTTCGCAGAAAATTCAATTTTATTGAAAATCAACTGAACTATAGCCCACAAATTCAGAGCCAGAAAAATCGAAAATCTGCAATTGTGCTCCGATTTCGATGGTTGCGATACCTCTATCAATAGGCGTTGAGACCTGTAATCGTCATGCTAATGACTATTTGGATCGCTCGTACATTTCTACACATTTCGCAGAAAATTCAATTTTTGAAAATCAACTGAACTATAGCCCACAAATTCAGAGCCAGAAAAATCGAAAATCTGCAATTGTGCTCCGATTTCGACCTCTTTCAATAGGCGTGGAGACCTGTAATCGTCATGCCAAAGGTCATTTGAATCGCTCGAATATTTCTACACATTTCTTAGAAAATTCAATTTTATTGAAAGTCTACTGAACTATAGCCCACAAATTCAGAGCCAGAAAAATCGAAAATCTGCAATTGTGCTCCGATTTCGATGGTTGATACCTCTATCAATAGGCGTTGAGACCTGTAATCGGCATGCCAAAAGCTATTTGGATAGCTCGAATATTTTTGCACATTTAGTAGAAAATTCAATTTTATTGGAAATCAACTGAACTATAGCCCACAAATTCAGAGCCAGAAAAATCGAAAATCTGCAATTGTGCTCCGATTTCGATGGTTGATACCTCTATCAATAGGCGTTGAGACCTGTAATCGTCATGCTAATGACTATTTGGATCGCTCGTACATTTCTACACATTTCGCAGAAAATTCAATTTTATTGAAAATCAACTGAACTATAGCCCACAAATTCAGAGCCAGAAAAATCGAAAATCTGCAATTGTGCTCCGATTTCGATGGTTGATACCTCTATCAATAGGCGTTGAGACCTGTAATCGTCATGCTAATGACTATTTGGATCGCTCGTACATTTCTACACATTTCGCAGAAAATTCAATTTTATTGAAAATCAACTGAACTATAGCCCACAAATTCAGAGCCAGAAAAATCGAAAATCTGCAATTGTGCTCCGATTTCGATGGTTGATACCTCTATCAATAGGCGTTGAGACCTGTAATCGTCATGCTAATAGCTATTTGGATAGCTCGAATATTTTTGCACATTTAGTAGAAAATTCAATTTTATTGAAAATCAACTGAACTATAGCCCACAAATTCAGAGCCAGAAAAATCGAAAATCTGCAATTGTGCTCCGATTTCGACCTCTTTGAATAGGCGTGGAGACCTGTAATCGTCATGCCAAAGGTCATTTGAATCGCTCGAATATTTCTACACATTTAGTAGAAAATTCAATTTTATTGAAAATCAACTGAACTATAGCCCACAAATTCAGAGCCAGAAAAATCGAAAATCTGCAATTGTGCTCCGATTTCGATGGTTGATACCTCTATCAATAGGCGTTGAGACCTGTAATCGTCATGCCAACGGTCATTTGGATCGCTCGTACATTTCTACACATTTCGCAGAAAATTCAATTTTATTCAAAATCAACTGAACTATAGCCCACAAATTCAGAGCCAGAAAAATCGAAAATCTGCAATTGTGCTCCGATTTCGATGGTTGATACCTCTATCAATAGGCGTTGAGAACTGTAATCGTCGTGCCAATAGCTATTTGGATAGCTCGAATATTTCTGCGCATTTAATAGAAAATTCAATTTTATTGAAAATCAACTGAACTATAGCCCACAAATTCAGAGCCAGAAAAATCGAAAATCTGCAAATGTGCTCCGATTTCGATGGTTGATACCTCTATCAATAGGCGTTGAGACCTGTAATCGTCATGCCAATGGCTATTTGGATAGTTCGAATATTTTTGCACATTTAATAGAAAATTCAATTTTATTGAAAATCAACTGAACTATAGCCCACAAATTCAGAGCCAGAAAAATCGAAAATCTGCAATTGTGCTCCGATTTCGATCTCTTTCAATAGGCGTGGAGACCTGTAATCGTCATGCCAAAGGTCATTTGAATCGCTCGAATATTTCTACACATTTAGTAGAAAATTCAATTTTATTGAAAATCAACTGAACTATAGCCCACAAATTCAGAGCCAGAAAAATCGAAAATCTGCAATTGTGCTCCGATTTCGATGGTTGATACCTCTATCAATAGGCGTTGAGACCTGTAATCGTCATGCCAATAGCTATTTGGATAGCTCGAATATTTTTGCACATTTAGTAGAAAATTCAATTTTATTGAAAATCAACTGAACTATAGCTCACAAATTCAGAGCCAGAAAAATCGAAAATCTGCAATTGTGCTCCGATTTCGATGGTTGATACCTCTATCAATAGGCGTTGAGACCTGTAATCGTCATGCCAATAGCTATTTGGATAGCTGGAATATTTTTGCACATTTAGTAGAAAATTCAATTTTATTGAAAATCAACTGAACTATAGCCCACAAATTCAGAGCCAGAAAAATCGAAAATCTGCAATTGTGCTCCGATTTCGATGGTTGATACCTCTATCAATAGGCGTTGAGACCTGTAATCGTCATGCCAATAGCTATTTGGATAGCTCGAATATTTTTGCACATTTAGTAGAAAATTCAATTTTATTGAAAATCAACTGAACTATAGCCCACAAATTCAGAGCCAGAAAAATCGAAAATCTGCAATTGTGCTCCGATTTCGATGGTTGATACCTCTATCAATAGGCGTTGAGACCTGTAATCGTCATGCCAATAGCTATTTGGATAGCTGGAATATTTTTGCACATTTAGTAGAAAATTCAATTTTATTGAAAATCAACTGAACTATAGCCCACAAATTCAGAGCCAGAAAAATCGAAAATCTGCAATTGTGCTCCGATTTCGACGGTTGATACCTCTATCAATAGGCGTGGAGACCTGTAATCGTCATGCCAATAGCTATTTGGATAGCTCGAATATTTTTGCACATTTAGTAGAAAATTCAATTTTATTGAAAATCAACTGAACTATAGCCCACAAATTCAGAGCCAGAAAAATCGAAAATCTGCAATTGTGCTCCGATTTCGATGGTTGATACCTCTATCAATAGGCGCTGAGACCTGTAATCGTCATGCTAATGGCTATTTGGATAGCTCGAATATTTCTGCACATTTAGTAGAAAATTCAATTTTATTGAAAATCAACTGAACTATAGCCCACAAATTCAGAGCCAGAAAAATCGAAAATCTGCAATTGTGCTCCGATTTCGATGGTTGATACCTCTATCAATAGGCGTTGAGACCTGTAATCGTCATGCCAATGGCTATTTGGATAGCTCGAATATTTCTGCACATTTAGTAGAAAATTCAATTTTATTGAAAATCAACTGAACTATAGCCCACAAATTCAGAGCCAGAAAAATCGAAAATCTGCAATTGTGCTCCGATTTCGATGGTTGATACCTCTATCAATAGGCGTTGAGACCTGTAATCGTCATGCCAAAGGTCATTTGAATCGCTCGTACATTTCTACACATTTCGCAGAAAATTCAATTTTATTGAAAATCAACTGAACTATAGCCCACAAATTCAGAGCCAGAAAAATCGAAAATCTGCAATTGTGCTCCGATTTCGATGGTTGATACCTCTATCAATAGGCGTTGAGACCTGTAATCGTCATGCTAATGACTATTTGGATCGCTCGTACATTTCTACACATTTCTTAGAAAATTCAATTTTATTGAAAATCAACTGAACTATAGCCCACAAATTCAGAGCCAGAAAAATCGAAAATCTGCAATTGTGCTCCGATTTCGATGGTTGATACCTCTATCAATATGCGTTGAGACCTGTAATCGTCATGACAATGGCTATTTGGATAGCTCGAATATTTGTGCACATTTAGCAGAAAATTCAATTTTATTGAAAATCAACTGAACTATAGCCCACAAATTCAGAGCCAGAAAAATCGAAAATCTGCAATTGTGCTCCGATTTCGACGGTTGATACCTCTATCAATAGGCGTGGAGACCTGTAATCGTCATGCCAATAGCTATTTGGATAGCTCGAATATTTTTGCACATTTAGTAGAAAATTCAATTTTATTGAAAATCAACTGAACTATAGCCCACAAATTCAGAGCCAGAAAAATCGAAAATCTGCAATTGTGCTCCGATTTCGATGGTTGATACCTCTATCAATAGGCGCTGAGACCTGTAATCGTCATGCTAATGGCTATTTGGATAGCTCGAATATTTCTGCACATTTAGTAGAAAATTCAATTTTATTGAAAATCAACTGAACTATAGCCCACAAATTCAGAGCCAGAAAAATCGAAAATCTGCAATTGTGCTCCGATTTCGATGGTTGATACCTCTATCAATAGGCGTTGAGACCTGTAATCGTCATGCCAATGGCTATTTGGATAGCTCGAATATTTCTGCACATTTAGTAGAAAATTCAATTTTATTGAAAATCAACTGAACTATAGCCCACAAATTCAGAGCCAGAAAAATCGAAAATCTGCAATTGTGCTCCGATTTCGATGGTTGATACCTCTATCAATAGGCGTTGAGACCTGTAATCGTCATGCCAAAGGTCATTTGAATCGCTCGTACATTTCTACACATTTCGCAGAAAATTCAATTTTATTGAAAATCAACTGAACTATAGCCCACAAATTCAGAGCCAGAAAAATCGAAAATCTGCAATTGTGCTCCGATTTCGATGGTTGATACCTCTATCAATAGGCGTTGAGACCTGTAATCGTCATGCTAATGACTATTTGGATCGCTCGTACATTTCTACACATTTCTTAGAAAATTCAATTTTATTGAAAATCAACTGAACTATAGCCCACAAATTCAGAGCCAGAAAAATCGAAAATCTGCAATTGTGCTCCGATTTCGATGGTTGATACCTCTATCAATATGCGTTGAGACCTGTAATCGTCATGACAATGGCTATTTGGATAGCTCGAATATTTGTGCACATTTAGCAGAAAATTCAATTTTATTGAAAATCAACTGAACTATAGCCCACAAATTCAGAGCCAGAAAAATCGAAAATCTGCAATTGTGCTCCGATTTCGATCTCTTTCAATAGGCGTGGAGACCTGTAATCGTCATGCCAAAGGTCATTTGAATCGCTCGAATATTTCTACACATTTAGTAGAAAATTCAATTTTATTGAAAATCAACTGAACTATAGCCCACAAATTCAGAGCCAGAAAAATCGAAAATCTGCAATTGTGCTCCGATTTCGATGGTTGATACCTCTATCAATAGGCGTTGAGACCTGTAATCGTCATGCCAAAGGTCATTTGAATCGCTCGTACATTTCTACACATTTCGCAGAAAATTCAATTTTATTGAAAATCAACTGAACTATAGCCCACAAATTCAGAGCCAGAAAAATCGAAAATCTGCAATTGTGCTCCGATTTCGATGGTTGATACCTCTATCAATAGGCGTTGAGACCTGTAATCGTCATGCCAATAGCTATTTGGATAGCTCGAATATTTTTGCACATTTAGTAGAAAATTCAATTTTATTGAAAATCAACTGAACTATAGCCCACAAATTCAGAGCCAGAAAAATCGAAAATCTGCAATTGTGCTCCGATTTCGATGGTTGATACCTCTATCAATAGGCGTTGAGACCTGTAATCGTCATGCCAATAGCTATTTGGATAGCTGGAATATTTTTGCACATTTAGTAGAAAATTCAATTTTATTGAAAATCAACTGAACTATAGCCCACAAATTCAGAGCCAGAAAAATCGAAAATCTGCAATTGTGCTCCGATTTCGACCTCTTTCAATAGGCGTGGAGACCTGTAATCGTCATGCCAACGGTCATTTGAATCGCTTGAATATTTCTACACATTTCTTAGAAAATTCAATTTTATTGAAAGTCTACTGAACTATAGCCCACAAATTCAGAGCCAGAAAAATCGAAAATCTGCAATTGTGCTCCGATTTCGATGGTTGATACCTCTATCAATAGGCGTGGAGACCTGTATTCGGCATGCCAAAAGCTATTTGGATAGCTCGAATATTTTTGCACATTTAGTAGAAAATTCAATTTTATTGAAAATCAACTGAACTATAGCCCACAAATTCAGAGCCAGAAAAATCGAAAATCTGCAATTGTGCTCCGATTTCGACCTCATTGAATAGGCGTGGAGACCTGTAATCGTCATGCCAAAGGTCATTTGAATCGCTCGAATATTTCTACACATTTAGTAGAAAATTCAATTTTATTGAAAATCAACTGAACTATAGCCCACAAATTCAGAGCCAGAAAAATCGAAAATCTGCAATTGTGCTCCGATTTCGATGGTTGATACCTCTATCAATAGGCGTTGAGACCTGTAATCGTCATGCCAACGGTCATTTGGATCGCTCGTACATTTCTACACATTTCGCAGAAAATTCAATTTTATTCAAAATCAACTGAACTATAGCCCACAAATTCAGAGCCAGAAAAATCGAAAATCTGCAATTGTGCTCCGATTTCGATGGTTGATACCTCTATCAATAGGCGTTGAGAACTGTAATCGTCGTGCCAATAGCTATTTGGATAGCTCGAATATTTCTGCGCATTTAATAGAAAATTCAATTTTATTGAAAATCAACTGAACTATAGCCCACAAATTCAGAGCCAGAAAAATCGAAAATCTGCAAATGTGCTCCGATTTCGATGGTTGATACCTCTATCAATAGGCGTTGAGACCTGTAATCGTCATGCCAATGGCTATTTGGATAGTTCGAATATTTTTGCACATTTAATAGAAAATTCAATTTTATTGAAAATCAACTGAACTATAGCCCACAAATTCAGAGCCAGAAAAATCGAAAATCTGCAATTGTGCTCCGATTTCGATCTCTTTCAATAGGCGTGGAGACCTGTAATCGTCATGCCAAAGGTCATTTGAATCGCTCGAATATTTTTGCACATTTAGTAGAAAATTCAATTTTATTGAAAATCAACTGAACTATAGCTCACAAATTCAGAGCCAGAAAAATCGAAAATCTGCAATTGTGCTCCGATTTCGATGGTTGATACCTCTATCAATAGGCGTTGAGACCTGTAATCGTCATGCCAATAGCTATTTGGATAGCTGGAATATTTTTGCACATTTAGTAGAAAATTCAATTTTATTGAAAATCAACTGAACTATAGCCCACAAATTCAGAGCCAGAAAAATCGAAAATCTGCAATTGTGCTCCGATTTCGATGGTTGATACCTCTATCAATAGGCGTTGAGACCTGTAATCGTCATGCCAATAGCTATTTGGATAGCTCGAATATTTTTGCACATTTAGTAGAAAATTCAATTTTATTGAAAATCAACTGAACTATAGCCCACAAATTCAGAGCCAGAAAAATCGAAAATCTGCAATTGTGCTCCGATTTCGATGGTTGATACCTCTATCAATAGGCGTTGAGACCTGTAATCGTCATGCCAATAGCTATTTGGATAGCTGGAATATTTTTGCACATTTAGTAGAAAATTCAATTTTATTGAAAATCAACTGAACTATAGCCCACAAATTCAGAGCCAGAAAAATCGAAAATCTGCAATTGTGCTCCGATTTCGACGGTTGATACCTCTATCAATAGGCGTGGAGACCTGTAATCGTCATGCCAATAGCTATTTGGATAGCTCGAATATTTTTGCACATTTAGTAGAAAATTCAATTTTATTGAAAATCAACTGAACTATAGCCCACAAATTCAGAGCCAGAAAAATCGAAAATCTGCAATTGTGCTCCGATTTCGATGGTTGATACCTCTATCAATAGGCGCTGAGACCTGTAATCGTCATGCTAATGGCTATTTGGATAGCTCGAATATTTCTGCACATTTAGTAGAAAATTCAATTTTATTGAAAATCAACTGAACTATAGCCCACAAATTCAGAGCCAGAAAAATCGAAAATCTGCAATTGTGCTCCGATTTCGATGGTTGATACCTCTATCAATAGGCGTTGAGACCTGTAATCGTCATGCCAACGGTCATTTGGATCGCTCGTACATTTCTACACATTTCGCAGAAAATTCAATTTTATTCAAAATCAACTGAACTATAGCCCACAAATTCAGAGCCAGAAAAATCGAAAATCTGCAATTGTGCTCCGATTTCGATGGTTGATACCTCTATCAATAGGCGCTGAGACCTGTAATCGTCATGCCAATAGCTATTTGGATAGCTCGAATATTTCTGCACATTTAGTAGAAAATTCAATTTTATTGAAAATCAACTGAACTATAGCCCACAAATTCATAGCCAGAAAAATCGAAAATCTGCAATTGTGCTCCGATTTCGATGGTTGATACCTCTATCAATAGGCGTTGAGACCTGTAATCGTCATGCCAATAGCTATTTGGATAGCTCGAATATTTCTGCACATTTAGTAGAAAATTCAATTTTATTGAAAATCAACTGAACTATAGCCCACAAATTCAGAGCCAGAAAAATCGAAAATCTGCAATTGTGCTCCGATTTCGATGGTTGATACCTCTATCAATAGGCGTTGAGACCTGTAATCGTCATGCCAACGGTCATTTGGATCGCTCGTACATTTCTACACATTTCGCAGAAAATTCAATTTTATTCAAAATCAACTGAACTATAGCCCACAAATTCAGAGCCAGAAAAATCGAAAATCTGCAATTGTGCTCCGATTTCGATGGTTGATACCTCTATCAATAGGCGTTGAGACCTGTAATCGTCATGCCAATAGCTATTTGGATAGCTCGAATATTTTTGCACATTTAGTAGAAAATTCAATTTTATTGAAAATCAACTGAACTATAGCCCACAAATTCAGAGCCAGAAAAATCGAAAATCTGCAATTGTGCTCCGATTTCGATGGTTGATACCTCTATCAATAGGCGTTGAGACCTGTAATCGTCATGCCAACGGTCATTTGGATCGCTCGTACATTTCTACACATTTCGCAGAAAATTCAATTTTATTCAAAATCAACTGAACTATAGCCCACAAATTCAGAGCCAGAAAAATCGAAAATCTGCAATTGTGCTCCGATTTCGATGGTTGATACCTCTATCAATAGGCGCTGAGACCTGTAATCGTCATGCCAATAGCTATTTGGATAGCTCGAATATTTCTGCACATTTAGTAGAAAATTCAATTTTATTGAAAATCAACTGAACTATAGCCCACAAATTCATAGCCAGAAAAATCGAAAATCTGCAATTGTGCTCCGATTTCGATGGTTGATACCTCTATCAATAGGCGTTGAGACCTGTAATCGTCATGCCAATAGCTATTTGGATAGCTCGAATATTTCTGCACATTTAGTAGAAAATTCAATTTTATTGAAAATCAACTGAACTATAGCCCACAAATTCAGAGCCAGAAAAATCGAAAATCTGCAATTGTGCTCCGATTTCGATGGTTGATACCTCTATCAATAGGCGTTGAGACCTGTAATCGTCATGCCAACGGTCATTTGGATCGCTCGTACATTTCTACACATTTCGCAGAAAATTCAATTTTATTCAAAATCAACTGAACTATAGCCCACAAATTCAGAGCCAGAAAAATCGAAAATCTGCAATTGTGCTCCGATTTCGATGGTTGATACCTCTATCAATAGGCGTTGAGACCTGTAATCGTCATGCCAATAGCTATTTGGATAGCTCGAATATTTTTGCACATTTAGTAGAAAATTCAATTTTATTGAAAATCAACTGAACTATAGCCCACAAATTCAGAGCCAGAAAAATCGAAAATCTGCAATTGTGCTCCGATTTCGATGGTTGATACCTCTATCAATAGGCGTTGAGACCTGTAATCGTCATGCCAACGGTCATTTGGATCGCTCGTACATTTCTACACATTTCGCAGAAAATTCAATTTTATTCAAAATCAACTGAACTATAGCCCACAAATTCAGAGCCAGAAAAATCGAAAATCTGCAATTGTGCTCCGATTTCGATGGTTGATACCTCTATCAATAGGCGCTGAGACCTGTAATCGTCATGCCAATAGCTATTTGGATAGCTCGAATATTTCTGCACATTTAGTAGAAAATTCAATTTTATTGAAAATCAACTGAACTATAGCCCACAAATTCATAGCCAGAAAAATCGAAAATCTGCAATTGTGCTCCGATTTCGATGGTTGATACCTCTATCAATAGGCGTTGAGACCTGTAATCGTCATGCCAATAGCTATTTGGATAGCTCGAATATTTCTGCACATTTAGTAGAAAATTCAATTTTATTGAAAATCAACTGAACTATAGCCCACAAATTCAGAGCCAGAAAAATCGAAAATCTGCAATTGTGCTCCGATTTCGATGGTTGATACCTCTATCAATAGGCGTTGAGACCTGTAATCGTCATGCCAACGGTCATTTGGATCGCTCGTACATTTCTACACATTTCGCAGAAAATTCAATTTTATTCAAAATCAACTGAACTATAGCCCACAAATTCAGAGCCAGAAAAATCGAAAATCTGCAATTGTGCTCCGATTTCGATGGTTGATACCTCTATCAATAGGCGTTGAGACCTGTAATCGTCATGCCAATAGCTATTTGGATAGCTCGAATATTTTTGCACATTTAGTAGAAAATTCAATTTTATTGAAAATCAACTGAACTATAGCCCACAAATTCAGAGCCAGAAAAATCGAAAATCTGCAATTGTGCTCCGATTTCGATGGTTGATACCTCTATCAATAGGCGTTGAGACCTGTAATCGTCATGCCAATAGCTATTTGGATAGCTGGAATATTTTTGCACATTTAGTAGAAAATTCAATTTTATTGAAAATCAACTGAACTATAGCCCACAAATTCAGAGCCAGAAAAATCGAAAATCTGCAATTGTGCTCCGATTTCGACGGTTGATACCTCTATCAATAGGCGTTGAGACCTGTAATCGTCATGCCAAAGGTCATTTGAATCGCTCGTACATTTCTACACATTTCGCAGAAAATTCAATTTTATTGAAAATCAACTGAACTATAGCCCACAAATTCAGAGCCAGAAAAATCGAAAATCTGCAATTGTGCTCCGATTTCGATGGTTGATACCTCTATCAATAGGCGTTGAGACCTGTAATCGTCATGCCAATAGCTATTTGGATAGCTCGAATATTTTTGCACATTTAGTAGAAAATTCAATTTTATTGAAAATCAACTGAACTATAGCCCACAAATTCAGAGCCAGAAAAATCGAAAATCTGCAATTGTGCTCCGATTTCGATGGTTGATACCTCTATCAATAGGCGTTGAGACCTGTAATCGTCATGCCAATAGCTATTTGGATAGCTGGAATATTTTTGCACATTTAGTAGAAAATTCAATTTTATTGAAAATCAACTGAACTATAGCCCACAAATTCAGAGCCAGAAAAATCGAAAATCTGCAATTGTGCTCCGATTTCGATGGTTGATACCTCTATCAATAGGCGTTGAGACCTGTAATCGTCATGCCAATAGCTATTTGGATAGCTCGAATATTTTTGCACATTTAGTAGAAAATTCAATTTTATTGAAAATCAACTGAACTATAGCCCACAAATTCAGAGCCAGAAAAATCGAAAATCTGCAATTGTGCTCCGATTTCGATGGTTGATACCTCTATCAATAGGCGTTGAGACCTGTAATCGTCATGCCAATAGCTATTTGGATAGCTGGAATATTTTTGCACATTTAGTAGAAAATTCAATTTTATTGAAAATCAACTGAACTATAGCCCACAAATTCAGAGCCAGAAAAATCGAAAATCTGCAATTGTGCTCCGATTTCGATGGTTGATACCTCTATCAATAGGCGCTGAGACCTGTAATCGTCATGCTAATGGCTATTTGGATAGCTCGAATATTTCTGCACATTTAGTAGAAAATTCAATTTTATTGAAAATCAACTGAACTATAGCCCACAAATTCAGAGCCAGAAAAATCGAAAATCTGCAATTGTGCTCCGATTTCGATGGTTGATACCTCTATCAATAGGCGTTGAGACCTGTAATCGTCATGCCAACGGTCATTTGGATCGCTCGTACATTTCTACAAATTTCGCAGAAAATTCAATTTTATTCAAAATCAACTGAACTATAGCCCACAAATTCAGAGCCAGAAAAATCGAAAATCTGCAATTGTGCTCCGATTTCGATGGTTGATACCTCTATCAATAGGCGTTGAGACCTGTAATCGTCATGCCAATAGCTATTTGGATAGCTGGAATATTTTTGCACATTTAGTAGAAAATTCAATTTTATTGAAAATCAACTGAACTATAGCCCACAAATTCAGAACCAGAAAAATCGAAAATCTGCAATTGTGCTCCGATTTCGACGGTTGATACCTCTATCAATAGGCGTTGAGACCTGTAATCGTCATGCCAATAGCTATTTGGATAGCTCGAATATTTCTGCACATTTAGTAGAAAATTCAATTTTATTGAAAATCAACTGAACTATAGCCCACAAATTCAGAGCCAGAAAAATCGAAAATCTGCAATTGTGCTCCGATTTCGATGGTTGATACCTCTATCAATAGGCGTTGAGACCTGTAATCGTCATGCCAACGGTCATTTGGATCGCTCGTACATTTCTACACATTTCGCAGAAAATTCAATTTTATTCAAAATCAACTGAACTATAGCCCACAAATTCAGAGCCAGAAAAATCGAAAATCTGCAATTGTGCTCCGATTTCGATGGTTGATACCTCTATCAATAGGCGTTGAGACCTGTAATCGTCATGCCAATAGCTATTTGGATAGCTCGAATATTTTTGCACATTTAGTAGAAAATTCAATTTTATTGAAAATCAACTGAACTATAGCCCACAAATTCAGAGCCAGAAAAATCGAAAATCTGCAATTGTGCTCCGATTTCGATGGTTGATACCTCTATCAATAGGCGTTGAGACCTGTAATCGTCATGCCAACGGTCATTTGGATCGCTCGTACATTTCTACACATTTCGCAGAAAATTCAATTTTATTCAAAATCAACTGAACTATAGCCCACAAATTCAGAGCCAGAAAAATCGAAAATCTGCAATTGTGCTCCGATTTCGATGGTTGATACCTCTATCAATAGGCGTTGAGACCTGTAATCGTCATGCCAATAGCTATTTGGATAGCTCGAATATTTTTGCACATTTAGTAGAAAATTCAATTTTATTGAAAATCAACTGAACTATAGCCCACAAATTCAGAGCCAGAAAAATCGAAAATCTGCAATTGTGCTCCGATTTCGATGGTTGATACCTCTATCAATAGGCGTTGAGACCTGTAATCGTCATGCCAACGGTCATTTGGATCGCTCGTACATTTCTACACATTTCGCAGAAAATTCAATTTTATTCAAAATCAACTGAACTATAGCCCACAAATTCAGAGCCAGAAAAATCGAAAATCTGCAATTGTGCTCCGATTTCGATGGTTGATACCTCTATCAATAGGCGTTGAGACCTGTAATCGTCATGCCAATAGCTATTTGGATAGCTCGAATATTTTTGCACATTTAGTAGAAAATTCAATTTTATTGAAAATCAACTGAACTATAGCCCACAAATTCAGAGCCAGAAAAATCGAAAATCTGCAATTGTGCTCCGATTTCGATGGTTGATACCTCTATCAATAGGCGTTGAGACCTGTAATCGTCATGCCAATAGCTATTTGGATAGCTGGAATATTTTTGCACATTTAGTAGAAAATTCAATTTTATTGAAAATCAACTGAACTATAGCCCACAAATTCAGAGCCAGAAAAATCGAAAATCTGCAATTGTGCTCCGATTTCGACGGTTGATACCTCTATCAATAGGCGTTGAGACCTGTAATCGTCATGCCAAAGGTCATTTGAATCGCTCGTACATTTCTACACATTTCGCAGAAAATTCAATTTTATTGAAAATCAACTGAACTATAGCCCACAAATTCAGAGCCAGAAAAATCGAAAATCTGCAATTGTGCTCCGATTTCGATGGTTGATACCTCTATCAATAGGCGTTGAGACCTGTAATCGTCATGCCAATAGCTATTTGGATAGCTCGAATATTTTTGCACATTTAGTAGAAAATTCAATTTTATTGAAAATCAACTGAACTATAGCCCACAAATTCAGAGCCAGAAAAATCGAAAATCTGCAATTGTGCTCCGATTTCGATGGTTGATACCTCTATCAATAGGCGTTGAGACCTGTAATCGTCATGCCAATAGCTATTTGGATAGCTGGAATATTTTTGCACATTTAGTAGAAAATTCAATTTTATTGAAAATCAACTGAACTATAGCCCACAAATTCAGAGCCAGAAAAATCGAAAATCTGCAATTGTGCTCCGATTTCGATGGTTGATACCTCTATCAATAGGCGTTGAGACCTGTAATCGTCATGCCAATAGCTATTTGGATAGCTCGAATATTTTTGCACATTTAGTAGAAAATTCAATTTTATTGAAAATCAACTGAACTATAGCCCACAAATTCAGAGCCAGAAAAATCGAAAATCTGCAATTGTGCTCCGATTTCGATGGTTGATACCTCTATCAATAGGCGCTGAGACCTGTAATCGTCATGCTAATGGCTATTTGGATAGCTCGAATATTTCTGCACATTTAGTAGAAAATTCAATTTTATTGAAAATCAACTGAACTATAGCCCACAAATTCAGAGCCAGAAAAATCGAAAATCTGCAATTGTGCTCCGATTTCGATGGTTGATACCTCTATCAATAGGCGTTGAGACCTGTAATCGTCATGCCAACGGTCATTTGGATCGCTCGTACATTTCTACAAATTTCGCAGAAAATTCAATTTTATTCAAAATCAACTGAACTATAGCCCACAAATTCAGAGCCAGAAAAATCGAAAATCTGCAATTGTGCTCCGATTTCGATGGTTGATACCTCTATCAATAGGCGTTGAGACCTGTAATCGTCATGCCAATAGCTATTTGGATAGCTCGAATATTTTTGCACATTTAGTAGAAAATTCAATTTTATTGAAAATCAACTGAACTATAGCCCACAAATTCAGAGCCAGAAAAATCGAAAATCTGCAATTGTGCTCCGATTTCGATGGTTGATACCTCTATCAATAGGCGTTGAGACCTGTAATCGTCATGCCAATAGCTATTTGGATAGCTGGAATATTTTTGCACATTTAGTAGAAAATTCAATTTTATTGAAAATCAACTGAACTATAGCCCACAAATTCAGAGCCAGAAAAATCGAAAATCTGCAATTGTGCTCCGATTTCGACGGTTGATACCTCTATCAATAGGCGTTGAGACCTGTAATCGTCATGCCAATAGCTATTTGGATAGCTCGAATATTTCTGCACATTTAGTAGAAAATTCAATTTTATTGAAAATCAACTGAACTATAGCCCACAAATTCAGAGCCAGAAAAATCGAAAATCTGCAATTGTGCTCCGATTTCGATGGTTGATACCTCTATCAATAGGCGTTGAGACCTGTAATCGTCATGCCAACGGTCATTTGGATCGCTCGTACATTTCTACACATTTCGCAGAAAATTCAATTTTATTCAAAATCAACTGAACTATAGCCCACAAATTCAGAGCCAGAAAAATCGAAAATCTGCAATTGTGCTCCGATTTCGATGGTTGATACCTCTATCAATAGGCGTTGAGACCTGTAATCGTCATGCCAATAGCTATTTGGATAGCTCGAATATTTTTGCACATTTAGTAGAAAATTCAATTTTATTGAAAATCAACTGAACTATAGCCCACAAATTCAGAGCCAGAAAAATCGAAAATCTGCAATTGTGCTCCGATTTCGATGGTTGATACCTCTATCAATAGGCGTTGAGACCTGTAATCGTCATGCCAACGGTCATTTGGATCGCTCGTACATTTCTACACATTTCGCAGAAAATTCAATTTTATTCAAAATCAACTGAACTATAGCCCACAAATTCAGAGCCAGAAAAATCGAAAATCTGCAATTGTGCTCCGATTTCGATGGTTGATACCTCTATCAATAGGCGCTGAGACCTGTAATCGTCATGCCAATAGCTATTTGGATAGCTCGAATATTTCTGCACATTTAGTAGAAAATTCAATTTTATTGAAAATCAACTGAACTATAGCCCACAAATTCATAGCCAGAAAAATCGAAAATCTGCAATTGTGCTCCGATTTCGATGGTTGATACCTCTATCAATAGGCGTTGAGACCTGTAATCGTCATGCCAATAGCTATTTGGATAGCTCGAATATTTCTGCACATTTAGTAGAAAATTCAATTTTATTGAAAATCAACTGAACTATAGCCCACAAATTCAGAGCCAGAAAAATCGAAAATCTGCAATTGTGCTCCGATTTCGATGGTTGATACCTCTATCAATAGGCGTTGAGACCTGTAATCGTCATGCCAACGGTCATTTGGATCGCTCGTACATTTCTACACATTTCGCAGAAAATTCAATTTTATTCAAAATCAACTGAACTATAGCCCACAAATTCAGAGCCAGAAAAATCGAAAATCTGCAATTGTGCTCCGATTTCGATGGTTGATACCTCTATCAATAGGCGTTGAGACCTGTAATCGTCATGCCAATAGCTATTTGGATAGCTCGAATATTTTTGCACATTTAGTAGAAAATTCAATTTTATTGAAAATCAACTGAACTATAGCCCACAAATTCAGAGCCAGAAAAATCGAAAATCTGCAATTGTGCTCCGATTTCGATGGTTGATACCTCTATCAATAGGCGTTGAGACCTGTAATCGTCATGCCAATAGCTATTTGGATAGCTGGAATATTTTTGCACATTTAGTAGAAAATTCAATTTTATTGAAAATCAACTGAACTATAGCCCACAAATTCAGAGCCAGAAAAATCGAAAATCTGCAATTGTGCTCCGATTTCGATGGTTGATACCTCTATCAATAGGCGCTGAGACCTGTAATCGTCATGCTAATGGCTATTTGGATAGCTCGAATATTTCTGCACATTTAGTAGAAAATTCAATTTTATTGAAAATCAACTGAACTATAGCCCACAAATTCAGAGCCAGAAAAATCGAAAATCTGCAATTGTGCTCCGATTTCGATGGTTGATACCTCTATCAATAGGCGTTGAGACCTGTAATCGTCATGCCAACGGTCATTTGGATCGCTCGTACATTTCTACAAATTTCGCAGAAAATTCAATTTTATTCAAAATCAACTGAACTATAGCCCACAAATTCAGAGCCAGAAAAATCGAAAATCTGCAATTGTGCTCCGATTTCGATGGTTGATACCTCTATCAATAGGCGTTGAGACCTGTAATCGTCATGCCAATAGCTATTTGGATAGCTCGAATATTTTTGCACATTTAGTAGAAAATTCAATTTTATTGAAAATCAACTGAACTATAGCCCACAAATTCAGAGCCAGAAAAATCGAAAATCTGCAATTGTGCTCCGATTTCGATGGTTGATACCTCTATCAATAGGCGTTGAGACCTGTAATCGTCATGCCAACGGTCATTTGGATCGCTCGTACATTTCTACACATTTCGCAGAAAATTCAATTTTATTCAAAATCAACTGAACTATAGCCCACAAATTCAGAGCCAGAAAAATCGAAAATCTGCAATTGTGCTCCGATTTCGATGGTTGATACCTCTATCAATAGGCGTTGAGACCTGTAATCGTCATGCCAATAGCTATTTGGATAGCTCGAATATTTTTGCACATTTAGTAGAAAATTCAATTTTATTGAAAATCAACTGAACTATAGCCCACAAATTCAGAGCCAGAAAAATCGAAAATCTGCAATTGTGCTCCGATTTCGATGGTTGATACCTCTATCAATAGGCGTTGAGACCTGTAATCGTCATGCCAACGGTCATTTGGATCGCTCGTACATTTCTACACATTTCGCAGAAAATTCAATTTTATTCAAAATCAACTGAACTATAGCCCACAAATTCAGAGCCAGAAAAATCGAAAATCTGCAATTGTGCTCCGATTTCGATGGTTGATACCTCTATCAATAGGCGTTGAGACCTGTAATCGTCATGCCAATAGCTATTTGGATAGCTCGAATATTTTTGCACATTTAGTAGAAAATTCAATTTTATTGAAAATCAACTGAACTATAGCCCACAAATTCAGAGCCAGAAAAATCGAAAATCTGCAATTGTGCTCCGATTTCGATGGTTGATACCTCTATCAATAGGCGTTGAGACCTGTAATCGTCATGCCAATAGCTATTTGGATAGCTGGAATATTTTTGCACATTTAGTAGAAAATTCAATTTTATTGAAAATCAACTGAACTATAGCCCACAAATTCAGAGCCAGAAAAATCGAAAATCTGCAATTGTGCTCCGATTTCGACGGTTGATACCTCTATCAATAGGCGTTGAGACCTGTAATCGTCATGCCAAAGGTCATTTGAATCGCTCGTACATTTCTACACATTTCGCAGAAAATTCAATTTTATTGAAAATCAACTGAACTATAGCCCACAAATTCAGAGCCAGAAAAATCGAAAATCTGCAATTGTGCTCCGATTTCGATGGTTGATACCTCTATCAATAGGCGTTGAGACCTGTAATCGTCATGCCAATAGCTATTTGGATAGCTCGAATATTTTTGCACATTTAGTAGAAAATTCAATTTTATTGAAAATCAACTGAACTATAGCCCACAAATTCAGAGCCAGAAAAATCGAAAATCTGCAATTGTGCTCCGATTTCGATGGTTGATACCTCTATCAATAGGCGTTGAGACCTGTAATCGTCATGCCAATAGCTATTTGGATAGCTGGAATATTTTTGCACATTTAGTAGAAAATTCAATTTTATTGAAAATCAACTGAACTATAGCCCACAAATTCAGAGCCAGAAAAATCGAAAATCTGCAATTGTGCTCCGATTTCGATGGTTGATACCTCTATCAATAGGCGTTGAGACCTGTAATCGTCATGCCAATAGCTATTTGGATAGCTGGAATATTTTTGCACATTTAGTAGAAAATTCAATTTTATTGAAAATCAACTGAACTATAGCCCACAAATTCAGAGCCAGAAAAATCGAAAATCTGCAATTGTGCTCCGATTTCGACGGTTGATACCTCTATCAATAGGCGTTGAGACCTGTAATCGTCATGCCAAAGGTCATTTGAATCGCTCGTACATTTCTACACATTTCGCAGAAAATTCAATTTTATTGAAAATCAACTGAACTATAGCCCACAAATTCAGAGCCAGAAAAATCGAAAATCTGCAATTGTGCTCCGATTTCGATGGTTGATACCTCTATCAATAGGCGTTGAGACCTGTAATCGTCATGCCAATAGCTATTTGGATAGCTCGAATATTTTTGCACATTTAGTAGAAAATTCAATTTTATTGAAAATCAACTGAACTATAGCCCACAAATTCAGAGCCAGAAAAATCGAAAATCTGCAATTGTGCTCCGATTTCGATGGTTGATACCTCTATCAATAGGCGTTGAGACCTGTAATCGTCATGCCAATAGCTATTTGGATAGCTGGAATATTTTTGCACATTTAGTAGAAAATTCAATTTTATTGAAAATCAACTGAACTATAGCCCACAAATTCAGAGCCAGAAAAATCGAAAATCTGCAATTGTGCTCCGATTTCGATGGTTGATACCTCTATCAATAGGCGTTGAGACCTGTAATCGTCATGCCAATAGCTATTTGGATAGCTCGAATATTTTTGCACATTTAGTAGAAAATTCAATTTTATTGAAAATCAACTGAACTATAGCCCACAAATTCAGAGCCAGAAAAATCGAAAATCTGCAATTGTGCTCCGATTTCGATGGTTGATACCTCTATCAATAGGCGCTGAGACCTGTAATCGTCATGCTAATGGCTATTTGGATAGCTCGAATATTTCTGCACATTTAGTAGAAAATTCAATTTTATTGAAAATCAACTGAACTATAGCCCACAAATTCAGAGCCAGAAAAATCGAAAATCTGCAATTGTGCTCCGATTTCGATGGTTGATACCTCTATCAATAGGCGTTGAGACCTGTAATCGTCATGCCAACGGTCATTTGGATCGCTCGTACATTTCTACAAATTTCGCAGAAAATTCAATTTTATTCAAAATCAACTGAACTATAGCCCACAAATTCAGAGCCAGAAAAATCGAAAATCTGCAATTGTGCTCCGATTTCGATGGTTGATACCTCTATCAATAGGCGTTGAGACCTGTAATCGTCATGCCAATAGCTATTTGGATAGCTCGAATATTTTTGCACATTTAGTAGAAAATTCAATTTTATTGAAAATCAACTGAACTATAGCCCACAAATTCAGAGCCAGAAAAATCGAAAATCTGCAATTGTGCTCCGATTTCGATGGTTGATACCTCTATCAATAGGCGTTGAGACCTGTAATCGTCATGCCAATAGCTATTTGGATAGCTGGAATATTTTTGCACATTTAGTAGAAAATTCAATTTTATTGAAAATCAACTGAACTATAGCCCACAAATTCAGAGCCAGAAAAATCGAAAATCTGCAATTGTGCTCCGATTTCGACGGTTGATACCTCTATCAATAGGCGTT
The DNA here is from genome assembly GCA_963556165.1 of Tipula helvola. Lineage (NCBI taxonomy): Eukaryota > Metazoa > Arthropoda > Insecta > Diptera > Tipulidae > Tipula > Tipula helvola. The sequence continues at coordinate 327,089,466 of OY744483.1, read as the reverse complement.
GAGACCTGTAATCGTCATGCCAATAGCTATTTGGATAGCTCGAATATTTCTGCACATTTAGTAGAAAATTCAATTTTATTGAAAATCAACTGAACTATAGCCCACAAATTCAGAGCCAGAAAAATCGAAAATCTGCAATTGTGCTCCGATTTCGATGGTTGATACCTCTATCAATAGGCGTTGAGACCTGTAATCGTCATGCCAACGGTCATTTGGATCGCTCGTACATTTCTACACATTTCGCAGAAAATTCAATTTTATTCAAAATCAACTGAACTATAGCCCACAAATTCAGAGCCAGAAAAATCGAAAATCTGCAATTGTGCTCCGATTTCGATGGTTGATACCTCTATCAATAGGCGTTGAGACCTGTAATCGTCATGCCAATAGCTATTTGGATAGCTCGAATATTTTTGCACATTTAGTAGAAAATTCAATTTTATTGAAAATCAACTGAACTATAGCCCACAAATTCAGAGCCAGAAAAATCGAAAATCTGCAATTGTGCTCCGATTTCGATGGTTGATACCTCTATCAATAGGCGTTGAGACCTGTAATCGTCATGCCAACGGTCATTTGGATCGCTCGTACATTTCTACACATTTCGCAGAAAATTCAATTTTATTCAAAATCAACTGAACTATAGCCCACAAATTCAGAGCCAGAAAAATCGAAAATCTGCAATTGTGCTCCGATTTCGATGGTTGATACCTCTATCAATAGGCGCTGAGACCTGTAATCGTCATGCCAATAGCTATTTGGATAGCTCGAATATTTCTGCACATTTAGTAGAAAATTCAATTTTATTGAAAATCAACTGAACTATAGCCCACAAATTCATAGCCAGAAAAATCGAAAATCTGCAATTGTGCTCCGATTTCGATGGTTGATACCTCTATCAATAGGCGTTGAGACCTGTAATCGTCATGCCAATAGCTATTTGGATAGCTCGAATATTTCTGCACATTTAGTAGAAAATTCAATTTTATTGAAAATCAACTGAACTATAGCCCACAAATTCAGAGCCAGAAAAATCGAAAATCTGCAATTGTGCTCCGATTTCGATGGTTGATACCTCTATCAATAGGCGTTGAGACCTGTAATCGTCATGCCAACGGTCATTTGGATCGCTCGTACATTTCTACACATTTCGCAGAAAATTCAATTTTATTCAAAATCAACTGAACTATAGCCCACAAATTCAGAGCCAGAAAAATCGAAAATCTGCAATTGTGCTCCGATTTCGATGGTTGATACCTCTATCAATAGGCGTTGAGACCTGTAATCGTCATGCCAATAGCTATTTGGATAGCTCGAATATTTTTGCACATTTAGTAGAAAATTCAATTTTATTGAAAATCAACTGAACTATAGCCCACAAATTCAGAGCCAGAAAAATCGAAAATCTGCAATTGTGCTCCGATTTCGATGGTTGATACCTCTATCAATAGGCGTTGAGACCTGTAATCGTCATGCCAATAGCTATTTGGATAGCTGGAATATTTTTGCACATTTAGTAGAAAATTCAATTTTATTGAAAATCAACTGAACTATAGCCCACAAATTCAGAGCCAGAAAAATCGAAAATCTGCAATTGTGCTCCGATTTCGATGGTTGATACCTCTATCAATAGGCGCTGAGACCTGTAATCGTCATGCTAATGGCTATTTGGATAGCTCGAATATTTCTGCACATTTAGTAGAAAATTCAATTTTATTGAAAATCAACTGAACTATAGCCCACAAATTCAGAGCCAGAAAAATCGAAAATCTGCAATTGTGCTCCGATTTCGATGGTTGATACCTCTATCAATAGGCGTTGAGACCTGTAATCGTCATGCCAACGGTCATTTGGATCGCTCGTACATTTCTACAAATTTCGCAGAAAATTCAATTTTATTCAAAATCAACTGAACTATAGCCCACAAATTCAGAGCCAGAAAAATCGAAAATCTGCAATTGTGCTCCGATTTCGATGGTTGATACCTCTATCAATAGGCGTTGAGACCTGTAATCGTCATGCCAATAGCTATTTGGATAGCTCGAATATTTTTGCACATTTAGTAGAAAATTCAATTTTATTGAAAATCAACTGAACTATAGCCCACAAATTCAGAGCCAGAAAAATCGAAAATCTGCAATTGTGCTCCGATTTCGATGGTTGATACCTCTATCAATAGGCGTTGAGACCTGTAATCGTCATGCCAACGGTCATTTGGATCGCTCGTACATTTCTACACATTTCGCAGAAAATTCAATTTTATTCAAAATCAACTGAACTATAGCCCACAAATTCAGAGCCAGAAAAATCGAAAATCTGCAATTGTGCTCCGATTTCGATGGTTGATACCTCTATCAATAGGCGTTGAGACCTGTAATCGTCATGCCAATAGCTATTTGGATAGCTCGAATATTTTTGCACATTTAGTAGAAAATTCAATTTTATTGAAAATCAACTGAACTATAGCCCACAAATTCAGAGCCAGAAAAATCGAAAATCTGCAATTGTGCTCCGATTTCGATGGTTGATACCTCTATCAATAGGCGTTGAGACCTGTAATCGTCATGCCAACGGTCATTTGGATCGCTCGTACATTTCTACACATTTCGCAGAAAATTCAATTTTATTCAAAATCAACTGAACTATAGCCCACAAATTCAGAGCCAGAAAAATCGAAAATCTGCAATTGTGCTCCGATTTCGATGGTTGATACCTCTATCAATAGGCGTTGAGACCTGTAATCGTCATGCCAATAGCTATTTGGATAGCTCGAATATTTTTGCACATTTAGTAGAAAATTCAATTTTATTGAAAATCAACTGAACTATAGCCCACAAATTCAGAGCCAGAAAAATCGAAAATCTGCAATTGTGCTCCGATTTCGATGGTTGATACCTCTATCAATAGGCGTTGAGACCTGTAATCGTCATGCCAATAGCTATTTGGATAGCTGGAATATTTTTGCACATTTAGTAGAAAATTCAATTTTATTGAAAATCAACTGAACTATAGCCCACAAATTCAGAGCCAGAAAAATCGAAAATCTGCAATTGTGCTCCGATTTCGACGGTTGATACCTCTATCAATAGGCGTTGAGACCTGTAATCGTCATGCCAAAGGTCATTTGAATCGCTCGTACATTTCTACACATTTCGCAGAAAATTCAATTTTATTGAAAATCAACTGAACTATAGCCCACAAATTCAGAGCCAGAAAAATCGAAAATCTGCAATTGTGCTCCGATTTCGATGGTTGATACCTCTATCAATAGGCGTTGAGACCTGTAATCGTCATGCCAATAGCTATTTGGATAGCTCGAATATTTTTGCACATTTAGTAGAAAATTCAATTTTATTGAAAATCAACTGAACTATAGCCCACAAATTCAGAGCCAGAAAAATCGAAAATCTGCAATTGTGCTCCGATTTCGATGGTTGATACCTCTATCAATAGGCGTTGAGACCTGTAATCGTCATGCCAATAGCTATTTGGATAGCTGGAATATTTTTGCACATTTAGTAGAAAATTCAATTTTATTGAAAATCAACTGAACTATAGCCCACAAATTCAGAGCCAGAAAAATCGAAAATCTGCAATTGTGCTCCGATTTCGATGGTTGATACCTCTATCAATAGGCGTTGAGACCTGTAATCGTCATGCCAATAGCTATTTGGATAGCTCGAATATTTTTGCACATTTAGTAGAAAATTCAATTTTATTGAAAATCAACTGAACTATAGCCCACAAATTCAGAGCCAGAAAAATCGAAAATCTGCAATTGTGCTCCGATTTCGATGGTTGATACCTCTATCAATAGGCGCTGAGACCTGTAATCGTCATGCTAATGGCTATTTGGATAGCTCGAATATTTCTGCACATTTAGTAGAAAATTCAATTTTATTGAAAATCAACTGAACTATAGCCCACAAATTCAGAGCCAGAAAAATCGAAAATCTGCAATTGTGCTCCGATTTCGATGGTTGATACCTCTATCAATAGGCGTTGAGACCTGTAATCGTCATGCCAACGGTCATTTGGATCGCTCGTACATTTCTACAAATTTCGCAGAAAATTCAATTTTATTCAAAATCAACTGAACTATAGCCCACAAATTCAGAGCCAGAAAAATCGAAAATCTGCAATTGTGCTCCGATTTCGATGGTTGATACCTCTATCAATAGGCGTTGAGACCTGTAATCGTCATGCCAATAGCTATTTGGATAGCTCGAATATTTTTGCACATTTAGTAGAAAATTCAATTTTATTGAAAATCAACTGAACTATAGCCCACAAATTCAGAGCCAGAAAAATCGAAAATCTGCAATTGTGCTCCGATTTCGATGGTTGATACCTCTATCAATAGGCGTTGAGACCTGTAATCGTCATGCCAATAGCTATTTGGATAGCTGGAATATTTTTGCACATTTAGTAGAAAATTCAATTTTATTGAAAATCAACTGAACTATAGCCCACAAATTCAGAGCCAGAAAAATCGAAAATCTGCAATTGTGCTCCGATTTCGACGGTTGATACCTCTATCAATAGGCGTTGAGACCTGTAATCGTCATGCCAATAGCTATTTGGATAGCTCGAATATTTCTGCACATTTAGTAGAAAATTCAATTTTATTGAAAATCAACTGAACTATAGCCCACAAATTCAGAGCCAGAAAAATCGAAAATCTGCAATTGTGCTCCGATTTCGATGGTTGATACCTCTATCAATAGGCGTTGAGACCTGTAATCGTCATGCCAACGGTCATTTGGATCGCTCGTACATTTCTACACATTTCGCAGAAAATTCAATTTTATTCAAAATCAACTGAACTATAGCCCACAAATTCAGAGCCAGAAAAATCGAAAATCTGCAATTGTGCTCCGATTTCGATGGTTGATACCTCTATCAATAGGCGTTGAGACCTGTAATCGTCATGCCAATAGCTATTTGGATAGCTCGAATATTTTTGCACATTTAGTAGAAAATTCAATTTTATTGAAAATCAACTGAACTATAGCCCACAAATTCAGAGCCAGAAAAATCGAAAATCTGCAATTGTGCTCCGATTTCGATGGTTGATACCTCTATCAATAGGCGTTGAGACCTGTAATCGTCATGCCAACGGTCATTTGGATCGCTCGTACATTTCTACACATTTCGCAGAAAATTCAATTTTATTCAAAATCAACTGAACTATAGCCCACAAATTCAGAGCCAGAAAAATCGAAAATCTGCAATTGTGCTCCGATTTCGATGGTTGATACCTCTATCAATAGGCGCTGAGACCTGTAATCGTCATGCCAATAGCTATTTGGATAGCTCGAATATTTCTGCACATTTAGTAGAAAATTCAATTTTATTGAAAATCAACTGAACTATAGCCCACAAATTCATAGCCAGAAAAATCGAAAATCTGCAATTGTGCTCCGATTTCGATGGTTGATACCTCTATCAATAGGCGTTGAGACCTGTAATCGTCATGCCAATAGCTATTTGGATAGCTCGAATATTTCTGCACATTTAGTAGAAAATTCAATTTTATTGAAAATCAACTGAACTATAGCCCACAAATTCAGAGCCAGAAAAATCGAAAATCTGCAATTGTGCTCCGATTTCGATGGTTGATACCTCTATCAATAGGCGTTGAGACCTGTAATCGTCATGCCAACGGTCATTTGGATCGCTCGTACATTTCTACACATTTCGCAGAAAATTCAATTTTATTCAAAATCAACTGAACTATAGCCCACAAATTCAGAGCCAGAAAAATCGAAAATCTGCAATTGTGCTCCGATTTCGATGGTTGATACCTCTATCAATAGGCGTTGAGACCTGTAATCGTCATGCCAATAGCTATTTGGATAGCTCGAATATTTTTGCACATTTAGTAGAAAATTCAATTTTATTGAAAATCAACTGAACTATAGCCCACAAATTCAGAGCCAGAAAAATCGAAAATCTGCAATTGTGCTCCGATTTCGATGGTTGATACCTCTATCAATAGGCGTTGAGACCTGTAATCGTCATGCCAATAGCTATTTGGATAGCTGGAATATTTTTGCACATTTAGTAGAAAATTCAATTTTATTGAAAATCAACTGAACTATAGCCCACAAATTCAGAGCCAGAAAAATCGAAAATCTGCAATTGTGCTCCGATTTCGATGGTTGATACCTCTATCAATAGGCGCTGAGACCTGTAATCGTCATGCTAATGGCTATTTGGATAGCTCGAATATTTCTGCACATTTAGTAGAAAATTCAATTTTATTGAAAATCAACTGAACTATAGCCCACAAATTCAGAGCCAGAAAAATCGAAAATCTGCAATTGTGCTCCGATTTCGATGGTTGATACCTCTATCAATAGGCGTTGAGACCTGTAATCGTCATGCCAACGGTCATTTGGATCGCTCGTACATTTCTACAAATTTCGCAGAAAATTCAATTTTATTCAAAATCAACTGAACTATAGCCCACAAATTCAGAGCCAGAAAAATCGAAAATCTGCAATTGTGCTCCGATTTCGATGGTTGATACCTCTATCAATAGGCGTTGAGACCTGTAATCGTCATGCCAATAGCTATTTGGATAGCTCGAATATTTTTGCACATTTAGTAGAAAATTCAATTTT